>CM044431.1:114030052-114059170 GCA_024363595.1 Xenopus borealis | reverse complement strand
CCTGGCGTAAGGGTGCGAAGTTGCACTAGTCTATCTAATTCGGAATTTTTGCAAGGGACACTGTTAGTAAATTGGCAAAGCTGCAAAATCACGTCACACTGGCGAATTAGCACTAGCATTAGACGCTTCGCACTTTAGTGAATTTGCTTCCTAAAGTGCTGGCATAAGTCACATGACTGGGGGCAGTCATGTGACTGACAAAATTGCCAAAATGTCTTTAAAAAAAACGTTTTCCCACAGTATCCCTTTAATGTTTACATGATTTTCTACTAGACTTAAGGCATGAATATCCAAATCACAGAAATATCCGGAAGACCCCCAGGTCCTGAGCATTCTGGATAACCATCCCTTTAATGGATCAAATGCTATATGGATGCGATATTCATTAAAGTTTTGATGTTTTATCAAATAACGTCTTAAATCAAGATTATTTTATATACCTGATAAAATTCATATTATTTGACCAAAACAACGAGCTTCAATAAATATATATTATTATGCCTAAAAGTATTCATTATTTAAACTGGGCATATTATTAGCTCAGATGGCATTAAAATAATGGGCACAATGAAATGACTAATGCAAAATAGCTGTTCAAAATTAAAATAAGATTTTCCACTGCAAGGCTTTATATTTCTTAAAAAATTTAATTTGAAATTTGTGCTTTCATGTATCCTTTCGAGCTCTCTCAGTGCGGCAGGCAAGGCTGGTGATTAGTTCATGCACTGATAAAATCTTTTACCAGTGTGACTGGGCAGTGCATTCTGAATACTTATTGCTACTGAACAGCAATTAAAAGTTTGCTTCTCAGATTCTGTTCATTCAACCAAACCTCATTCTTTCCCTCATTATCATTCTCTCAGGATTTGGATGTATGAATCTCAAAGCTCTCTGGAATAATAAAGAGTTTTTTTTTTGTATTCGGAATTCGACAAACCTCTCATAGCAGTAAACTAGCACTATATTTACACTGGGCAGAAAAATCTAGAAACTCAGTGTGAAACTCATAATAGCAAAAAAACATTGATTTTTCTTTCAGCATAAAATTATAGGTGGGTTCATGTTTTTCCTTGTGTTTTAAGGGTTCTTTCATTTAGCATACACATTTTTGAAGTAAATTAAGTTTATTCATATGTATGGCATTTACTAGTTGCCACCAAGAAGTGGTTCTGATTGACCTGCACTTACAGACAAGCTATGAATAGTGACCATTTTTGATTATCTCTATCCCGAGGGTTCTGCATATGTTAGAATGGTGTAGGTTTTCAGTGTTTATGCACGTGGAAAACCACATAGACACGGCAAGGGGGGGGATCTGGAAGTTTTGAACCCTAGTGGGATCCCAATGCTCTGGTCCGACCCTGAAAGCACCAGATACTAAGTGCTCATTCCTCTGCAAACATTAAACTTTGCATCTTTATCCTTATTAAACTTGACTAGTACAACAAGGATTACCTTATATATTGGTCCGCATACATTAGTCGAATTGATATTCACGAATATGGAATAACATGTGATACAAGGAGAGTATAGGGTCATACTAGTGTAGGCACATTGTTTACATTTGCCCTACTTTAGAACAGAGAGATGTTACTCATGGACAGGCAGAATAAAGACATACATTGGGTGATAATAGCTGAATAGCTGGCTACTCCAGATAGAGTCAACTATTTATTGGCCTGTGTATATGGCCTTGGGCACAACCTGCCTGACCAATGTTTAGATGACAAACTGCCAGACCTCATTAGAATTTTGATGTGGTCTCCACCCAGTGAGCCTCTGTAGGCATGCAATGTGTGGGTTTCCAAATTGGTAACAACTCTGCTCCTTTGATGACTTCAGATCTTTAAAGGGGTTGTTCACCTTCAAATTAACTTTTATTATGATGAAGTGATTAATTTAGTATGATGTAGTGTTTGGTAGTGATTGAGACAATTTGCATTTGATCTTTACTTTTTATTTTCTATGTTTTTTTAATTATTTAGCTTTTTGTTCAGCAGTTCTCCAGTATGCAATTTCATCAGCTATCTGGTGGCTAGGAGCCAAATGACCCTATCACCAAGCACTAATTTGAATGAGAGACTGAAATAGTGAATTTTATCACCACGCATGGATTTGCTGTGAAATTCCACATTTTGCTATGGGCTGATTTTTTTTTTCACTTTAATGTATGTGGAGTGAGATAAAACTTGAGAAAAACACCCATTGACTGGAGTGAAAAAAGTGTTCATTAACTGCAATGCAATTGGAGTGAAAAAAAAGTTGCCCTTAGCCTCTAATATAATTTGCTACAAAAAAGTCACTGAGACAAAAAAGCAAAACCGGGCAGATTCGCTTATCACTGGTTAAAATAATAAACAAAAAAGCAGGTTCAGCAGAAGCCTAACTATAGAGGAAGCAGACCCCGCTGTTGTGGGGTAAAAGGAGGACCTTGTCAAGTGCCAGAACATCTCCCTCTAATCTTACTACACAAGAGACGAGAGCTCTGAGTTCTCTGAGTAAGGATCCAAATATCACTATCCTGCCAGCAGATAAAGGGCAATGCACAGTGTCAGACTGGGATGCCAAGGGCCTGCCAGAAAACCTTAGACAGTGGGCCCACTTTCAAAATTCTTATTCCTCCTCTACTCACTCAGCCTCTTTATTCTCATAGTCCTTTATATCTACTGTACTTACTATATTATTCCATTACTAAGCATTCCCCATAATGAAATAGGGAATGACCATGAAATAATTTAGAAGCAAGAGGGCCCACTGACACCTTGGCCCACCGGGAGTTTTCCCGGTATCCTGGTGGGCCTGTCCGACACTGGCGATGCACTGTGGTGCTCAACACAACTGCCTATCACTGCAAAATAACCACACTACTCAGTGACAGCAATACATATGAACCTTAAGTGGTTAAAAGAAAAAGGTGATAGCTTGTCTACAACAACTTGAAAAGGAGAAAGACAACAATCGAGTTTTATACCGCTGCCTGTACCACAGAGAAGCCACACCATGCTTATACGGACTCCCCAAGATACACAAAGAAGGAGCCCCACTAAGGCCCATTGTCAGCAGCATAAACTCAGTGACATAAGCAAACATACATGCAAAATTCTTGGCTAACATCTTAGCCCCGTTGGTAGGCAATACAGAGCATCATATCCAGAAAGCCAAGGAGTTTGTAACCAAGATTCATGGCGTTACACTAGAGACAGAAGAAACAACGGTATCTTATGATGTCACTTCACTGTTCACATGTATACCTACGACAGAGGCAATTGAGACTGTAAGAAATCGACTGCAGCAAGATAACACCCTCAGCAGCAGAACGAAGCTCAGTCCTTACCAAGTATGTTTGTTGCTAGATTTGTGCTTTAACACCACATACTTCAAGTACAAGGACCTTTTTTATAGACAGAAACATGGCTGTGCAATGGTTTCTCATGTCTCTCCCATTGTAGCGACAAACATGGAGGAAGTGGAAAGAAGGGCCTTACTTACATTCCAGGGAACAACACCGAGTCACTGGTTCATGTATGTGGATGACACTTAGGTAAAAATCAGATCCAATGAAATGGCGGCCTTTACAGAACACATTAACACAGTGGACAATAACATCAAGTTCACAAGGGAAGATGTCCATGAAAACAAACTTGCCTTTTTGAACTGTTTTGATATGCATCCAAGAGGGGGTAACTTGAAAACGGAAGTATACAAAAAACCCACTCAATATCTGTTGTTCGATTCCCACCATCCTCTGGAACCCAAACTGGGTGTCATTGGAACTCTGCACCACAGGGCAGAATGTGTGGCAACTGATACAGAGTCCAAAGACAAAGAGCAAAAACATCTCAGAGGAGCATTGAAAGCTTGTGGCTACCCAGACTGGGCCTTTGTCAAAACAGCAGCAACCAAGCCCAACAGGAACATCAAAAGAAGTAAACGCCCAGAGACACATAGTAGGCGAAACAAAGTCCCATAATCCCATGTGTAGCTGGAGTGTCAGAGAAACTCAGGAGGATTTTCAACAAACACCATGTCCCTGTGTTTTTCAACCGTGAAAATGTAGAAACGGATCCGCACACACAAATGTTTGCAGTCGGGGAATGTGCCCCTTTTGTTATGCTACCAAACCATCAACGTTTCGTGGGGCTAAACCTCCGTTCATCCTGATGAAGGGAGGTTTAGCCCCCTGAAACGAAAGAAAAACAAAGCAATATGATATACGGCGTCCAGTGTAGTGAGGAGTGCACAGATCTGTACATTGGGGAGACAAAACAACTGCTCACCAAGCGAATGGCTCAGCATAGGAGGGGGAACTCTACAGGGCAAGACTCGGCTGTCTTTCTACACCTAAAAGACAAGGGACACTCCTTTAAAGATAGCAAGATCAAAATCTTGGATAAAGAATACGTTAAAGAGGCGTGAAAGAAGTGATTCATGTCAAGATAGAGAAACCATCCCTGAATAGAGGTGGGGGCCTTCGACACCACCTGTCTGCTACATACAATACTGTTCTCACATCGGTACCCAAGCGGTTTCAGAACACTTCACACATCCATTCATGTAACTCACACAAGTAACACCTGTGTCTAGGAGTTGCATGACACATTGGTAATCCCATCACAGTAACTACACAGAATAAAATTCAGATGTCACATCTTTGAAGAGTTACAATGCGCCATTGTATTTGGATTTGTGGAAGAGTTAATATGCTGAGAACTTTCCATACCAGTCAGTTGAACTGAGGATGAGTAGTGAAACGTTTTCAATAATTACTCAGCAAGTCCAGTTGTTTTAGACATATTTAACAATGATGTACTTCAGCATTCAACCAGATCCTGCTTTTTCCTTTAAGAAAAGCCTGGACTAGGCAAATATTAATAAGAGGGACACCATAGAGCCCCTTCTAGACTGACACTTGCAATTTCAGAGACAATTTAAAAATTTACTGATAACGGAACAGTTGTATGAAAATTTGGAGTTAAATGATTTAATAGACTGGGTCTGCTTTGCAATGCGTCTCTATAACATTAATACAGCAATTATCAACAGAATCACACCTCCCTTTAACAGCAATTCTTGAACTTTTTCCATCCAAGCCTCATTAGTCTAGCACCACTTCATAGTTCACCCCTGACGTCACCCACTGGAAAATTCAGCTATGTACTGTAATTAAGGCTTACATTTGTTAGTAATTATTACTAACTGTAACAAAACTGTGTATGTTACTAAGGCTTTATGAACAATTTGCAGTTTGTATTGCTATGTATAAGGAGAATTACTCTGATCATTCCTTGGAAAGTTTGCAAGGAAGCGTTTCAAGTTAAGTTGGCCTCACAGTTTGGGCACCCTTATTTAAAATAGCGCTGCAAAACTGTCTTTTTAGTGCTGCAAAACTGTCTTTTTTTTTTTTAATAATGTACTTAGCATAGCATGGTCATATTTAAGTTTATACATCCTGTCTCAGCAATAGTGACTGCATAGCATATATATATATAGATGGTCACAAGTATCCAGACACCTGTCTGCCCAACATCTTTAACCAAAGCTGTTAATAGATTTTTCAGCGGACCTGGAAAAAATACTGTGCTAAATCAACTTATTCTTTGTACACAAGATTATTTTTACCTTGAAATACATTTATGGGAATGTAATATTGGTCGGGAACACAAAAAACATTCACAATTCGTGAAAAATTTTTGGTTTGCCCCTCATGCAACAGTACGATAGCAACTGTGAATTTTAGAGTTTGTGAATATTCGCTGTGTATATCATATAATTACATTTTTTGCTACAAAATATTTACCGAAACACCAGAACAGATTTTAAAGATTCCCAATGTGCAACTAAGATTCGCAATGCAATAAAAGCCTAACGAATGATATTATATTGCGACAGGCAAATTTTTATTTGTGAATATTATTACTTTTCCCCTGTACTGTTTTAATGACATTGCTTAAGCATTGCAGCATTAATGTATAGGGCATCTTTTGCTGATATCACAAAAAAAATATATATACTGTAATTCGGGAAAACTATCAGGGTATGTAGCATTAAGGTGTCACTGTATAATGTTGTTTCGCCCTTTGATGCCTCAATCACAGTCTGAATTTGCATTTATCACATATAAATGTCAGGGCTCTGTGTATGCCGGTTGATTTCTTTCACTCCCATCTTGCAAACCCATTCTTTATGGACCTCACTTTGTGAATGGGGACCAAGATGTTTCGTGCTCACAAAAGAAAAGTTTCATTTGTGTAGTTTCTTTTGGATTGGATGAAGCATTATATACCAACTGTAAAGATTTTTCACTCAATACTCAAAAGAAGAACATGTTGTACTGTTCAGCCTCACTCTACAATCTCATGGCTGACATGTTCCTTTTAGGCCTAAGGTCAGGTCAGACCTGATAAACTTAATCATAGTAAAGAAAACAAAGGGATTCTGTCATAATTCATACCTCCCAACATTTGAAAGATGGAAAGAGGGACAAAAAGTTGTGCTGCACAAGTTGCACAGGCAAATATGAAAGTTTGAATATATTTATGGGAGGTTTCAGTGCAAGGATTTATGTGTTATAACAGTTTTGCTAATGCAGGTGAATTGCCCTTTAAGTGGATAGTCTCAGTTCTCCGAAGACCTGCTTATTTTAAATTGTTAAAATTGTATCTTTGCTTATCTTGAATTGTTGCAGCTGCTGAGTGTTTTGGACTCTCTGCCAAACATCTTGGGACTGAGGGCAGAGCTGTCAAAATCAGAACTGTCCCACAGAAAATGGGACAGTTCCATTCGGAAGTAAGATGATTTTTTTTATGGTGTCATGTTTTTTCTAAATTACTTTGTTTGGATTGCACATAATTCACTGTTCCATATAAAATGTTATTCCTGGACCAATAAGTGAATTTTTGTGCTGTAATATTGGTATGTAAGCAGCCATCTCAGGTAATTTTGCCTGGTCATGTTGTTCCCATATTTTGCAAGGAGCGGTCATCTTGTTTAATTCCCAATTTTCTGCTGATGGGCTTCTGGGGGAGGGGGTGAATGGGTGATATTACTCCAACTGTTCAACAGTTACTCCTATTCCAACAATGCAATAGTAAAGAGTGAAGTTTATAAGAGCACAAGTCAGAAGACTGGGGGCACCTGGGAAACTGACAACATGTCTAGCCCAGATCTCAAAATTAAATATTAAAAAAAAATCTTTGCTGTTTTGAAAAAGGACTTTCAACGCAGAAGTTTGCTGGAGCAGCACTATTAAAGGAAAACTATACCCTGAAAATGAATTTTTGAGCAACAGATAGTTTATATCAAATCAAGTGACATATTAAAGAATACTATATATAGTAATATATATAGTAATATATACCTACCTGGTATATATATTTAAGTAAATATTGCCCTTTTACATCTCTTGCCTTGAACCACCATTTCATGATGGTCTGTGTGCTGCCTCAGAGATCACTTGACCAGAAATATTTCAACTCTAACTGTAAAGGGAAGAAGTGTTGAAGCAAAAGACAGAACTCTGTTAATTGGCTCGTGTGATATAAGTTAATAGTTTGTTTGGTATGTTTGTGTGCACCGTTGGATCCTAGGATCCCAGGAGGCTGTCCTTATTTTTAAAAATGGTCATTTTCTATTTATGATTACCCAATGGCACATGCTACTAAAAAGTGTATTATTATGAAAATGGTTTACTTACATGAAGCAGGGTTTTACATATGAGTTGTTTTATGCAATATCTGTTTATAGAGACTTACATTGTTCGGGGGTATAGTTTTCCTTTAAAGTGGCTGTGGATCTATGAAGGAGAAAACTTCCTGTATACATGGTCTTCCCGAGGACCAGTCGGTTCTTGATGTAAATGAAATTGTTTCTGTGGGGAAAAAACCTGCTGTGAATAAAACACGGTCCTTCAAGGAAAATGAAAGTCTAAAATAGAATAAGCCTAGAAATACTGCCAGAAGCCGATAAAGCAAGACTGATTAATAATCAGAATATACAGACTGCACTGGGTCCTGTGTTGTCATGTAATCTAATGTGGATTTTGTAGTTTTTGTATTGTTTAATACAAACTTTCTCCAGAACTAGTGGCTGAAGCAAAATATCCTCCAAATAGAATCCCACTTTATCTGTTTAAATCTGTCTCCATGATCTTTGTCCCTGCAGCTGGAGTTGGAAACAGTAAAAGGGGATGTAAAGGCAAAAATATATTCAATGCAAATCTCTACACAGTCACGGCTGGGAAGTAAGATGGGGGCCCTGCTGTTCATAAGTATGATTGTTTCCCTGCACAGCAGTTCCACAGAAGTAAATGAAGGGAGAATTTCACAGCATACAGTCAGTTTTCTTATAAAAACAGTACACATTTTTTCATTAAAGTATACTGGAGATAGGTTTCTTTTTCATTAAAGAAAATAAAAATCGGATTTTATTTTTTGCTTTTACTTTCCCTTTAATTATGTCTTTAATGAAATGAACAGTAACATGTAGTGCAGTACAAGATAGATGCATTACTTTAAAACACTTTAATTTTTTGGTGTTACTGTTCCTGTCTAGCTTACATTACCTATAGCGTAGCTGTCAGTAGCCTCCAACTAGGAAGGTGGTTTTTCTAAAGAAAAAAAGAAAGAAAGTAAGCTGGAAGCTCAACCTCTGTTGATCACTGGTAACGATTCTTGGAAGCTAGCAGACTAGTCTAATTGGTAACTGGAATATACAACATTGAACCCTAGTATAGATTTTAATATGAAAACTAAAAGAAAAGCATAAAAATAAAGTATAACATTTCAAGGCATTATTATACGGAAGTTATGAGATACGCCAGTAGATTGTTGAAGACAATAAGGAGAGGGCTACAAACTGACTCAAAGGGAAAAGCTGTAGGGAGTACTAGGAGCAATATGTCTGTGCTGGGAAAAGGAGCTGTTTTGCTGGTTTAAAGAGGTCCCTGTTGCCAAGGAAACCATTTCCTGTGTCTGGACATGTTTAGAGCAGCTGGGTTCCTCAGCCTAAGCAAAAGAGCAAGAGTAGATTTGCAAATGAGATTTTTAAAATCTGAATATTAAATTATTGCTCTCCATAAAACCAAAATCGTGCAAGCAAAAGCACATATTTCAGGTTCTACTTTACAGTAGCCTCTGAAACAAATACATTGATATGCATCACTAGCTTTCCATAACTTCACATTGAGTTTCCAGTAATATTGTTGTTAAACATATCAACTTTTGGGTATAATATAATATAAAAGCGGGAAATGTTTCCATATTTATTATTACCATAGCCCACAAGGATTATGACTTATTGAATCCGTTCAACCAAGAGGTATATTTATCATGCTATGAAAAAAAAAACAATAACTAAATACATAACATCCTCACCTGATCACCAGCCATTGTCTAAAAAACAACGCATTAATCAAGCTGTGTATACATTTTTGGCAAAAAAAATTTCCATTTAAAAAAATGCAGCAGGTAGAGTTCTGCACGGGTCCATTTCCCAGGAATCGAATGGATTCTACCATAAATATAATGGAATAAAATAACAGAAAGTGCACAGTTCTTAATGCTGTTTTTCTGGTGTAAATAATCTTAGGCCCATATGTGTTTATGCTAATCTAGTATGTATGGATGCTAGATACGGCTACGCTTTTGGAAAAAGTTATGCTGTACAGTCATGGGATCCACTATCTGGAAACTCGTTATCCAGAAAGCTCCGAATTAAGGAGAGGCCATTTTGCAAATTCTCCATTTTATCCAAATAATCAAAAATATTTAAAAATGATTTCCTTTTTTTCTGTAATAATAAAACAGTACCTTGTCTGTGAACCAAACTAAGATATAATTCATCCTTATTGGAAGCAAAACCAGCCTATTGGGTTTATGTAATGGTTGCAAGATTTTCTTGTAGACTTAAGGCATGAAGATCCAAATTATAGAAAGGACCATTATCTGGAAACTCCAGGTTCTGAGCATTTTGTATAACCGTTGCCATCTGTATTAATCCCCAAACCAAATCCAACAGAAGCAAGTTAAATGCATGAATAGGGATGAACAAGCTTTTTTTGCCAGGTACAGTTTTGCCAAATATTTGGAAGAAATTTGCAACATGGGAGTCTTTTTTTCCCCTATGACAAAAAGTTGTAACATAATGGAAAAGTGCTTCTCTAACAAGGTAGGAAAAGGTATCCTAATGGCATAACTAAATGTTACTGGGCCCAAAAGCAAATTCATTTTATGGCCCCTGAATATATAGAAGTCATCCTGTTTTACCAATATATGTTGAAATTGTTCTTTATTTGGGCCTCATGGGCCCCTCTCTACCTCCTGGGTAGAGCTGCAGTTGCTAAGCAGTGTTAAAATGCCTTAAAGGAAAACTATACCCCCAAAATAAATACTTGAGCAACAGATAGTTTATATCAAATTAAGTGACATATTAAAGAATCTTACCAAACTGGAATATATATTAAAGTAAATATTGCCCTTTTACATCTCTTGCCTTGAACCACCATTTCATGATGTCTGTGTGCTGCCTCAGAGATCGCCTGACCAGAAATATTTCAACTCTAACTGTAACAGCAAGAAATGTTGAAGCAAAAGACAGAACTTTGTCTGTTAATTGGCTGGTGTTACCTAACTTTATAGTTTGTTTGGTATGTTTGTGTGCACTGTTGGATCCTAGGATCCCAGGAGGCTGTCCTTATTTTTTAAAATGGCAATTTTCTATTTATGATTACCCAATGGCACATACTACTAAAAAAGTATATTATTATGAAAATGGTTTATTTACATAAAGCAGGGTTTTACATATAAGTTGTTTTAGGCAATATCTTTCTAAAGCAGTGGTTCTCAACCTTCCTAATGCTGCGACCCTTTAATACAGTTCCTCATGTTGTGGTGACCCCCAACCATAAAATATTAAAATATTTTCGTTGCCAGACCTGAGCGGATTGTAAGGAAAGTACAGGAGACAGCGTGGCTGCATAAAGGTTTGTTTTCAGTGAGTAGTGCAGCAAAATATTTTGTCCACACCCCCAATTACCATGTACAATTTTCCCCTACTAAGGGGATATAGAAAGCTGTAGTACAACTGGCTTCCCTACACAGGTTACTGAACTACAACTCTCAGCACCAACACCCGGATAGCTAAAACCTTGCCCCAGGGCTAGTGGGGAGAGAGATGAACCTGCTCCTGGAACCCCTTAAGGGACCCCTTTGAAAGGGTCGTTCGACCCCCAAAGGGGTCCCGACCCCCAGGTTGAGAACCACTGTTCTAAAGAGACCTACATTGTTTGGGGGGTATAGTTTTCCTTTAACTAAATTGTAATTTCTGCTTCCCATTGACTCCAATGCATTTGGCAAATTTTTGCCGGTTTTGCAATTTTCTCATTGAAGCTAAATTGGCAAGTTTAACTCGTCACTATGTAGAGATATACCTGAGACAGAAGCATTTTTAGGCGGGGCTATGAAATTTAAACACTATCAATAATGGATGAGTACGTCTTTCATATCTTTACTCGTTTATTGTCCTTACAGCACATCAAAGCTTACACACAGACATTCATTCAGCAGCCAGTGTCCCAATTTCTCCAAAGGGTTAGGGGCAGATTTACTATTAGTCGAATTTCGAAAGTGAATAAACGTTGAAATTCGACCATAAAATTTTTTTTGGGGAGTCATTTTCGATCTAATATGGCAGTTCCAAAATTCGATAGAATTAAAATCTTTCGAATGGATCGATCACATCATTCGAATCGATCAATTCGAACAAATCTCCCCAAAATCCTTCAATTTCTCAGAAATATTTTCAGGACAAGTTCTAGGAGGTCCCCCATAGGCTAAAATTGCAATTTGGTAGCTTTAAGCCTGCGAATAGTCGACATAAGGATTTTTAAAGGGCCAGTACTTTACAATATTGGGCTGTTCGATAGTCAAATTAGCCCAAAATTACTTTGTAACTCTAATTTTATTCTAATTTTCACTTAAACCCTTAGTATACAATACTACTTTCTTGACACCTTGAGGCAACTTCCGTCCCACCAACCCACCAAAAACATTGGTGGCAGGGGCCTATAGAGTATTCAAATAATACATTGGTGACTAGGGGTTTAAATAAATAAAAAAACTCAAGTGGGTGTTCAGTAGAACTGAACTTCAACTTCAGCTCCTTTCGTGGCTTTGGGACTTTAAATTCGGCTCTTTTGTGACTTCATGTCTTTTTGCAGCTTCGGGACTTCGGCTGTTCGGGACTTCAGCTGTTCAGGCCTTCAGAAGAGACAGCACGGCTTTGGCACTGTCAAGGGGGGCCCAGCTATTTTAGAAACTGCAGCACAGCCAGGCCCCCCTTTAGGCCCAGGCCCAGTACAGGAGTACCCACTGTACCTCCTGATGGCAGCCCTGGGTATAGAACACCAAGTGTGCTACACTGGTTTGCATAACTACAAAAATCAAGCAAAGTTCAAGCAAAGGCATACATTTTTGAAAACACATTGTGAATATTTTCAGTTACTGAATTTCATTACATTCCCCTACGTTACCCAAGGGGGCCTCAATCTGGCTTGGCCTGAGTGCAGAGGAAGAAAGAATAAATGTCTGCGCTATTTATTACATTATCTGAGCAGCAGGGCTGACTGTGTGGGACAAAGCTTGGGGAGTCAGGGCTCCAATTTCTCAAGTCACTTTTTGCCTGGCTCTAGAGTTAACATAGCATTGCTGGCTGACAGTATAACAGCCAGTATAGCAGCTGCTTTGCCTGCTCATGGCCAGAGACATTAGATAAAATTATTAAATTATAAAATTTATTTGCCAAGGATAAATTGTATGATTTTGTTGCCAATGGCAATTTGCAATTGTGCTTTCTACAAGGAATATATAGAAAGTACTGCTTATGGGATAATTTATATCAATGCTTATTGCTGGGGTAACTGTTAGCATATTTTGTATACAGAGGCAAATTAATACCACTCATCATTGTTGTGGTGTTTATATAAATGGTCTGTGGGTGTCACTGTGCACAGGACTTGTACTATGCATACACAGGACTTTCTGTACAGCTTGAAAGTGAAAGTAAGAAGTTACTGTTGTTGTGTAAGGACCGTATGAGCCTGTTAATAAAGCACTGTTATACTCCTCATCCTCGGCTACCAAACATAACAATTGTCATGGGCGTTTGTTAACTTTTTTGTTGACACAGGGTAGTGTCAGACTGGGGCCCACCAGAGAACATGACTTGAAGCCCCCCATTTATTCATTAAAGGGATACTGTCAATGTCTTTTTCAAACAGCATCTGTTAATAGTGCTCCAGCGGAATTCTGCACTGAAATCCATTTCTGAAAAGAGCAAATAGATTTTTTATATTTCATTTTGAAATCTGACATGGCGCTAGACATATTGTCAATTTCCCAGCTGCCCCAAGTCACGTGACTTGTGCTCTGGTAAACTTCAATCACTCTTTACTGCTGTACTGCAAGTTGGAGTGATATCACCCCTCCCCCCCCCAGCAGCCTAACAACAGAACAATGGGAAGGTGACCAGATAACAGCTCCCTAACACAAGATAACAGCTGCCTGGTAGATCTAAGAACAGCACTCAATAGTAAAAACCCATGTCCCACTGCGTTCCATTCAGTTACATTGAGAAGGAAAAACAAACAGCCTGCCAGAAAGCAGTTCCCTCCTAAAGTGCTGGCACAAGTCATATGGCCAGGGGCAGCTGGGAAATTGACAAAATGTCTGGCCCCATGTCAGATTTCAAAACTGAATATAAAAAAAATCAGTTTGAGTAAAAAATCTCTTTTGAGTAATGTATTTCAGTGCAGAAGTCTACTGGAGTAGCATTATTAACTGATGCATTTTGAAAAAAAAACATGTTTTCCCATGACAGTATCCCTTTAAAGCTTACAAGAGGAAATAAAGGAAATTCATACTGAGAGATTGAGCAACTGGAAAGGAGCATGGAGATGGTGAAGTAGTAGCCTACAGTCTACAGGATTAATGACTAACAGTGGGATTAAAGAGGAACTAAACCTTAACTAAAGTAGGCTAAAAAATTTGTACATTATGTTTGGGTCTTCCGTACCAGCCCAGTAAAGGTCTCTGCCTCCAAAGATGCCCCACTAGCTCCTCATCTTCCTATCTGCTGATTCACTGCACATGCTCTGTCTGTGCTGCTGTCAGTTACTCATCTTAGGGAACACACACACACATATATATATGTTCCCTAAGCTGACTGACAGCAGCACAGAGCATGTGCAACCTCATTGCACCCCTGCTTAATGTTTTTAAAAATTAGTGGTGAGCACAGCTTTCCCTTGTTTGTTATAGTTTGTACAGGAGCAGCTAAGGGCAACTAAGTTTGGGAGTTTTACTTTGAAAGCAGTGAGTAAGTTGCAGGTAAAATGTGTAATGAAGCAACTGAATTATTAATGAATAAGATGAAAGTTGAGTGTAGGACTGGCCATATTGGGGATGACTTTAACGTAGTTGGCCAACTTCAATATATGGCAATATATGGACAAACAATCCTTGTTTTGTTAAAAGTGTTAGGCATTTTTAGTAGCTTAAGGCATGAAATGTTTCAATGTCCTTAATATATTGATAATGGGTTGAGTGCAGAGAACCTCTTCTATTTACAAATTTATATGAATTTTATGGTCACAACCTCATTGGACCCCTGCTTAATGTTTTTAAAAATTGTTGTTGAGCACAACTTTCCCTTGTTTGTTATATATATAGATAAAATATATATAAATATATGTGTGTGTGTGTGTGTTTAATAGTTCACTGGTGAAATAATTTGATATTTCCATCAATAACAAAAATGTTACTCTTTCCCAAACCTAATCGAAAACAAATATAGTTGAAATTGCTGTATTCCTCTTGAGACAATGTCTCTCAAGGAGGGGAAATAACAGAGAAAAATTATATAGTGCAGTAATTTTTACAATTTGTGCCCCTCAAAATTTTGTGCATTAATTTCCCTTATTTAATCACCTAGTGAGTAAATTTTAAACTGCACAGGAGCTGTGTATCGTGACTTCTTTTTTCGTGATCTCCTGTGTAGTGTAACTAAAACAGTTTTAAACAGTGTGGTTAAATTCCAATCCAAAACTAGACCATAGGAGCCAGATAAAGAAATATATCCACATAAGTGTATCCAAAAAGTATATCCAAGAGAAGGGGAGAGAATTAACGTAACTCGATGTGCCCAGAGGAATAAAGCATTAGGTAGTTAAATTCCCAGTAACCCCCGTATTCCAATATACTCACAAGATGTGAGCAGATACGAGCGTGGTATAAGATATCTTCTGTAAGGATTTCTTCCGTCACTTGTAGGGAGGAACAAGCAGAAACCACATGTGTAGGAACGTTTAAACTTTCTTTTAATTAGAATAAAAAAATACACTCACAAGCGAAGTTCCATTTCACACATTTCAAATCGGTATAAAAATTGTCCCCCAGGTCGCGCTGAAATCCGTCGGCGTCCCTCCGAGTTTCGCGTGTTTGATGGGGATAATGTCCAATCGTTCTTTCCCGAGATAGTCTCGCTAACACGTTTCGCCGATAATGGCTACTTCCAAGAGCGATCGTTTCTCCTTTTCCTCTCTGCTGTTTTATCTCGCCCCATTTCGTCATCTGCCTTTCAACAAACTTTATTGTTCATCTTCGCAAACTAGATAAATCCTCCTTTCTTCTCAGTCTTTACACCGTTATCTACAATCGCTACAATGTTGCTAAAAACAAGATACTGTCCATTTCTTCTATAAATAAATCGCAACAGTCCCCAAATGTAATTCTCTCTATCAGTCAAAGTAGACTAAAAAGTTTTTTTCTGGCATGACTTCACATTAAATACATTCTTTACATAAATATTAAAATATTAAAAGTGGTCTTTATATGTATATGTACATTGGGACAATGAGCAAGAAAATCCAGCACACAAGTAATGCTCAAGGGATTACTCCCGTGTTTAATGTCTGTCCAACAAGACAACGTTTCGGGGGTGTACCCCTTTGTCAGGTATATGTACATTGGGACCCCATAGCTTGTAATCAACATATATCTTAGGGCACAAGTACACTCCTTATTTTTACTCTAAAAATGCTCGTAAGTTAAAATCAATATTTAACCCATTCGGAACTAAGGTCTTCAATCTATGAATCCACCAGCTTTCTCTTTGGAGGGTCTTATTTATCAAGCTACCACCCCTCCAATCTTTTTCTATTTTTTCTATACCTAGCCATTTAAGGCCTGTCGGGTTACTGTTGTGTTTTTCTTTAAAATGTTTTGACACAATATGTTTCACATTTCCTTTTTTTATATTATTTATATGTTCTCCTATTCTTTCCCGTATTTTTCTATTTTGTTTTTCCTACATATTGGAGGCCACATGGGCACTCCAATATGTATATCACGTTTGGGGTTTCACATTTAATTAGCTCCTTTATTTGGAATTTCTCCCCTGTTATTCCACTTTTAAATAGCTTTGTTTTTTACCATACCTGCATGATTTGCACAAACTACATGGAAAGAAACCTGGATATTTTTCTACCTTGTTACCCCTAATTTCTTTTTTTCCGGTATGTATCAGTTTTTGTTTTAAGTTTGGCGCTTTCTGAAAAATTACTTTCGGTTTTTCTGGGAGAATAGTTTCTAATTCTTTATCTAAACTTAATACATTCCAATGTTTCCCAATTATTTTTCTAATCTCTTTGTCTTTGGGATTGTATTGTGTTACAAAGCTCATATTATAGCTTCCTTTCTCATTCTTTTCTAATTCTGTTTCTCCTCTTTCTTTATATCGTAATAGTTGATTCCTATCCTGTTTTTTTATTTTTTCATATGTGTTCTGTATCATTTTTTTATCATAACCTCTTGAAATAAACCTTAATTTTAGGATTTCAGATTGTGTCTCATATTCTTTCATTGTACTGCAGTTTTTTCTTATTCTTTGGAATTGTCCTATTGGTATATTCTTTATCCAAGTGGGGTTATGATTACTGGAGGCTTGCACATACGTATTTGTGTCTACTTCCTTAAAAAATGTACGTGTTGCTATATCACCTCCTTCAATATAAATTTCTAAATCTAAAAAATGTATTCCCTTTGCACTATAATTAGTGGTGAATTCTAGATTAAAGTCATTATTATTTATTTTCTGTATAAAATTTTCAAGTTCTAACTTCCCCTTTTTCCATATTAATATAATATCATCTATGTACCGTTTCCACTATATTTGTTTTCGATTAACCCGAGACTGAGGAGAGTCTACAAATTGCTGAACTAGTGGGAAACCAAGCTTCCTGGGATTCAATTTTATTGTTTAAATCTTTCCCAAACCTGCTTTGTTTCTATAATTCTTCTTGAAATACATTTGACATTGATTGTCTGCATTCACTGGATTCAGTTTTTTTTACTTTAGAAGAAACTATGACATTAAAATCTCAATTGTATGTATGTGTTTGTTACCTTGAGAGATACAGCAGCATGCACTTTAGAACAATGAAAATATGTAGTGGTTTATAATGTATTAAAGCAGAAAATTGTTAGATGTCTGTAGTCAATGAACATCACAAATGAAGTACAATACATTTACTTCACAACGAAAGTTGCTTGTATGTAGTAAGACATAATACAGAATACAGACTTTTTCTTCTACCATTTGTTTGCCAGGTGACATATTCTATATGTCGTTTTATATGATCAAAGCCTTGTGAAGTTTTTAGGTCCTGTACATCATATAACACGTCTTTTTTGAATGCAAAATATCTCTTAATGAATCCATTCCTGGATGTACATATGTTTTTTCTATTATTCAGAGTTATCATTTTATCACATTGAAGCACAGATCATTAGGAAACGGTGGTTCAAGGCAAGAGATGTAAAAGGGCAATATTTACTTAAATATATATACCAGTTTGATAAGGTTCTTTAATATGCCACGTAATTTGATATAAACTATATGTTGCTCAAGTATTCATTGTCAGGGTATAGTTTTCCTTTAAATGTCATTGTTTGCCCCCCCCCCCCAAGTGAAAGTCTGCCTGCTGTGATCTCTTACCTTGGACTTTAAAAGGTATCAGTACTGAGATTAATTGGCCCCTGCATTGTTTACACCTCAAATTCAGACTGTAAACTCCTGTATTGTTAACACCTATCATTCGCTCTGCGTTGTTCACACTTGAAACATCTTTGTTGTTCACACCTGACACCAAGACTGAAAGCGTGCAGCATCCTAAGGAGCACTGGGCATACGCAGCTCTCTGGCACATGTGCACAAACTATTGTGGTGGGGGGTGTGCTTTAAAACATGGAGTGGTCATCTCTGGCTTCCATTATTGGCCCTCCACCAGGTAGGCCAGTCCTCTGTACCACAGATGTTGGACAGCACTGTCATTAGCAAAACAAAAGTGCATCCAATAAAATTTGAGGCACACCACTAAAAAACCCTTTTTCCAAATAGTCCAAGAAAACAGTAGATCACATGTACTGCACTTTCAAATTTGCTAGTATATGTCATGCCAGGGCAGCATTGCTCTGGCATCAAAAGTTAACATGGCAAAACAGTTGGTTGCAGTCTCACACAGAGACCCTTGATTGTATATTTCACCAGGGGGGCTGTGGAATGGTGACATCCATATCTGTCTTCTGAGACGGTTTGGAGCCACACCATTTGGGCAAGGAAGCTGGGCCAGTTTTGTTCTTTGATCGGCTGATCAAAGAACAGAGCTGTGGACCTAGAGCAGCAGTGGGGGGTAGTAAGTAGAAAATTATGGATTATAGGAAAGGATCCCTATCCCCTGTGTCATAGAATTCACAACCTCATAACTTACATATTGCTTATAAGGAGGTCACATGCTTCCTAACAATACCAAACAGGGCCAGCCTATACCCACCTATTAGGAGGGCTGGTTCCAGGGGGACTGGAAAATGGGAACCTATTAGTGTTCTGTACTGTTCTGCTTGCCCACATATGGATCACAGCCTGCCCATGTTTTTATTATAGTATTGGGTACTGGCAAGTACCCATATTATATTAAGGGATATTGGGGAATCTTTCCTGAAAGGAGCAACCCCCTGCAGGGGGTCATAAAGGACAAGTTCCTGGGCACTCCTACCTCATGCATAAGGTAATGAGGGGAGTGTCCCAGCAGGAAATAAAAAGGTGACATTCCCAATATCATACAAGGAGGCTTCATTTTTCAATGGATTGTATGTCCAGATTTCATGTCGTGCCTCAGAGGACACAACTGAAAACTTGGTAAAGTAAGGGCTTTCTTTGTGTTTTACTCCCTTTTATTTTTATTTACTGTACTTGCAATTATATGTCATCTTTGTAAAATCATATTCAATACATGCACTGTTATTCTTAATATTAAATAGCATCTTAAAATGATTTGTCCTTGTGCTCTAACAAACTCATTGCCCATATGAATGCTTGTGCCTAAGTGTGTGAACTCTGCGTATGTGTGGAAAGGGAAAGTTGCCTATTTGTATGTTGACTACCATTGGAGAGAGTGTTTAATGCTTTGTGTAGTGTGAGTTATTACCTGTTATAGAGGGCAGGGGAATAGTCACATTAGGTTTCTATCGTCTGTTAATGATAGATGGTGGCAGCGAATTAACTTTGTAGGTTGTTGGTGTGTTCTGGGGTGTCTGATGTTAGTTTAACCAGTGTGTATGGTGATTGAGAGACTGAGGGGCAGATTTACTAAATTCACATGAAGAATTCGAAGTTCGATCGAATTTTTATTAAATTTTAATCTTCTAATATGCAAATTAGGCAAATTCAACCACTGAATATTCGAATTCGAATATAATTTTATTCGAATATTCGATGGTCGAATAACTTCCCCTTTAAATTTTTATGCGACCACCTACTTCACCAGGATCAAGCTACCGAATTGGGAATCATTAGCTGAGATCGAATAAAAAAATTTGATCGATCGATGAAAATTGTTCGAATCGATCGAATATTCGATCGATCAAATTTTTTATATTTGATCGAATTGCGGTAAAATCCTTCGAATTCGATAGTCGAATTCGAAGGATTTTACTTATTCCTATGGTTTTTTTAATTCAAAGGTCGACCAATAGTAAATCTGCCCCTGAGTGTAACCCCTTATAGCCAACCCAAGAGTTAAGTGTGGTTGAGTGTCGCGTTTTCGTGACAGTATAGTGTTATAATATAATATAGTATTTGTATATATTCCATTTTACAAAGGGACTAAGTTTTACCTGCAACTTACTTGCTGCTTTCAAAGTAAAACTCCCAAACTTGGTTGCCCTTTTATTAGACACCAGTGGGATCACCTGACTATAGCTGGGAAGGGTGGGGGGCTACAACAAAGAGCTGGTCTCTGTTCCTATATGACTATAACAAACAAGGAAAAGTTGTGCTCACCACTAATTTTTAAAACCATTAGGCAGGGTGCAATGAGGCTGTGACCACAAAATACATATAGAAAAATACAAGAGGTCCTCTGCACTCAACCCATTATCAATATATTTAAGACAGAGACATTTTGTGCATACAGCTACTGAAAAATGCCCATTTGTAAAATGTATAATGAAGTAATAGAATTCTTGATGAATCAGATGAAAATTGAGCGTAGGACTGGCCAGATATGGGATGATTTTGACGTAGTTGGCCAGCTTAAATATATTGCAATATATGGACAAACAATCCCTGCTTTGTTTAAAGGAACAGTTCAGTGTAAAAATAAAAACTGGATAAATAGGCTGTGCAAAACAAAAATGTTTTTAATATAGTTAGTCAAAAATGTAATGTATAAAGGCTGGAGTGACTGGATGTCTAATATAAGAGCCAGAATCCAACTTCCTGCTATACTGAACAATTCCTTTAAAGGGTAAGGCATTTTTTGCCAGGTGGCAACCCTACTACCAGGTTTAAGTGTGAAGCTCCAATAAATCCTAAAATATATCTTTTGAAACAGCAACAGCCCCTGAAAGTAAGTCATTGCTTGTTTACTAATCTACAACATATCTCAATTTCACATTATAGTATGATGCTGTATCACCATCTGTTGACCAAATTTAGTAACTACATCTATCTTTAAAGACAACATACTTGAGTGGGAACTTTCCTGTCCTCTGTTTTAAGAGTTCGACCAAGGCTAGATAGATTTTACTTTTTAAGGCTAATTAGAAGGTAAAACATCCCTAGAATTTAAATCTAAGAAATGTGTACTCAATTGAAAACTTTTATAATATCTAGTGTAGATTGTTGTTGTGGTATTGGGGGGGGGGGGGGGGGGGGGGGGGGGGACAGCTGGACAATCCATGTTGTCTTTTATGTTTAACCCTATCTTTAAAAAAAACATGCACGTGTATACACACATGCATATTCTGATGCCTCTATAGATGTTAGCTTTCTATATCTTTGTATTTTAAGCCTGTCGGATCAGAGTAAGCTATGAAATGTTATGGAAAATCTTCTTTTGATTTCTTGTAACTATTATAGTAATTAGTATTAGTAATTAAAACTAAGTGTGTGCCAACCAGATGTGATAGGCAGGGCTACCTAATCTGCTAAATAATAAGAGATGTAGGGAATGACCTATTGTTTAGTTAAATTAAATAAAATTGAAGACTAATCAAAGAAATGGCCTGCTATTTAATGTGCATAAATGATGTACATAATTGACTTGCCTAACTTAAAATACGAGACTTATTCATCAATTTTTACTCATTGTTTTCTGTCTTTTATATAACAAGAGAATAATACAAAAAACTAGGATTTAAAGAGATAGGCAGGGTGCAAGGTGCAAAAAACAGGTGCAAATCGCCAGAATTGTTGCACTTATGTACCCAGCCTCACACCATAAAGGAATGATAGCAATGCTGATTATCATCAGTAGAGACAAGGGGGCAGATTCACTAAAGGGCGAAGTGACTAAAGCTAGTGAAAATTTGCCAGCGTGACGTCAGTTCGTTATTTTGTTGATTTACTAATGAGCAGGTGTCTCTTCGCTAGCAAAAGAGATGTACACTGGCATTGCTTTGCACTCTAAGGGCTCATCCAGACGAGCAGATTCGTGGAGATTAGTCGCCTGGCGACAAAACACCACGTCTTTGAGGCAACTAATCTCCCCGAATAGCTTGTTAGCGTTGCGCATCCACTAGGCGTAAAGTCGCCTGCGCTTATTCACACGCAGCGGCGCGATTTTCAAAGTCGCTGAAAATTGCCTGGCGAGGCATATTTCATCGACTTTGAAAATCGATGATACTGAACTTATAATACAGTTATGGTAAAACATATATAACACATAGCAATCATTTAAATAAACAGTTTGGCTTTTACAAAACAGTACACTTTACATTACAGCATGGAAAGATCTGTGTCCACAGCATTAACTACTGTTAGGGTTGCCACCTTTTCTTGAAAAAAATACCGGCCTTGCTATATATTTATCTTTTTTTTTTCTATTAATAACATTAAAATACCGGCCAGATGGCAACCCTAGCTACTGTGTATCATGTGCACTGAATCTGCAGGTCTAACCGTCTGACTGCTGTAGTTTACTTCAGGCTATATGTGCTAAAGACAGTGTAAAACTAGTTTGCAGTATCATATAAACAAGATTAGTTGAGTTTATTAAACATTAGACTGTGGATTACTACCTGAAAGACAACAGGAACATTCTCTTATTCCTGCACATGGGAACTGGTGCATCAGGTAACAGTTCCTACCTCAGCCGCGCACATTGGTTTCCTCTGCAGTAGCAGAGCAGGATGTGTTCCTGAATAATCCAGTTTTACCAGAAACAAAATCTAATTAAGTGCCAAACTTGTTTTGTTTCACAAATTTTATTGGGGGGTGCTTAACTTTATACCTCTTACACTTTATTAAGGTTCCCTTGGCATGTCTAGTTATCAATGTAAATGTAATGTATTAGATGCACCATGTAACATAAATAGCTCCATTCCACTTTAAATTGCACGCCGTATGCAAATTAGCCTGAGCGCAAGAATGGTAGAGAAGTTGCACTATGCAGAATTGAACACTAGTGCAGCTTTGCTTTGATTTGCTCGCTCTGCTGAAGTAACGCAAGAGAAAATTTGCCAGTCTTCTGCGTAGGGTTGCCACCTTTTCTTGAAAAAAATACCGGCCTTCCTATATATTTATCTTTTTTTCCTATTAATAACATTGGGATCAACCATCAAAAATACCGGCCAGGCCGGTAAAATACCGGCCAGGTGGCAACCCTACTTCTGCGCCCTGCATGCAACTGAACAAATTATCCTAGCAACCATGCATTGATTTGAATAAGAGATTGGAATATGAATAAGAGATGGCCCAAATATAAAGATGAGTAGTGATGGGCGAATCTCCCGCGATTCGCTTCGCCTAAAGATTTGCGAATTTCTAGGGAAATTCGCGAATCGGCGAAAAATTCGCGAAACGAGTCGCGGGACGCGTCAACTTTTTACGTTTACGATGCGTCGCGTCATTTTCGGCGCGCGTCGCGTCAAAAAATGACGCGCAACTCGTTTTTTTGGGCGAAATTTCGCTGGTGATTCGCGAATTTATTCGCCAGCGGCGAATCGCGGGAATTCGCTGCGAATTCGGCCCTGGCGAATAAATTCGTCCATCACTAAAGATGAGTAATAAAAAGTACCAACAACATTACAATACAATGGGGTCAGTGAAACCCACTTAAAAACTGAAAAGAGTCGGTAGATGGCAAACAATTCAAAAACTATAAAAATTTACAAACTGAAGGCCAATTGAGAAGCTGCTTAGAATTAGCCTTACTATAATAACCACCCCTTTAATATAGTAGGAAGAATGGATATGGCAAAATAAATACTGTATACACTACAAGAGAAGCTGTTAAAATTTTAAGTTTGGTTAATATTGATTTTTTTTCCCCAAAGGACAACAATCCCCAAAACAAGGCCAAATTAGCAACAGAGTGGTTTAAAGAACAAAAACAGTGAATGTCTTTTAATTGGGAATTCAGTAAACTAAGCAAATTGGTCACGGGTTTGAGTACTTTTTCATTGCACGCCTCAGTCTTTGAATTAAAAATGCTTGGAGTCTTTCCATAATTTCGATGAGCACTGTAGAGCTGCTGAATAAAAAGCTAAACACCTAAAAAATATACCTAAATAACAAAAATATAAACATAATTTTTACCTCTGATAAGGATTGATTCTATCTTAGTTAGGGTCAAGTACAAGGTATTGACTGTTTCATTATTAAAGAGAGAAAATAAATAATTTGTGATCAAATTGCCATAATTCAGTACTTTCTGGATAGTGGGGTTCTGGATAATGGCTCTAGTACCAGTATTACATCTTTTATGTTTTTTTTTGTAAATGTGTAAGTAATCCAGACTAGGTCTGATGTAGAATTCTAAGCTTCTCGTCTGCCACTGTAAAAATATACAGCTGCAAGATGCAGGCGCAGACAGCTGGTGACAACATCCCTAAGATATGATATGTGGCGTTGCATTAGCAATACTGGGCAGTAGCCAGAGCCTCACAGTTCTTCTATAAGAAAGGCCACAGATTACTCTCATGTCAGCTGCTGGGGTATAAAGCCTTTCAGAGCTCTGCTTGTTAGCATGCTGAGTACAACATCCATCTGGCATGAGAATAATAGAAGTATGTTGTGTTACCAAGCTCAAAGCAATAGGCTCTCAATAATGTTTAACACTTTGGGTGTTGTAAGTACTTGCAGCTATATAATCAGCACCGGCATAATGGAGAGGCTTGTCCATAAATGTTCTCAGCTAGAATATGCTATCCACTAAGCAGATAGATTCTTTAGAATTCTCCCTTCCTGGGTTTTTAGCTACCATTTAAATGCAGTTAAATGCAGTTTCTACAGAATCTCTTACAGGGCTACTTCCTAAAATGCAAGGTTTCAGGCACATGTTCAAACTAAATATATTCTAGATAAGGTTGTTACTAAAGGCAAAGTGTTTATCTGCCTACTGAAAAATACAGCAGTACATTTACAGGAGCCTAATATGGATGATTACAAAGAGCAGTAGCTTGTGCTCAGCTATATGACATCGCTCCAATTACACCTGGGAATGCAGCATAGTAACTAGATATAGAGATAATGAGGACAGTCTGAAACATTGCTTTGAGATCATTCCAACTGTATTGTAAGGTCACAAAATACATGACATCATCGTGGTGGCACAGAGCAAAATTAGGATTAAAACCATACCAGGGACATATATGGGATCTGGTATTTAGACACCCACTATTCAGAAAGCTCTGAATTATGGAAAGGCCGTCTCCCATAGACACCATTATAATAATTATCCAAAATTTTAAAATTAATTCCTTTTTCTCTGTAATAATAAAACAGTACCTTGTACTTGATCCCAACTAAGATATAATTACTCCTTATTGGAAGCAAAACCAGCCTATTGAGTTGATTTAATATTTACAGGATTTTCTATTAGATCTAAGGTATGATGATCCAAATTATGGAAAGATCCATTATCCAGAAAATGTCAGGTCCTGAGCACTCTGGATAACAGGTCCCATACCTGACCTGGTCTTCCTAAGCTAAGTATTTAGGTACTCTATAATTCTTGATATGTCAATTTTCATCTGCCTGTTCCTGACTACTCCATTTGCTGCCAGTCCTAACATGTGCCTGAATTTTGATGATGAATCTTACTTAACCCTGTGGGTACCTCGCTACTCGTCATTAATCTGTTTTTCATTGTCAAACTTTCTCCTATATTTTGACATTTAATTTAAAAGGCCATGGGACCTTGACAGTTGCACAATATTCATATTCGTATTGTGAAATCCATAAACAGAGTTATAGGATGGCCTTCTCCCATAGTGTCCATTTTAAAAGTGTTGTTCGCCATTGAGTTAACCTTTAGTATGAAGCTTCAAGTGATATTCTGAGATTATTTACAATTGGTTTTCATTTTCTATGATTTGTGATTTTTGAATTGTTGAGCTTTTTATTCTGCAGCTCTCCAAACTGCAATTTCAACAATCTGGTTGCTAGGGTCCATATTATCCTAGCAACCATGCATTGATTTAACCAAGAAACTGGAATAGGAAAGAATATGGAATGAATAATAAAAAGTAGCAAAAGCAATACATTTGTAGACTTACAGAGCATTCCTTCTTTAGAGGTTAGTGACCCACATTTAAAAGCTGGAAAGAGTCAGAAAAAGAAAGCAAATAATTAAAAAACTATAAAAATAATGAAAACCAATTGGAAAATTGCTTAGAATTTGCCACACTATAGCATAAAAAGTTAACTTTTATCACCCTTTTGGTGGTAAAATAATCCTATTGGGTTTATTTAATGTTTAAAGGAGAAGGAAAATACTTTTTACTTGGGGGTACCAAAAATTAGGCACCCTGAAGTATTCACATTTACTTACCTGACACCCTGGGCCGGTCAATTTCTCAGGAGAAAACTGCACTAGGATTCTTCCAGCAATCACCATGATGCAATCGTTTTCCTGCATCTTATTTCTTCAGATGCATGTGCTATAGAATGACTTCTTCATAGTCTGGCTTTCCACTCTACTGGGCATGAGCACCAGCAAGAAGAAAGCAGAAGCCAGAAGATGATCGCTCCGTGGTGCTCACTGGAATAACCTGGGCCAGTGCAGGGCCCACTTACAAATTAATTTTATTTAAAAAAAAAAAAAGTTTAAATAAAATATTTAAATATTAAAAATAAAGAAAAAAAAAAACATAGGCACCATGGCCCCCCTTACAAGTTAAAAAATTGGGGCCCCCAGAGAATATAAAAAAAAAACATTGGTGGCAGGGGCCTGTAGAGTATTAAAATAATACATTGGTGGCCAGGGGACTAAAAAAAACACACTGGTGTTCAGTAGAATTGAACTTGTGGCTTCAAGACTTCCCTCCTTTTGAGACTTAAGGTCTTTTTGGTACTTCAGGACTCAACTTGTGACTTGGGGGTGCCTAACTTTTGGCACCACAAGTATAACAGGACTTTGCTTCTCCTATAAAGGAGAACTACACCCCCCAAAATGAATACTTGAGAAACAGTTTATATCAAATTAAGTGGCATATTAAAGAATTTTATCAAACTGGAATATATATTTAAGTAAAAATTGTCCTTTTACATCTCTTGCCTTGAACTACCATTTCGTGATGGTCTGTGTGCTGCCTCAGAGATCACCTGACCAGAAATATTTCAACTCTAACAGGAAGAAGTGTGGAAGCAAAAGACAGAACTTATGTCTGTTAATTAGCTCATGTGACTTAACTTTAATGTTGTATGTTTGTGTGCACCGTTGAATCATACAATCCCAGGAGGCTGTCCTTATTTTTTAAAATGGCAATTTTCTATTTATGATTACCCAATGGCACATGCTACTAAAAAGTGCATTATTATGAAAATGGTTAATTTACATGAAGCAGGGTTTTACATATGAGTTGTTTTATGCAATATCTTTTTATACATTGGGGTATAGTTTTCCTTTAAATTATTTTTAGTAGACTTACAGGGATACTGTCATGGGAAAACTTTTTTTCAAAATGCATCCATTTATAGTGCTCCTCCAGCAGACTTCTGCCCTGAAATCCGTTTTTTTAAAAGAGCTAACAGATTATGCTATATTTCATATTGCAATCTGACATTGGGCTAGACCAGGGGCGTCCAACCTGCGGCCCGAGGGCTGCATGTGGCCCAGGATGGATATAAATGCGGCCCAGCTTGAAACCTGAGGAAATGTCATAAAAATATAATAATACATTTATTTAATATCCAG
Source organism: Xenopus borealis (assembly GCA_024363595.1). Classification (NCBI taxonomy): domain Eukaryota; kingdom Metazoa; phylum Chordata; class Amphibia; order Anura; family Pipidae; genus Xenopus; species Xenopus borealis. The sequence continues at coordinate 114,031,419 of CM044431.1, read as the reverse complement.
TGTATAGCTCCATCTGGTTCTCCAACTGGTATTGTAGTTCTTTTCTGTGCATTTTCTTTACTTTTTACAAATCAAAAATGTTTGTCTATTTCTTGTGTGGCCCCAAACAATTTATCTTTTTCCAATGTGGCCCAGGAAAGCCAAAAGTTTGGACACCTGGTGAGGCAATTTTCAGCGACTTTGAAAATCGCGTCGCCGCGTGTGAATAGGCGCAGGCGACTTTACTTCTAGCCGGTGCGCGCTACGAGGAAGCCATTCGTGGAGATTAGTTGCCTCAAAGACGTGGCGTTTTGGCGCCAGGCGACTAATCTCCACAAATCTGCTCGTCTAGATGAGCCCTTAGGGCAGAGACACATGGGCAGATTTGGAGAGATTAGTTGCCCCGAAGAAGAGGAGATTTTTCACTGAGATCTGCTAGTGTGTCTCTGCCCACTGCAATGTGGAGTGATATACGCCTCCCCACCCAGCAGCCTAGCAAAAGAACAATGGGAAGGTAACAAAATAACAGCTTCCTGGTACATATGAGAATATCACTCAACAGTTAGGGATGAGGTCACAAAGCTAGTGAAACCACACAAGCATGATATGTTCATTTTGTGGCCTGTAGGTTTCTTTTTTCAACATGTATTTCTGTTTTTTCTTGCTCCTCACAATTCCACTTGGAAGAATTTTAGTAGATTTTTGTGAAAAATCAGAAAAGCAGTTTAGAAGCAAAAATGTAGCTGGAATTGTTCAATACACTATGTAATTATGTCACCAGCATACACACCAATATTACAACCAATATTAAAGTTAATTATTTGCAGTGTAAACAGTGTAATTCAGAAATTAAAAGGACACCTTAAAAATCATGACAGGATCTCTTTAAGATATCGTTTCCCAAATTAGGGAAGCTCCCTTATTTAGAAAACACAAGTTCCAAGCATTACAGACAGTAGATGGAACATTTTCTTTTTTCAAAACTCATCAGTTAATAGTGCTCTCTTGCAGAATTCTGCACTGAAATAACTATGAAGATTTTCATTCAGGTCATGGTATATCTAGTATAGCTAATTCTAAAACAACTGGACTTGCTGATTAATTACACATCAAGTACAGTTGTTTTAGAATTACTGATACTAGATACACTGAAATCTGTGTCTCAAAAGAGCAAACAGATTTTTTAATATTTTGAAATCTTACAGGGGGCTAGACATATTGTCAGTTTTCCAGCTGCCCCCAGTTATGTGACTTGTACTCTGATAAACTTCAATCACTCTTTACTGCTGTACTGCAAATAATTGAAGTTTTCCAAGAATGCTCTGTCCACTTAGTTTAAGCTAAAAGTGCAACTTTCCTCATACAGGTCACCTCCTCCTGGTATGAAC
>CM044431.1:113989775-114022663 GCA_024363595.1 Xenopus borealis | reverse complement strand
GTTTCCTTGTGAGGTAACTTTATCAAACGAAGAACCACATATGGTTTCCTACCGGCGATTTACAATAAAGTCGGTGGGTTGCAAGAGATTACTCACCAACGGCCAAAAAAAATTCTAAACTAATCTCTTCTTGTGCCAGTACCCTAAATACCACAAGAAATATAGCAGATAGCAGATAAGCCCTGTAGAACACCATTATATTCTGTAGAGCTTATCAGCTATTTGATAGCTGATAAATGGCTTCATATTTTTATAAACTATAGTAGTTTTTTTGAAGCAAACACAGCAGTTTTACCAGTGCAGGGTGATGGTAAGACACTTTAATTTTTTTGGTGTTACTGTTCCTTTAAGAATTTATATAATAATATGTACATAATATATACATATGATATACATACGATTAGGTCATTGTACAACAATTACACTTGTGTAAAATGCAATACACATATTATAATCTTTATATGATTAAATTATAAAATATCAAATTGACAGTCATATATGTGTATATATATATATATATATATATATATATATATATATACATACATACATACAAACATACATACATATTTACACACACATACACATTGTATTCATTTGTACAAACAACTTTTCCAGTTTAGACTTTTTAGTAGTGACTTTCCCTAGCATTCCATCCATGCTTGGAAAAGAACAGTATACTCTGACCATACCAGTATGGTCAGAAATAAGATGAGCACTGTTTCTGTAAACATTAGGGTGCCAGTATAGCAATGTAAAATATGCAGAAGCAAGATCAAAAACACATCAAGTATGGAGGCTTTTGTTTAAAGAAAGAGGTTTGCCTCTGGCTTGTCATTAATATATAACATAATTATTGTAAAAGCTTTTATTCTTGATTACATATATGGTTTCTATTTGTCCCTCAGGTGGAACAAGCTTTAGATGTTGGAAGTGACAAACTAAATGAAGAAGGGATCTACAGTGTTATGCACAAATAAAGCAAATATTGCCCTAGCCAGTAAATCATAGAATCCTCGCATAGTGTCCTTGGTTCCAAGATAGCATTAAGAAAATGGCTCGAGTCCTGGCTTCTGTTATTAAAAGGAACTTTTGGAGAGTATAAAGCTTTGTAGCTGATTAACAGATTTACTGAAAAATCTCTTTCTGACTTTATTTTTTCTTTAACTACCACTACTACTAACACATATTTGTGCAAGGGATTCATACCTGGAGCACTCCTCTTACATGAAAAAAGACAGGGCATTTTTCAGAAAACGAATGAAAATACACATGCAATACATTTTTTAAATAAAATGTGCATGAGCTTAGAATGACACTTTTTATTACTGATTTTGATGTTCTTTGGTTTGTTTTATATTGAGTTGAGTTGTCCACCACAACATGAGTTAAATAAACCTCATATATTTTGGAAACCAAAGATCAGGCTGTTAAAAAAAGGTCGCAGTTGCTTGTGTTGTTTAAGGTGGACTTCGCAGGGTGCAGATCATAGTTTTTACTTAACTTCAGCTTTAAAGGAACTGTTAAGGGTAAAAATAAAAACTCGGTAAACAGATTGTATGTGTAAAATAAAAAATGTTTCTAATATAGTTAGTTAGCCAAAAATGTAATATATAAAGGCTGGAGAGACTGGATGTCTAACAGAACAGAACACTACTTCCTGTCCTCTTTTGGTTTCCACTGATTGGTTTCAAGGCAGTAACCAATCAGTGACTTGGGGGGGGTCACATGGGCCATAACTGTTGCTTTTGAGCTGAATGCTGAATATCCATTGCAAACTCACTGAACAGTTATGTTACATGTACCCCCCCCCCCCACTTCAAGTCATTGACTAACTCAGAGCTGAAAAGCAGGAAGTTGGATTATGGCTATTTTGTTATACATCCAGTCACTCCAGTCTTTACAGATTACATTTTTGTCTTACTAACTATATTAGAATTTTTTTTATTTTGTACATGCAATCTACAGTATTTGCCTAGTTTTTATTTGTACACTTTTCCTTTAAGTGATTGCTTGCAGTGGGAAGATTGGGGAGTTCATTCTTTTACTGCAGAATCCAGACTTTAGAATATGCATTTACAAGACATGTTAAAGGGCCAGAGGCAAACGTGTGCCTCTTAGTGTTCATTCTAAAAGTACTTGCGTCCAGAATCTGGTTGGACTTTGCACCCACAGCACATTGGCTCAAGGCAGCTTCATTCTTACCATCTGCCATAGGGCAAGCAGTAAGTAAAAGGTTCCGCTGTGGCCTATGCCCACTAGCACTCCCCTATGCCTATGTGTCTGTTAGCATTTATTATACTGAATCCCTGTGGCTGGGAAGTTAGGGCATATTATATAGAATCCCAGTGGTTGCATGACACCAAGAAACTTTGAAAGCTAATTACTGAACTAAACAGTATGGGGCTGAATGATAAGTGATTGAAAGGTTGATTCCAAGCACGCTGCCCAGACACAATGTAGCAAGCTTGGCAATTAGAGGCTGCTAGCAAGGTGATTTATACCTGGTGAAAAACACAATTTATTAAGTGGCTGTGTGCAAACTGCAGAGACGACAAAGCCACCAGAAAACGGCAAGCTGCTTGTTAGAATATTAGCAGAGTAAACGGGCTGAGTCATACACTGGAGACATATGCACAGTATCAGGGTTGAGGCAGAGCAATGACTCGATGCAAGAAAAGCCATACACAGGAAATTACTAACACGATACCAAAGATTTAACAAGAACAAAGTCAGACAGGCCAAGATTTAGAAACTAACTGAATTTCAGGATCACCCTTTCTGCCTCATGCTAAATTACAGAAACACCCTGTCTGTAAAAGACAACCTGTTTGCACAGCCAATACAAAGGACTTGTAGAAACTGTTTGGATGAGGAAGAAAAATACCTTTAACCCCTATCCTGGCTGTATTGATTCCCTAAGAGTGCTTCAGCTGCACACCCCTCACACATACAGAACGAAAGTAGGCAGCACTGTATTCATGATGGGCGTGCAGACCTCTGTGCTTCTGTGGTTTGCACCTTATTTGCCCTGCACTTAAGTGACCCCGGTTGACTTTGGTGCCATCAGTAGTCACACAGGCAAATTGTTACGTTTTCTCTTTTATAAATGTATGACAAATAAATATTAGATTTTTTATTTACATATTGCAAAAAATGGAATCTTAGGGGCTGATATACTAAAGCTCAAATTAATCTCAGTTTTTATGAAAGCAAAGTGGAACCAAACTCGCTTCATCTGTATGAGGAGGTGGGTGGCCTTATACAAATGAACCCCCTACTGGTTACATACTTAGTGGGAGCTGGATATTTGTTTGTTATACAAAAGATACAAAATATATGTGTTGGTGTTATAGTTCAAGCACCTGTTAGAAATGTCTACATTTAAATGAACTACATAAAAAGTTAGTGACCAATATTTGCTCAGTGCCCAGCACTTGTGCTCGCTCATAATAAATGACCTCTTGTGTATTTTGGGCAGACCAAGGATTTGAAAGAAGTCAGCAGCTCTGTCTGGATTTCAATTCCACACATCCCCATTATAATGCACAAGTTTATTCAAATTGCCAGTCCCATCATAGCTGCATCCAGACTTTAGCTCCGGACTTTAGGTCCAGACTGAGAATCAAAATAAGCCCTGGTATTTCAGCTACACAGAGGCCCAATGAGCCCTCACAGAGGCCCAAACAGCCCCCACCAGCCCACTAAATAGTGAATTTCTATGGGCCCTTATAGCAGCCCTCAGATTGCCCCAGTCCGGGCCTGCTTTAGCTCCTTTCTCAGATAGAAGCATGAGAGAAGCATAATGCTCTTACATATAATTAATTTCCTTTTCACAGACTGGACTAGAGAATAAGAATTTGGCACAAAAATAAGCATATTTCCCCCTTTGTTTGCAAACAGTTATACCATGTGGCTAGACTGGAACAACCCCAATCCTTTTAGTCTTCATAATATCCACTACATTAAAACTGTAGTCATGTAGGCTGTGGCATGAAGTCTGCAAGAATACTCAGGTACAACTGCAGCATGATGGAATGAGGTAGCCAATATGCATTCCAGCTGGGCTGTGAACTAAATAACCAGCTCAGTTCTCTTCATTTTTATCACAAAGTTGAGGGCAAGGTTCCATGGTTACTGCCACACCCATGCCGCTGCAACCTGTGGGCATCTCCGTTACTTCTGTCCACTCATTCCTATCTGGGCAATAGCATTCAACAGATGAGAGGAAACCTCCAGCGTTAAATCCACCTGAAATATAATGATATTTATTAATACAAAAAAAAATAGGAGACTTCACAATTAGGGGTGCTAATATCCAGAATTTAAAAAAATGACTGCAGATAGATATAGGAACCACTGAAACAATGGAAAATCCAAAATAAAACAAACAAACTGCTTAAGTAACAGAGCACACATAGACTACTATTATAAGTAGGTATCTGTTGGCTTTATATTTCTGTAAATTAAAACTTATGACCCAAACCCATGATAAATACAATTTTGATTATTAAAATAAGGGTCACAGCAATTTATAGTTTTTGTAATTGATGGCAAATAAATTGCCTTTTGTTTTCCCTGAAATATTGATATTTAAGTTCTTCTAACTTTGCATTTGAATAAAAAGGCCACATATTCTGCTATAATTATACATCATATATGAAACATTTAGTGGCTAGGCTGCAAATAATGTATATACAGAAGCTTCACCTCAGTCATACTGGGCCTTCTATACTCCAGTTTACCCAAAATTCAGCCCTTACTGAATGGGTTGTACTGGATCATTTGGTTTGCCACTTTTATCTCTCCTATGAGTACACTAAGCAGGATATTCCATTCTTGCTGAAACATATTCATTTTTAATTCCAAGCAAAGCTATATTATGAAAAGACAATATCACATTTGTATGGATGTATATTTTTATAGATTTCAATGCAAATACTAAATTTTCACTGTAGGTCTTTTCCAAATAAATAAAGACTTACCGAGAGCATATATTTTTCCCTGATGAACAGTGACGCCATGGGCGCTTCGCCTGTGTTTCATTGGTGCCATGACCTCCCAGTAATTCCTCTCAATGTGGTATCGCTCTACACTGTCTAACTGATTGGTACCATCATAGCCTCCAACAGCATACAGGTAGTCATCCAGAGCCACCACTCCTGTGTTAATTCATACAGAGTTGATATTAGTAAACACACATATGCTCAGTGCCCCCACAGAGCTCAATTGCATTTCTGGTGTTGCAATCATGTTAACATTACTGACAAAAATAAAAAACAAAAACCCAAAATGTGTGTATAGATAACTTATTTCATAAATCTCCATCTTCAAATCAAAGCTGGCATATGTTGTTCAATAGAAAACCACAACATAATAGGAACTCTTGGCTGATTGTCATGCTATTACCATGCTATTACCATCTTCCTGTTTTCTGTGTTCCCTAATGAGCTTGAGTGAGTGCATGTGCAGTACAGGACTTTCTCAACGACTGCATGCTCCCTACTAGAATTTGTGTAAGGGACATCAGGGAGAGCAGAATATGATGATATGGCTTTCAGCAAACAGTTCCACGCTGCATTTTTTTGAAGAAGTGGAGTGCCATTTGGTAAGCAACCAAATTTTACCTTTGCTTTTCCTGTAAGGTCGCAAAACATTAAAGATTTGGATTCAGTTTGGCTGCATCTGAAACCTGAAAAAGTGTGGCTGCATACCTACTAAAAGAAGGTTTTTTTTTTAAAATCTAACCTTCAGGAAACAATGAACCATGGGGTATATTTATCAAAAAGAGTGAAGTTAAGAGTGACGTTCCGCCACTAGAGGGAAATACCACCACTCACCATTCATTTCTATGGGATTTTGAAAGGCGTATTTATCAAAGGGTGAACTTTCACTTCACCCATCGATAAATAGGCCTTTTAAAATCCCATAGAAATGAATGGAGAGCGGCGGAATTTCCCTCTAGTGGAAGAACTTAAATTTACCCCTATATGTTTGGCCAGCAGCAGCAGCTTTTGTGATAGCTTATGCCAAAAGGATGTATTTAAAATTCCTCAGCAAGGTTGGTACTGAGTAATTATTAGTAGAAGTACAGTAATGCTGCAAAACATAACATTTTCTGCAATAGTCCCCATTTGAGTGTGGCTAGTTCTTTATATATATATATATATAAGACAGTGAAATCTTTGTCAACTTTACCTGCCCCACTTCGAATAGTCTCCATAGATGCGACCGGTTGCCACTGGTCTTCTTCAGGATTATAACTGTCCACAGTGTTCCAGCGTGTTTCTCCATCAAATCCACCAACTACATACAAACAGCCCCGACACACTGCCACCCCAGCACCAATACGTGCAATTGGCATAGAGGCAACAAATGTCCATCTGTCATTATCAGGATCATACCTGCCATTGCAAAGAGAGAGTTTGCTGCTTTGTTGTTAAAAATTAAAACAAATTAAACATTTGACATATGGCACCAGCAAGCATGAATGCTCAGGTGGATCAGTAAAAATTTCCACATGTGGGCAGACAAAGACTAAAGAACCACTTTAAGAATGCATCTTCTAGACCACCAAGTTTTTTGCAAGAAATTGATATTTCCAATGTCCCCATGCTATTTAAGGGGTTAACAAACTTAAACGTAGTTATAAAGAATGCATATATATGAATATATCTTATTCTTTTTTAAGAAACTCTGCTGTTGTACAAAGGTCTATGTATAGTTTTCAGCACCTAACTTTTTTATTCCAAAATGTTTGTATAGGAGTTTTATTTTAGGAATCCAGCTCTAGAACTGCAATGCAATACTGAAGCAAAATTATCTTACAATGCAATTGCAAAATGTCTTCTATAGCTTTAACCTTCTGGTGATGTACTACTTGTTTTTTTTTTTTTCTTTGTTAAACAAAAATCTCTTAAAATTGCCCTAAGAAATTATATTTTATATTGGTCAACCCTTTTAGCTAGGGATGCACTGAATACAGGATTCGGTTCAGGATTCAGCCAGGATTTGGTTGAATCCAAGTGCCTGTCCAATCTAAATCACGTGCATTTTCATCAAACAAACAAGGAAATTAAAATTGTACATATCAGTTAAATATGTACCCCACAGAGCCATTTTTTTACACATAAAACCAGGATGGGAATAGTTCATATAGTTTATTTTGATATCCCAAAAGCTAGTTTAATATACTGAATACCTTCATTAATTATATTTGGTTGAACTAGATAGATGCTAGCTAGATGATTTTACCAACATATAAGGGGTTATCCATGCAAAACTATTTTCCATAATGAATAAAAGCTGAATTCTAGCTTTCCAATAAACAAATGAATGATGTTAAAGTTATCTGTAAACATAACTGCAGCTGAAGTAATTATTAGTTTATACCGTTCTATTCCCTGGTTCTGACTTTTCAAACAATGTCACAAAATTCTGTTGTATGCCCGGTCTGTAGTTTAGTTATACTATATATAAAGAGTAGTGATGGGCGAATCTGGGGTGTTTTACTTCGCCAAAATTTAGTGAATTTCTAGTAGAAATTCGCGAAACGGCTAAAAAATTTGTGAATCTCTGTCACGTCTCGTTTTTGGAATTTTCCGTCTGTTTTTTTCACCAGGCGAAATTTTACTGGCGTTTTGTGAATTTATTCGTCTGCAGCGAATTGTGGGAATTCGCCCCAGGTGAATAAATTCGCCCATCACTAATAAAGAGGCATCTAATACCTTAATGAAAACAATGGTTAACTATTAGTCGAACAGTCCTACAGTAATTGTAGTATATCATTTTCTTTACAAGTAATCCACCCCAAAAGAAATAAACCCCACTGCTAAAAGCCCCCATTCATCACCCTCCACTGGCCCCTTCCTTCTTCCTCCCCTCATGTTCTATTAGGAAAAGTGACCCAGGCAGCAATACTGACCTACATTTATATATGCAGGGTAGTGCAGAGGAGCTCATGGATACCATGTTCATTAGCTTCCGGATTGGCATCTTTCTCTTTGATCATCTACGGAACTTTCCGGCACCAACTGGGCATGTGCCAAAAGCTTAAGTGTCTGAGCTCACATCACGAAGGATTCAAAGCTACCAAGCATGGCAGCCATGAGCTCTGCTGTGCTCCTCTGCAAATATAGGTCAGTATTGCTGCCTGGGTCAATTTCCCTAATGGAATATTATGCTGGAAAGAAGCAGGGTTGGGAGGCAAGTTGAGGGTGGTGAATGGGGGCTTTTAGCAATAGGGTGTTTACTTCTCCTTTAAGATAATGTGCCCATGTGGTCCTCTCAGCTGTATAAATGGTCCTGACAAATTCTGTGACACCCTGAGTAGACAGGCCAAATAATGTTCCATATTACAGGTGCACAAGATAATATATATATATTAACAACTTACTTTTCAACACTTTTGTGGTGTTCCGATCCACAGGACCCTCCAACAGCATAAATGGCCCCATCTATCTCAGCCACTCCAACTCGGTTTCTGGCCAAATTCATAGGTGCTCTTGATGTCCACTGGTTTGTGACAGGGTTGAAGAAACTTACTAAGTCTGAATCTGTATTTTCTTGGCAAGAGTTATTTCTCCCTCCCACTGCATAAAATAAACCAGAGACAATACAGGCCCCTAGTCCACTCCTTGGTTCCAGCATGTCAGCTAGCTTTATCCATTCTCCAGTCTGTGGGTTGAATGCATCCATGGAATTCAGTGAGTTTTGGAGATATCCCCCTGCTACATATATTAACTGGTTGCCTCTGTGTTTGGGGCGAGGTAGTGGTTTGTGCAAACACATTTCCTGGAAAACCTTAGATAGATAGACTCTGCATCTGTTTTCCTTACTGAGGATGGGACACTTCTTTAGCTGAATCTCCAGGAATTTTGCAGGCAGGGAATAAAGATGAACAGCATTTAGCAAGGCGTGGAAATACTGTGCCCTGTTGCTCAGATCCCACTGCATCCACTTTAAGCAAGCGTTGTATACCTCAGACTCACAAAGTACATTTAGACTGTCTTGGCTGACCAGGTCCAGTAGCTCACAATGACTTAAATTAAAAAACTCTTCTTCGTTTGTGACCTGTAAGTAGAATTTTTTGTTGTTTTTTTTTTTACAAAGAACACTTTTGTTTACCTACGAACAAATTCTAATGAAGAAACAGAAAATGTATTATTCTTTCAAACATGCAACTTTACTGAAAAAGGTTTTTAATATTTAAAAGTAAAGGTGGTCATACACTGGTCAACCGTTAGGGCATCCAACTGATCTCACAGCCAAATGGACTGAGAGCCCACAAGCAGCTATAAAAATGGACAGCTAAACATGGGCAAGCAACAAACAACAGACAATGTACGTTGTATAACATACTGAAAAAACTAAGATAAAAATAAACCAGTATTATCTAATAATATAAAAATAGTCTATTTTATTGCGAATACTGAACCATAGAACCTTATTCTTACGTAGGCTGAGGGCTGGCTCTTCTGCTCTCAGCCTGCATTGTTTACTGCATAAATGAACATGAGAGCAGTGGAGCCAACACTCTTTGTGCTCTCAGAGTTAGGATGCTACAAAATTAGGCTGGTTAGCCAATTACCATATTGACCTGTGGTAATGGTATTTGCGTGACTATTATTAGTATTATTATTAATGTTTACTTAGTGCCATTGCTCCAAATTTAAAGGATACAAATACAAGACCTAACAGTTTATAAATAGAGATTAACATTTCACCAGAATCTATTCACAGTTACAATTGCATATTGTGAAACAATAGGTTGAGAGCCATACTTGTAAGAACTAACAGTCTAAAAGTTTCTTTTAGGTAGGATAGTAATGGTTATAGCAGGGGTGTCGAACTCAATCAGAGAAGGGGCCGAAATCTAAAACCCAGCCTAAATCGCGGGCCGAATGGTTTACCCCCAAAACTCACAAACAGATGGCACAGGGGCAAGTACATGTATAAATACCCCCAGAACTCACAAACAGATGGCACAGGGGCAAGTACATGTATAAATACCCCCAGAACTCACAAACATATGGCACAGGGGCAAGTACATGTATAAATACCCCCAGAACTCACAAAGAGATGGCACAGGGGCAAGTACATGTATAAATACCCCCAGAACTCACAAAGAGATGGCACAGGGGCAAGTACATGTATAAATACCCCAGAACTCACAAACAGATGGCACAGGGGCAAGTACAGACATAAATACCCCCAGAACTCACGAGTACAAGGCTGCAGACTGCAAAAGATAGGGCTTTCCTTGCTTCCTGTTCTCCCGCACTGCTATCTGTGCTGCTGGCCAATCAGATGCTCCCTGGCTGCTCTCTCTCCCTGTCACAGCGTAATACGATCCCGGCAGCTCTGTGACAAGGGAGGGGGGAGCGAGCGAGGGAAGGAGGCAAAAGAACGCGCTGCTGCAAACAAGAAAAATCTTCAAGGGACTTTGAGTTGAGCAGGAGAACATCAATTTCGCCCGGCCCCCTCTCCTTCTTGCCGGATGCCTGAATATCACGTGACTGTCACATTGCAAGGTGCGGGCCACATTGCAAGGCCTCGCGGGCCGGATTTGGCCCGCGGGCCTTGTGTTTGACATGTGTGGGTTATAGGCTTGAATGAATGTGGGTCTTAAGTGATCATTTGAAAGTATGAAGGCTCTTTAAGTGTCTATTAGGATGGGGAGAAGAGTTTCAGAGGTTGTGTGCATCATGCCAAAGTCCATGATGTAGGAGTGAGGAGGAAAAAAGGTGGCCATGTGCAGAGTGAAGGATATGTTTGAGAGTGTACGTGGTAATTACAGAAGTGATATATGGTGGTGCAACACTTTGAGCACTTTGCGAATACAACAGTCTTGAAGTGACAAGTAGCCAGTGTGGGAACTTGCAGAACAGGAAAGAAGAGGCAAGGGAGGAGAAAGGTAGTCAGGCAGTAATGTTCATGATGGATTAGAGTAATTTTAGACAGTCTGCAGTGTGTGAGTTCCAGAAGTTTATCTGAGATATAACATGGGCATGGATGAGAATCTCATCTCTTTCTTGCATGAAGAAGGGTTCAGTGTGAGAAATATTCCTACGGTTAAAGTTTAGTAAGCATTTGATTGTGGGGGGTAAATAAGATGGCAGACAAGGAAACAGAAATTTTGTCTGGTTTGTTTCTGAGACAACGAGAGGACATAAATGCAGAAAATTCTGTGACAATCTAAAAGTGAGAGCAGGTCTGGAGTGGAAAGGTAGAGTTGAGTATTTTCAGCATATAAAAGACCCTAAAACCCAAAGGAGTTGATCCACAGACCAAGATTATTAGTGCAGATTGAGAATGGGAAGGGAGCATGAGGTTGCTTAGAGGTTCCCTTTCTAAGAGAGAAGTGGGTTAGAAAACAGAAGAGAGTTGGTTAGGTGGAAAAGGATGTAAATGAAGCAGAAGCTGAGAAAATTAATGCTAATATACTGTCCTTTGGATTCAGCATTATCTCCTTTTTTGTCTAGAAAATAACTAGCAAAGTACTCTGAAGGAATAGAAGACAGCAGTTTAGGTGGGTGGATGTACTGTATCAGGAAACTGAAAGTGCTGAAAAAACTAGGACTGCTTTGCAGAGGACAAGGCAACCTAGAGCATTTCTGTTTAAGTTAGAGTTGGAATTATTTTTTTCTCCAACAGCATTCTATTCTTTTGGACTGTTTTGCATGTTTTGTGTACCAGGGTTGTTGGTGAGCATGATATGGGTGGTTTTCAGAGAATGGTGCAATGTTGTCCAAAATAGTGGTTATTGTGTAGAAAGGTGCAGCAAAGCTTAGGGTCAGTAAAGGAAGAATGCATAAAGAAAGACAAAGGCTGTAGCATGGATAAGAGATGGTGTAGGCTAATGTGTTGAAGGTTCCTGCACCTGGTGGTAGGATCCTGAGGTGGAGTGTTAGTGTAAAGAGATGGTGATTGGAGATGGGGAAAGGAGAGTTTAAGAGGTTATTAGAAAAGCAGAGGTTAGTAAAGATGAGGTCATGGGGTGTAGATATCCTGGTGGGTAGGGCATGTGATAGATCATTTGAGCCCATAGGTATGATTGAGAGCTTGGATGTAGGTGACCCATAAATAGGTGGGTATCTTTATATCTTTGTTACTATACAAGTGGATTCAAGCCTGTCATGACATTGTACATGACAAACTCTCCTAGATAATTATAAGCCTGTAACCCCAACTACTTTCTTTTAATCCAAGTACATTGTACTGTAAGACCTACAATTTTGTATTGTCCCATCTAAACCAGACCATTGGAGGTACTGATTTAAAGGCCCATGTTAAACAATTTATTAGGGACCACCCAGGCCAGTGCCCCTGTTCAATGTTGAACTGGTCCAGGGTGCTACTCTAGGGGGCACCATGCTGCCCTTTTCATTCTGCTTGTGGATCCCTGTATGATTCCAAGCACGGTGTGCATGCACAGCAGAGTAGACACCTGGCTAAACTGTACTGCATATGCACACAGCACACAATGGTTCTCTGGGAGACAGAAGAAAACAGTGATGTGGTGCTCCTACAGTTTTACCAAGGGCCAGTGTATTTTTCGGTGAACATAGTCTTGGTAAACGATTATAATTAGGCATGCACATAATCCAGTATTTGGTTCGGGATTCGGCCAGGATTCAGGTTTTATTTTTTAGCAGGATTTGGATTCAGCCACATCCTTATGCCCGGCCCAACCAAATCCTAATGCCTAGTGTAGCGAGCATCAGAATTTAATAATCAGCCCTATAGAATCAGCTTTTATTACAGGCCAACCACATTTGTGGCTTGAAGAATTGCAACAAGCCCTAAGCTTAGCTTCTCAACAGCTGCTCAGAGCCCACTGAGCATGTGAGTGTCACAGACACTTTCCAAGATGGTGACCCCTTGTGACAAGTTTGTAGTCCATGATCATTGCTGCTATTGAGATGCTGAAACTTTAGGCTGGTGCAATAAGTTCAGTATATAAAATATGGAATTTATAGTCATATTAAATTTTAGGGGTTAGTCCTAGCCATCACATTACTGTGTTTTTCCAACTAGCAACACATGGAGGCAGAAATTGGTACTCCCAAATGACCCAACACCTATCACATGAAAAGTAATATCGTCTATGCTGTCCAGAGAAGTGAAGAATGCTCACATCTGTAATTTGGGGAGACTAAACAACCACTCAGTAAGAGAATGTCCCAACATAGGAGGGCTAACTTCTCAGGACAAGAAGCAGCAGACTATTTATATCTAAAGGAAAAGGACACTCCTTTTAGGACTGCATATTTTGGGCTTAGAAGACAGGTGGTTTCAAGGCCGCCATCATGGGGGGACAGGGAGGAGTATTGTCCTGGAGGATTTTAGGCCTTAAGGGCATCTCGGCTAATCAAGTAAGTGCAGCAAGTAAGTGATGGTGGATGCTGTCACAGAGCTGCCAACTTTGGAAGGGAAAATAGGAGCACAGATGTCCATTCTCTTCCATTATTGGTCACAAAAGTTAAGTCATTGCTGAGCTGCTCATGAATTGGATAGCTAAGGGTGGAACTTCCCCTCCAGCTCATCCAATCCCCATTCAGCTTGACTGGGACTTTTGTGACTGTGAATAAGGGAAGAGATTGCTGTCACGAGACAGAAGATACAGCCACTTGTGCTCCACCTCTCTTCTGAAGTTAACAGCAGGGGGCCCTGCTAATAAAGTAAGTGCAACAGGGCAGGGCCCACCTAAAGTTTACCCAGTGGTCCCTGTTATTGTATGGACGGAACCCTGACCACCATTTTTTTTTTACTTCTGGGGGGTTGGCCACAAATTTTTTAAATGAATTTGTGAGGGGCGCCCTGGCCTCCTCTGTATTATAACATTTGGAGGACCCTGGACACCAGGGAAAACCTTCCCTGAATAGAGGACAGGGCCTGCAACACTGGCTGTGATCATCATACAATGCTGCTTTGGCATCCTTACTCTGGACAACAATTCACACTTCCTGTCATATGGAAAATGAACACCTGACTCTACAAGGATCATGGTACCATTGTGTCCATACAGATGAAGCCACTTTGGATTGTGCGTTTGACACAGAATAACTTAACTCAGACATCCCATTTAACTCACTTATCACAGAATGTTGTGTCACAGTATCCCATTGAAAACAATGGTGCTTTGGTATGCTAATGAAAAGGTTAAATGCATTAAATGAGTTAAGATGACTTTAGATAGCACAGTTTCTTCAATTAACCCTGAGTCATGATGCATTTAACACACAAATCCAAGTGGCTGCATCTGTACTTTCACACATCTGTGAGTTTCAGCCAACACAAACTGAATAAGTATATGGATGTCTGTGACTTTACTACCCTTAAGAGATTAATGGGGTTATGTAATAAAAGGCACTAAGTTTGCCCAAGGGCAGTAACCTATAGCAACCAATCAGCAGATAGCATTCACTAGTCACCTGTTTAAATGCAAACATCTTATTGGCTGCCATGTGTTACTGCCCCTGGGCAAACTTAGTGTCTTATATTACATATAGGGGTTAATGCTGGGGAATTCCCTACCACTACACTACAGTTGAAATGAAGAAGCCAGATCAGATGAATTGTGAGACATTTTCAAGAAAACTTAAAGTCCGATTGCTTTAGACTTAATTCTACGAGATACTGCACCTGGGGGAAATACGCAAACTGAAGTGCTGTTGTAAGGATGGTGTGGATCTGAATGATAAAAAAGGTAACCCTTTTAAGTACCATTAACTTCTGGTTCCTTCAAGGAAAATTGCCAAGAATCCTTCACTTTTGTATATATATAGCCCTATTTGTGCAGTTTTAGACCAAACAGGGGTCAATACAGTAATAAAATACAAATGCATACAGAACACAACTAAATGCAAAATTAAGTACTAAGTAGGGATGCACCAAATCCACTATTTTGGATTCGGCCGAACCCCCGAATCCCTTGTGAAAGATTCGGCCTAATACCGAACTGAATCTGAACCCTAATTTGCATATGCAAATTAGTGAGGGGGAGGGTAAAAGAGTGTCGCTTTTTTTTTTACTTTCTTGTTTTGTGACGAAAAGTTAAATTTTTTTTGGATTCGGATTCGCCGAATCCTGCTGAAAATGGCCGAATCCTGGCTGAATACCGAACTGAATCCTGGATTTGGTGCATCCCTAGTACAAAGTGTTAAAGAGACAAGAGGAAGTCCCTTTCCTGAAGAGCTTACAGCCTACGTGAATGGCTGAATACAGATGCTGAGTTACTGTGGTTGTCACTGTCAGAATTTATGCCAGTGCTCTAAGTTAATTTTTTAAGAGACTGGAGGAAGATTGTCTCGGGAAGAGTTCAGAGTTGGCATTCCAACTGTATAGCGCAGCAAGAAAGAAAGATTTAAAGTGGAATAAACAGCAATCTTAGAGGATGATGTGACCAGGGTCTCAGAAGAACAGAGGAATCATGAGGAATGTATGGAGATCCAAGTGAAAAGGTGTAGTGAGGTTCAGAGAAATAAAGAGTTTGTTTCTTAGTTTATGGGATAAGGATTTCAGCAGTGGAGAGGTCTGTATTCTCTTAGATGAGAGGAAGAGGCCTTTTTTTCAAATATCTTTTCATGTAAAATTATAAAGTGCAATGTATAAGATGCTAATTTAAACAGAAGAGCACAAATCGTACACTTTGTTTGGTTTAGCTATATTAAACAAGACTTTGGCTGCAGGAAGAAAACAATGACAGCTACATGTATCATGGCTTACCTCACTAAAATGTGTATTGATGTATTCCCTTCCTTTTCGGTACAACTCTATGCATCCAATTTGCTCAGCAAAATTAGAAATCCCAATGACATTGCTGGAATCCAGATGTTTAACAAGGAAGTCACTGCAGGCTTTGGCCACATCTTCCATTTGATATCTCATAGCAGCCAAAAGTACATGCAAAACACACTTTTCCCCAACAGTTATTCTTGCAGTGTATGCAAATTCAATTAACCATTGCATTACTTTGGGGCAAATGTCTTTGATGGTGACCTCCCGAGCATGGCACTCCCGAAAGTTATTGGTAAACATGGCCCTGAAGAACGGGCTGCAAGAAGCAAGAACTATCTTGTGAGCGTGAAAGTCTTCCTCTTTACCGTTATAACTGACTCTCAAAAGAACATCACACAGCAGGTTATTTCTTCTCAGTTCGTCCATTTTCTCAAAAGCCTTTGAAGTATGGTTTTCAATGGTGTAATCAAGATATCCATGTCCTTTCATAGATGGGACCGCAATGGCTGAGCAGTTATTAAGACTGGGTTGTTTTTTTTTCCTTGGACATAGCATTCTTGAATTTTGGTTAGGCAATGCACGAAACAAAGCCATGTGATTTACACTGCAGCAAAGTTAGCAGTTTGATCTCTGCAGTTCTTCATTCATCGCTGTCCTGGAATTAACTATACTTTGCCGAAACTCTGTTATATAAATGCTGTCATGTTACAGAAAGTTGCCAGTCCTAAAAAAACAAAAAGATGCTCAAATCAGTTTCCAGAAAAAGAATATATTATACAGTGTTGGACTGGCCCACCAGGATACCAGGAAAAGTCCCGGTGGCTAAATAGATTTAATAATAGATTATAGTATGTAAAGACAAAAGACTTGGAGAATAGAGGTTGAATGAGTAGAGGAAGAATATTAGTACTGAGAGTGGGCCCCTGGTCTAAGATTTTTTGGTGGGTCCCTAGTGTAAAGTTTTTGGGTGGGCCCCTGATGTCCCAGTCCGACACTGATATTATATTATCATAGATGTAAACAGTCCAAACCTTTTGAATCATTTGACAGTTTTACATATGGCATGTAGAAATGCACATGAAAATAATTATAAGGAAGTCATAAAGAGATAAACAACTTACACCAGTGCTATAAATACTCCAAAAACACAAAGACCAGACCTGCACCTTTAAGTGAAATAGGTTTAAAAATGTCACTGCTACATAATGCCACACTCATGTTTCTACTGGAATGAATGGTGTGAAACATACCATAAGTCTCTGTGTATAACAGCTATGGCCAAAGTAAACTCTTTCAATGTTCTTTTTTACATATTATGCAGTACCTTCTCCGTGCCAGCACCAATCACAACACAAGACACACCTCAACTTTCAAACAAAACCACAAAATAAAATATACTGGGGGGGTTGTAAAATAAGTTACAAATCAGCGGGTTGTATTCATTTGTCACATCTTTTTCTAATCGGCTGCTAATAAGCTACAGACCTATGATAAAATGCTTATGACATTACCCCCAAGCAACAACAAAAAGCAGCTGAAAGGAACTGACAGAATGGAAAATAAAAAAACTGAAAAAGAGGGAAAGAGAATTATTGTGAAAATTTATAAGTAAGAGATTTAGATAACACAACAGCAAAATAAAAAAGGCAAAGGTAACAGAAAACGAAGGCAAGGGTAACATAGCAAACGAGAATGACAGAGAGAATGGGAATGTTTAAATGATTTTTATGGAGATCCAAATTACAGAAATACCCATATCAGGACAACCCCAGGTATCAAGCTTTCTGGATTCCTGTGAATACATAGAGAATAATGTACCCCATGGGGCAAATTTACTATTATTCCCCAAAAAATATTAGTTTTTCCTTGATATTCCATTAGCATTCGCTTTTCGAATGCTAATTGAATAGTTTTAGGCTACCCTTTTATTCGATCTTCGATCATTCGACGATCGAATAACAATCGAATAACGATCATTCGAATGAATTATTCGATCATTCGAATGATTCGTATGATTTGAACGATTGAAGACTTCGATCGTACGAATCCTATTCGATCAGGAGGGTTCCCATAGGCTTCTATTACAATTCGGTAGTTCCAATCAGGTGAAGTAGGCAGTCGAATAATTTAGAAATATTAAGTTCTTCGATGATCGAATATTCAATCATTCCAATCTATTTGATCGTTCGCTATTCGATGATAGAATAATATTCGATAATAGATAATTTGCATAATCGACCAATCAAATTAATCCTACGATCGAATTCGATCGAACTTCGATCTATTCACATGAATTTCGTAAATCGGCCCCTATATGTTGCAAGACAGCAGATGCTACAGTATGTTGTGAAATATGTTGGCGACATATATAAATACATGTTATTATTATTATTAATAATAATAATAATAATAATAATGTCAAATATCTGTAGATCCTAGGCACACATCCAAAATATTTTGCAAAAAGTTAAAAGGAATAAATTCTCTGGTTAGATGAGAAAAAAAGAAACCGTAGTAGGAAATTGTTCTCATACACAAAGTTGTTCTTATGCCCTGTTCATTACATGTGCTTTGCTGTTGTTTGACAAAATTCTGGAATCTGAGAACACAAGTTGAAACAGTACAAACCCCTCTCTTATAAAATGAGTCACTTTGTCAACTGACAAAAAACAGAGAAGACAAATTGTTTCTCTAAGTTCTGAAATAGCCTACTTAATTATAGTTTATACATGTGTGTGTGTTTGTGTGCATGTAGGCATATAGTACGTGTATCTGCATATATTATTAAAAGGAGGATAGCGTTGCTATACTATTTCTCTATATTGTTTATCTGTTCCTGAATATTGGCAGTGACACATGGTGAAATTCCAGGCATCTGCTGGAGTAGTGAGGCAGACACATGCAGCTTGTAAATAAGGTATATACCCCCCCCCCAGGTAATAAATGGCATTAGCAGAAATAATGTTCAAAATGAAAACAATTTCTCCTCTGTTTACTAATTGTCCGTTTGCACACAATAAAGATGCATGATTTGATGTTTGCTAGAGTGATATATGATAGAGATATGTCAACTTATATTATGAAATATACACTGTTTTTGCTTAAAATTATGGCTATAGTGATCTACATTATTTTGTAAAATGTTGGAACTGTAAGTTTATACTGTAAGTCTGTAATTGCAAAATGCACCCGAAGATCAGAAATGACCTGGCCATATTACTTATAATACAGTCCTATTCTCTCATTTGCCTTGTAGTCAGATTCTACAGTAGTTCATCCATTTCTAGCAATTACTATTTTTCCCATTTTCCCTTGCAAGAAGCTTGAATAGCTTACTAAAATTGACATTTTTTCTGGGACAAACCCAAATGACATGTTTTGGATGACGGTCTTGCCCTCTTTTAGGGTGTGGGATAACTGCTTCATAGTGTATGGGATCTATTTTATTATTCTTTCACTTACTCTCCCCATGCCTTAGGCTAATAACACATTGGTTGATCCGTTACTGCATTGACACATGCATTGGATTTCAGAATGTACTTCAGCCTTTCTGCTCTGAAATCTGCTCTGTGTATGTGCATCTCATGTCTCTCAGTACACACAGATAGAGAGAGCGAAAGGGAGTGTATCGGCCTTTTCTCCACTGACGTTGAAACTACCTGTGTGCCATTAGGGCAATGGTCCACAAGGAGATTGCCTGCTACAAATATCCTCTTCTGCGGACAACTAATCTCCTCCAAATGCTTTACCGCTGGCAATAAAGTGATAATAAATGTATTGTTCAATAGATTCACAAGATTTTTTCCAAAGTTTGTGTTTCTAGAACAGCTTAATTCTCAGTTCATCCAAATGGTTTTGAAGTTTATTCTGTATACTTTTCTGATAAGGTTGTGGACAATGTTTGACAATCATCCCATCCGTGTCATTGTTATATAAGTACCTCTGTACTGTGAACCTATGTACAGTTTATCCTACTGGTAACAAAACTTTCTTTACAGGATCATTTATTAACAATGTTTATGGCCACAGTGATAGCAGTTAGTATTTTTCTTAATAGGCTTCCTCTTCTTCTTCTTCTTTTTTTTTTTTTAAAGGCTATATATAATCAGAGAGCTCTCTAGGAGCAAACAAAAAGCTGAGAGAATTAAAATCATATTTTGAGTAATTGGAAAGCTCAGCATTTTTTCATCCATATTGCTTTGACATTTATCAATGCAATCTGTGTTTTGGACCTGACAACTTTACAAACAACAGGAATGAACTCGGGGTGGGTACACAGCTTTGCACTCTATCGATCTATACTTAAACAGCATTACAGAGTTACAGGTATGGGATCCGTCATCTGGAAACCCGTTATCTGAAAAGCTCCAAATCACAGAATTGCCATCTCTCATAGACTCTATTTTATCCAAATTTTTTAAAATTATTTCCTTTTTCTCTGCAATAATAAAACATTGCCTTGTACTTGATCCCAATTAATAATTAACCCTTATTGGAAGCAAAACAAGCATACTGGGTTTATTTAATGTTTGCACAATTTTCTACAAGACTTAAGGTATGAAGATCCAAATTACAGAAAGATCCATTATCCGGAAAAACCCAGGTCCCCGAGCTTTCTGTATAACAGGTCCCATACCTGTATTTTACTGTGTACCACTGAGAATATGCAGTAGTATAGACCATCATCAAAGGTGGTTTTAGCTGAATCTATACTGGTGCTGCTTAAAGGGGAATTCAATCTCACGGTTCGGCCAGGCAGAAGGAATCCTGTTGAATAAGGCTGAATCCTGGCTGAATCCCGAACCAAATCCTGGATTCGGTGCATCCCTAATTATTTCACATTGTGAGCAGTGGTAAACATTCACAAAGATGCCATTTTAAATAACGCTTGCGACTTTCAATTACTTTCTCCTTTAAGTTTCCTAAAAAAAATCAATTACTTTCCCCTTTAAGTTTCCTAAAAAAAATCGTTTTAACATTACAAAAATCCGATAGGATTGTTTTGCCTCCAATAAGAATGAATTCTTTCTTAGTTGGGATCAACTACGAGGTGCTAATTTATTATCACAGAGAAAAAGGAAATTCTTTTTAAAAACTTTAAATGATTTCATTAAAATGGAGTATACTGGACATTGCCTTCCTTCCGCTTTCTGGATAACAGATGTCTAGATAAAGGATAACAAACCTGTATTCTACTGTGTGCCTGAGGAGAGGGGTTGTTTTCCCATGAACCGTACAGAAGCCTGCAAATCAATGCTGCTATTTTGCTAGTCAAGTGTGTGTGTGATAGGTTCCATGATTCTGTGTATACTGAGCAAAAGGGGACTCCTAGCATTACAATATTGAATACAGTGGGCATTATCAACCACTCTTGATAATGGATCATTTACACAGTGGCAAGTGCAATCACACTAAAATGAATGTAAATGTGCTTATTGAAGCTATTCATTAAAGATACTTGCATCCAAACGCACTTCTTGCACTTCTGTATAGTTGTGCCAAGCACCACTGAGTCTGTGTGCAGCTGTGCCTATTGAAGCTGTGAAACCCTGGAACTATCATCACCCTAAACATGACCCACAGTGCATACCTCCTAACTGTCCCATTTTTTTGTGGGACATTCCCATTTTTGACAGCTCAACCCACAGTCCTGGTTTTGTTTACGAAATACTTTCTCTTTGACCTCCTGCATTGAAGGGCCAGAAAAAGATACAAAGTGTCTAACTTAATTGACTTTTGGCAGAGAGCCCCGAATATGTGGCAGGTACACTTAGAAACATTTGGTAACAATTTAAGATAAGCAAAGAAGCAACTGTTCAATTTAAAATAAGCAGGTGTCTAGGGGAAACTGTGACTTACAGCTTAAAGGGCAATTCACCTTCATAAGCAAAACTGTAATAACACAGTTGGGTCATTTTAAATGATGCAACCCTGACTGAAATTTTAGATGAAACTTGCATAAGATTTCCTCCAAATTATTGCAAGTGCAAGCCCTTGCAGGGCTGTAAATACAATGGAATTGTGGATAAAAGATTCTGTGTTTTGTACAAAAAAGCGCTGATTTGCATTTCTTTTTATATAATAATATTTGTTTCCCCAAATTAAACAAACACAATATGACAAAAACTCTCTCTCTCTCTCTCTATATATATATATACAGGTATCAAATATATTATCCAGAATGCTTGAGTCCCGCGGTTTTCTGGATAAGAGATCTTTCTGTAATTTCGATTTCTAAACCTTGGATCTCTACGAAAAAAAATTTGAACATTAAATACGCCCAATAGGATAGTCATGCCACCAATATGAATTCATGCAGCTTAGTTACCATCAGATTTGGCCTTTTTCAGCAGGATTCTGATTCGGCTGAATCCTTGTGCCTGGCCAAACTGAATCTGAATTCTAATTTGCGTATGTAAATTAGGAGTGGGTAGGAAAAATCACATGGCTTTTCATCACAAAAGAATAATTTTTTTATACTTTTTCTTTTCCTGCCCCTTATTCGCATATGCAAATTAGGATTTGGATTAGGATTCGTGGATTGGACCAAATTTGGTGCAATCCATAATCATTACAGTCAAAAAAGTAAATATATACTGCATATATATATATATATATATATATATATATATATATATAGGAAGACAATTAATGAGAGAAGAGAACAAGTGAATGCCTTTATAAGCCACAGCTGTGACTGCGTGCATGGCCCTACATTCCACACCATATTAATTAACATGAAATGCTCGCTTTTCTTCAATGTTCCAAACATATCTGATGACATTTCAGTTTAGTTGTACAGCTATAAAATGTAAATGCATTCCAGTAAGCCAACAAAGTTACAAAATGTGTGACCATTAGAAATCAGTAAATAAATTTTCATGTTACATGCCCAATATTATATTCTCACAGGTGGTCTGTCCCCGCAGCTTGTGCCTAGTGCCAAACTAATTTACAACTGATGCACAAAACACAATACCAATAGTTCTGTAGTATGACTGCAAAAAAAGAAGCAAAACACTTACAGACTTTTAACGCAAAATCCTAAGAGGTGCTGTCACAGTTCCACTGTAGACCTGAAGGAGACCAGCGTAACTTTTCTATCTTACAGTTTAACTCCAAAGATCCTTCCATATTCTCTTGCATATCTTCTATATGTGACATTGCTGGGTTCTATTAAAGAGAGAATACAAAGTTACCTGTAAAAAAATCCAACAGCTTCTCTCTTCTCTAGAGATACGTTAAAGAAAACCACCCCAGGTATTCATTGCAGAGTGACTGACACACTTCCTGTTAACCCCACATTGTACTACTTTTGTCTCTGTACATAGAAATTTCTTTCCTCTTCTTCTTTCATTCCTTAATGAGATACTTACCAGGAATATGGTACTTGGTTGAAATGTCTGACTTAGCAAAGGCAGATTTTTATAATGTTTTGGCTATTGTGAGAACAGCTGCTATATTGCTGAGAACACTGTTCCTGCTTAAACTTCTGTGCGTTGATGTGGTTTAACAGGAAAACATTCTTCTCTGAATTACTGCAATGTCATCCCGAGCAAGCTGAGCCTGCATGTGAATCACTGCAATGCTATGTGTGCATGCAAAACAGGAGTTGCCACAATTTTAACTCTCTGACAAAGAACAGTGACAGTGTTTACAATGAAAAGAAATAATTGTGGGTACAAGGTTTCTTTTTTGCATAGTGATGTTGCACATTTGAGTGCATTTGAGTATTTAAAGATATGTACAGTCATTTAATCTACAGACAGGAAAATCTGGAACTGCAGTTGCTATGAGACTACAGCTCCCAGCATCCCATGTAGAAATACAGCTCCTTTGAAATGTAGGGGATTTAAAGGTGCAAAGCAGATTTAGCTTTACTTTTGCATTTAAATGAGTATTTCTAAGCAACTTTTCAATAGGTCTTCAGTTTTTATAGTTTTTTATTTGCCTTCTACTGACTTTCAAATGGGGGTCACTGACCCCATCTAAAAACAAATGCTCTGTAAAGCTACATATTTATTTTCACTGCTATTTTATATTACTCATCTTCCTTTTCAAGCCCTCTCCTATTCATATGTCTGTCTCTTATTCAAATCAAGTATGACACACACAGGGAGCATAGGGCAGGCATAGTATGACACACACACACAGGGAGCATAGGGCAGGCAGAGTATGACACACACACAGGATATAGCAGCTTGTATGAGTGTGAACAGGTGAATAATATGGGCAGTTTCAGTCTAGGTCTCAGGTGTGAACAGTACAGGGCTTTAGGTAGTGTGAACAATAGAGGTGTCACAAGTGTGAACAATGCAGGGCGTATTACAGTTGTGCACAATGCAGGGGGATTACAGTCTGAATTTGAGGTGTAAACAATTTAGGGGCCAGTAATCTCAGTACTAATACCTTTTAAATCTGATGCAAAGCCTTTAAGAAAGTTGCAAGATGAAACGCCTCAGGCTGTGACATCACCCGTGTGCGCCTAAGTACTACACGTTGCAACAGAACGCCGGTGAAAATCACAACAGACCACATTGTGAAAGGTCCAGACTATAGCACTACGGGGACTCTGTTATATATGCTTATACACTGTGGAAATGTGAGTGCAATTTTTTATATATATTTTATTATTAAAGAGGATTTTACGCTATGCTAAGCACATTCCTACAGAGCTATTGGAGCATTGGAGAGGAAAAAGCAGACTGTCTGTGAAAGCTAACACTTTATTTGAAGGTCTATAAAAATACTAAACATTTGTAAGTACCTACCTAGAATTACCCAAAACACCGTTTTGAACTGCATTTACACTGTTTGAATAAAAGGTGGTGGTAACAACTTTAAAGGTGAAGGAGAAGGAGCACTCCATAGAGTGTGTGACCACCCAAAGTTGCATAGTTAAAAGCTAAAAATACTACACTATATTAGTCAATCTGTCCTTTTTTGTCTACCTTCAAACTGTTTTTGAGTGCTGGTCCATTTATATTTACATTGTCTAATTATGACATCAGAAGGAGAACAAATATTGGGCGCAGAGGAAGTGGACCACAGGATCCTAGATCATTTTCCTATTTCACACACATGATTTTGTTTGGTCCTCAGAGCCGGCTGCAGATGGCACAATGTGAATCAGGGGCAGTCATGCTTCTGCAACTGGGGCTTCGGGGAGGCTGCCAGTGCCCAGTACAGTCTCTTCGCCACACCATGGGCCACTTGATTTTCCCTGGTTTTCACGAGCAAGCCGGCAGCCACGCTTCCCCCAATGTTGTGAACAGACAGATGAGGCTGGATTCTCAGGGGACATGCTGTCAGTAGAATAGACAGGATGGAGAAATCAAGAGCAGAATGTATGGTCGCCGTCGCCTTTTCTGAAGAGGACCTGAATTGGAGTTTCTGTAAGTTATTTTTTAATTTAAATTTGTCTTGGTGTTTTTTTGCGATCTATACTAACGTTTTTTTAAAAAAAATTTTTATTTTGATGTTACTGTTCCTTTAAAGTGATACTGACACCAGAAATAACTATCATTGTCTTTGCATACAATTTATCATTTTTTTCATTAAAATATTTGTCCAAAGTTTTTATATTATCAGATACCCCTCTAGGAGGGGGCTGCCATATTTGTTCATTAGCGTTAGAAGCTATAACTGACTGGTTGAGAAGGGACAGTCAGGTTGGCAAAACAGTCGGGTTTAGGAGCTTCAATTATCAATGACTTACAAAAGCATACGTACCTATCAGTGAAAAATGATCAACATGAGCTATAGGCAACTTGTAATGTACATTAATACTTTGATTGAATAGTTGTTTTTTAGTGTCAGTATCACTTTAATTGCTGGACCCTGTTGTGGGCTGTGCCTCAATAATTTGACCTTCACACTGGAGATGGGGTGGGAAGTGGATGCCTATGTGTGTTAATACACCGGTTTGAGTCTTAGGGCCGGTACACACGGGCGTTTTGGACCTGCGCTCCCCTGCGTTGTGTTTGGCTGCGCTCAGCCACAGGGGAGCGCAGGTCTAGACGCACCTCATTTTGTTCAATGAGGTTGTACCCACGAGACGCGTGTAAGCGCCGAACGCAGATTCAGACGCAACATGCTGCATTTTTCCTGCGTTTGGCGCCTACATGCGTTCGTTTGAGTACAGCCCCATTGAAAATAATTGAGTGCGTCTATACCTGCGCTCCCCTGCGGCTGAACGCAGCAAAACGCAACGCGCAGGTAAAAACGCCCGTGTGTAAGGGCCCTTAATCACTTTGAGACCAGATTTCTTGTTAGTATTTAGTGTCAATAAGGTTTGAGAGCAATGATATACATAAAGGGATTTGTTTCCAGGACTGTACCTGGGTAACAAATCTCCTGAGATTTGCAACATTTGGATTTTAACTCTTATTGGTGCTCAATGCAGGGCTTACCTGTGCCTCCAGACGCTGCACTGTGAATTGCGAGCACTAAGTTTGCTTCCTAAGGGTAAGGACAGACGGGAAGATTCCGGGAGATTCGTCGCCTGGCCGAATGTTCCCGTCTGGCCTAACCCTAAAGCTGCTTTTTCTCATGATTACCCAGGTTACACAAAAGGGGGAATGTAATTAAAGTTGCAAAGAGAAAAACATTGAGCAAAAATCCAAATGTTGCAAATCTCAGGAGATTTGTTACCCAGGTACAGTCCTGGAAACAAATCCCTTTATGTATATCATTGCTCTCAAACCTTATTGACACTAAATATTAACAAGAAATCTGGTCTCAAAAATGCCCAGACTTTATCTTTATGCCACTTATAAAAAAAGTGTTGATTGATGTGAATGTGGAAACATTAGGATACTGTTCCTGATTGTACCTAAATTCTTACCTAAAACAAATATAAAAACTTGTTGCCAATAGTACGATGCCAGTGACTGTGTTCCCCTTTTTGGCACCCCATTGAAACAACTGCTATACTAACTCTCACAATTACTCATCTTTGAAAAAATCTGGACCCTTAGTTGTGTGATTCTTTTTATCTGTTTGAGAAGGGCTGCACAGTGCATACAGTATACTAAAGCAAAATAGATAGATAGATAGATAACAGGGCTAATCACCAGTAAATGCTACCTAGGTTACTGCACCTGCCACTTAAGGGAGACATATAGGATAAATGAAAAAACACAAATTTTGTAGGAAATTATGAGTAATATATGGTGCTAAAATTATTATTATCTTTAAAAATAGCCCCTTTAATGGAGCTCCTTATAGATGTTCACTGGTCCCTGTCCTGTTTTCAAATGAGGGGTGGGTATGTCCTAATGGTCCCTGCCAGAAGCACAGTAGGAGGGGCACAGCCAATCACAGCCCTGCAGCCACAAAAGCACAAACAGGCTGGAGTTCCCAATCAGGTCCTGCTAGCTACTGATTGGTTCCTCTCCTACAGTGCAGTGAGATGAGTGTAGCTGGCTCAGGGAGCAGGCAATGGAAGAGACTGGTTTTATAAAAATATTCAATAAATAAGCCGGGAACTACTTTTTTAAGCACATTACTACTATATCTAAATTAGTATAACGCACTGGTACGTTCTTATTTTTTACACAAAATGTCTCCTTCAATACATAACCTAACAAGGCTCGATTAAGTATATTCTACCCTTGGCCTACCCACAACTGTTCACATCCCTGAGTGCTGTCACCGTTATAACTTCAGCTAGCTTAGCAAATGAAGCAGCACAAAACTGCCATGAAACGCACACACAATCCAGAATAGCTTCCAGGCACCTTACACTTTCTCACCATCTGGCAGTTCAATCCCAGAGCAAGCCAGCAGAGGTTAATAGCTGTTGTACCATACAGGGAGGGTTAAATGATCAGTTTACCTGCTGCTTACCACATTTGCTGCCTATGTGCTCAGTACAGCATACAGTGACTCCACCAAAGAGCGGCGCTAAGACCGCACGTCTCAGGTCACCAGGGCTGTTATAAGTTCACTGTTCGTTCCCGCGCTGTTTCCAGTTCTGTGACGCAATATACAGCAGTGACTCTGCAGTTTTGTGCTCAGCCAGTGCTAATGTTTCTACAAAGAGTCACATCACTAGGCAACATTGAGCTATAAGCCCAAAGCTGGTTAATCATTCTAATTTGTACTAGAGTTATACCAGTCAGGGCAAGGAAAAATAAAGAAACGTGTAGTTTACTCTTATATAATGATATGCTTTAGGACGTGTCAACCCCCAAAAAAATATTTTTTGCCTAATAAAAGAAAACACAATTATAAGCAACTTTCCAAAATTAATAAAAAAATTATAAAAAAGTAACTTTTTGGTGCTTTAAAAGTTATTTGTAAATGTAATTGCTATTGAAAGCAGCATTTGCATAATTCCTGGTTGTTACATTTTAAACAATGTTTCAAAAGCCAGCAAGACAGGTCATCAGTTGGCTTATGGTTGGCTTGGCTTGGTTTCAAAAGCCAGAGCCACCAGCACAGAGAATAGAAAGGGACAGACAAACACTGCTTTCAATAGCAATACATATACAAATAACTTAAAAACCATAGAAAATGTGTAATGAATGTATATTGCAAAGTTGCTTAGAATCATGTTGTCTTTTATTAGGCAAAAAAATATTTTTGGGGCTGACATGTCCTTTAAGAAAGAAACAGTCTGCTTTTTAAATTTATGTGGGTACACAATAGGGTTACCAACTTTGCAGCTAAACCTGAACAAAGGAGGTGGGGCAGTCAGGCAAGTACTGGCAATCTGTGGGTATAGGCAAATGCCAGAGGGGCTGCGATAAGGTGCAGTGATGTAGGGCAGTGATGTTGTGGTGGGCATGATGACATCAGAGGAAGACACAATGGGGGCTATTCATTCAGGGAAATTGTTGCATGAAGCTCCCTCAGCAGGAATCCAATTCCTTGTTACAGGCTGCTCCAGGATCTCCAGGTGGTTGTATTTCCAAACATGCTTCCCAGGGGCATGATTCTGGGTGTATGTTTTCACATGCACATGTTTTCCTGTGTGCACATGTTTTTTCACATACACACTTTGGCGCACGCACGTTTTGGCACGGGCATGTTCTGGCACGTATACCTTTTGACACATGCGTGTTTTTTCAGCGTGTTTAAAGAGCTGCATTGCCATTTTGGTATGCTTTGAACGTCCATACGAACCTGAGAGCGGATACTTCAATTTTCTGATTCAGTCTGTCTTAGAGAATTGTGGGTTTTGTTGAAACTCGATACGTTCTCCTGTATTGCTTGTAGCACACCAGGAGGCACTGAAGTGTAAGGTGAACTTACAGCCTCAGTTACAGCTGCCCTTGTTGCTCTTTGATTTTCTCTCTCTCTTTCTCTCTCTCTCTCTCTCTCTCTTGCGGTGTTTCACACCTTTTTGTTTATTTTATGATTCATATTTTTATTGTCTCTGTTCAGCTTGCCATATGGAGTCTGTACAGAGGAAAAGAAAGAAGTTTGGCTCTCCTTCTCAAGTTTGTGCAGGTTGTTTGATGCTCCGCTGCTGGGGTATATAACCTGCCTTATGCTGGGGGTAGAGGAGACTAATAGTAGAGTCCCCTATGGTCAAGGAGCTTCAGTGTCCAGGGAGGATTCTGAGTCCGCCAATTTCTCAGGAGATGAAAGTCTGGAGTGAATGTCTGAGATATTTCTGAGGAGGAAGAATAAGAAGTAGAATCTTAATCTTAATTAAGATTTGGCCTTAATTCCGCCTTTGATTAATTCAGTTAAATTAATCCTGGGGGTAGAGGAGACAGTGGATTCCCAGAAGTCTAGGGTGCTCCCTTCTTCTTCAAAACTGAAACAATTTTTTCCGGAAGTGGCAGAATTAATTTGATATGAATAATTAATAAGAGCAGCTAAGAAAGTCTCTTTTTCTTCTGGAGGTATTCGATTGTGTGTTGATCTCTGTGAACCTAATAAAGCAGTTGTTATGGATAATCATCCCTTGCCACACATAGAGGAAATATTTTCAGAACTCAAAAGAGCAAAAATCTTTTTCTACTCTGGATCTTCAGAGTGCTTATCATCAAGTATTACTGCATGAGGAAAGCAGAGACCTCACTGTATTTATCACCCATGATGGTTTGTTTCCGTTCAAGCTGGTTTCAGCACAGAGTTGTTGTCAAAGACTGATGTCTTCTATACTCCATGACTTATGATGACACCTGATTTATAGTGATAGGCGAATCTGCAGCGTTTCGCGAATTTCTAGAGAAAATTCGCAAAACGTGCTTTGTCTCATTTTGGACGTGGGCGTCTGTTATGCTGGACGCCCGCAAAATTCTACTGCCATTTCCCAAAACAAAGACTACGAGAACTATACTGGTGGCCAGCAATGGATGCTGATGTGGTAACTGCCATTCATTCTTGTGTTACTTGTCATAATCATGACAAAACAGCTATCACATATACACCACCAGTACCATTCACTGATTCAGAAAAACTTGCTATTGATATTGTCGGTCCTTTTGCAGATGCTCCTATAGACTGCAGATTTGCTATCACTCTGATAGACTATTACAGTAAATGGCCAGAAATTGCATTTGTTTCTCACATAACATCAGCTACAGTAATAACATTTCTGTCTACAGTCTTCAGCAGAGAAGGAAATACAAAGGAGTTAATATCAGACAACAACTACAGATTGTCTCATCTGAGTTTGAATTCTTTCTGAGAGAGAGGAATATTGTGCATAGGAAATCTTCAGTGTATTACCCACAAGCAAATGGAAAAATAGAGTGGTTCAATAGAAGTCTGAAAGAACCACTACGGACAGCAAATCTTACTGGGAAATCTTGGAAAGTATTTAAAACAGAGTTCCTACATTACTACAGAGCAACGTGCCATGCAACAACCCAATCATCTCCAGCTAAATTATTACATAGTAGACAGATGCATTTTACACACATCAAACTTCCACAAAATACTCTGAATACAAAATCATCTACTGTGGACACTGTGATACGTCAACAAGCCAAATGCAAGTCTTATACTGACAGAAAACATGGTGCAGAGAAGTGCATTTTCAGCCTGGATCTTTAGTCAGAATTAAGAAACCAGGAATACTGAAAAAAGGACAATCAAAATTTACTACACCACTTGAAGTGAGATACCAGTGAGGACCATACACTTATGAACTGTCTGATGGACGCATATGGAATGCAAGTCGTCTTGCTCCTGCAAGATATGACTTTGGAGAAGCTCAATTTGATGATGGACATTTTCCTACTCCTGATGCCAACTGCAATAGGCCTGAAGAAAGTGAACCTATAAGACCTACTGAGAGAATCATAAAACTACCTGCATGGACCAAGGACTATGTAATGTGAAGAATGTATATTATTGCTTTAAGATGTCACTGTGCACATGAGTTATACTGTGCATACACAGTAATTTCTATACTGCTGAAGGTGCTAAGGTATATGTTACTGTTGTGTAATGGCTGCATGAGCCTGCTAATAAAGCACTATTCTCCTCTCCTCATCCCCAGCTATCAAAGCACAAAACTTAAATAAATCCAATAGGCTGGTTTTGATGCCAATAAGGATTAATTTTATCTTAGTTTGGATCAAATACAAGTTACTGTTTTATTATTACAAAGATAAAAGGAAATCTTTTTTTAAATTTTCGGATTATATCATTATAATGGAGTCTATGGGAGACAGCCTTTCTGTAATTCAGAGCTTTCTGGATAATGGATCCCATACCTGTACACGCCACAATAAACAAAACAAACCAAAAAGAGGCTAAATACCACCTTAGGCTGAGGCTTCTTATAAGGCCTTAAGTGAAGCAAATTAATTGAGTCCTTATTGAATGTAAGCATAAATCAGGTAACAAGTGGTGGAGCACATGGAATCAATGAGATAATACAGAAAATAATTTTCTTAATGCATTTAGTGAGCCAGCACTTGCAAAGAAAAATGTCCTTGCCCTGCTGACCACAATATAGCCTATATCAGCTCCGGCAGCCCCCCGTAACCCTATTAGTTAGATCACTTGTACTACAGAGTGCTGGAATTTTTATTCCTTATTGTATTAGGCATGTGTCACAAAGTCACTTAGGACATCTCGGTCTTCTCCATGATAAAAGTCCAGGACCATTTTCAGCTACTTCCTATTGTGGCACATGGGAGTGATTCCCACAGTTCTTAGTGATGCTTCCTCCCATAAAATATGAAATAACCGATAAAATAGATGATCTGGACTGACCTACACATTCGGCAGATTCATGTCTCACAAAATCACTTGACATTAGTGAGACAATCAAACTAAACTGGTATTTTGAGTACATTAGTCTTTAAACATGAATTTACTCATTCTAGATTATTAGATTGGCTTGAGTGGTAGACATTGCAAACAAGTATTAATAAGGAGGTTAGTGAAGAAAGCTAGCCATTCACTGGCTGGCCCTGTAGGGTACCTGACAATCAAACTATGGACCGTATGGATGGATACTATACAAGGAACCATACAAAGTATGGCCACCTGTTTATTTTGCCTGATATCAAGAACAAATGGAAGAATAGGAAGCTACAGCTGCACCATGGACTGAAACATTTTCAACTCTGCAGACATGTGTGGTACACAAATATTAGAAGGGATCTTTCAGCCAGCATACAAGTACTGAAAATCATTTGCTTTATATATTTTATCAGTATTGGTATAGACAGTTTTACACAGGTGAGCTTAAAGTAATGAGCTACTTAAATCTGTTTGCATCAATGACTGGAACAATAGGTTGCAATTGTTTTTTTCAGTATTGCATCCCAGATGAAATACAGTAGAAGCAGTGGATACTTTTGTCCCATGTATCAGAATGACTTACTTATTCTGCAACAGTTCTACATTAGTGGTTTGCTGGAACACTGAAGATGTACAGTAGCTAAGCCTGGTAACCCCAATTAATTACAATGGCGTTTGTCTATAAGAAAAAAATGAGAACCATTTACTGTTAAAGCATAATAAGTCTCTGTCATCGTTCTTTGAGTTACTTAATAATTTAGGTTGAAACCCAACACAACATCACAAGAAAGTCCCTTTTACAATTCTCATTGCTAGAGTGAAACTTCCGTCAAGCTGAGAATGGGGTGTAACCCCAATGCTCACCCAACCTATTTTATGCAGCATATTCCATTAAAGGGAAACTGTCATGGGAAAACATGTTTTTT
>CM044431.1:113969328-113980432 GCA_024363595.1 Xenopus borealis | reverse complement strand
GTTTCATTTTTCTACTATTAATATATTTAAAAAATAATTTTGGATTCTTTTTACTGCTTCTGGTGGGGTACCATTTAGCTAAGGTTGTTGGGACCAGGTACCATTGGTGTAGTATCTTTTGTGATGTTTTCTGTATGGAGACATTGATGGAACAGTGTATAGAGCCTTTAATTATGCTTTTAAGAGGGGTTTGGATGATTTTTTGGACAGACATAATATCAAAGGCTATTTTGATACTAAACTCTACAGTTAGTATAGCTATGGGCATATATCGTTTGTGTTTGAAAGAGTGGAGATGTGTGTGTGTGTGTGTGTGTGTGTATGTATGCTGGGTTTTTAATTTGGAGGGGTTGAACTTGATGGACTCGGTCTTTTTTCAACCCAATTTAACTATGTAACTATGTAACTATGTCTCTCCATGTAAAAGTATCATAGCAAGTTCGTAGGTCTCGTTCCCATCTCTGGACATAAGGTAACTCTTTTATAGTCATTGAGTGAACCATGTGGTCATACTATTGCCAGACAGTTTTTGAACATTTTTTGCTCTATTAATTTAGGGGCCTTTCCTGGGGGAAACTCAGGAAAAGTATATAACATTGTCAGGACAATCTAAGCAAACTAAAGTAACCAGCTCTAGCAAAATGTTCTGAACACCAATGAGTCTACCAGGATGCCCAATATGCATAGATATACAAAAGTATGTGGTTATGTATGGACCCCAAATGAAAATAGTGCATATAACAAAGTACCAAGCCTCAATGCTATGCTAAACACATAAGGAACAATACAGGGATAAAATAGCATAATTAGAGGTCAAAATAGTTATCCCATAGTCACGCTGCATTTTATCCTATCAGAGGGGAATCAAAACAGCAAGTGGATCAGATGCATGTGGAAACCCCTTGGTCCCAAGCATTCTGGATAATAGGTCCCATACCTGTACTAATAAAACAGTAGCTTGTACTTGGGTTTATTTAATGTTTACTTAATTTTCTAGAAGACCTAAGGTATAAAGATCCAAATTCTGGAAAGATCCACTATCTGGAAAACAACGGGTCCTGAACACTTTGTATAAAAGGTCCCATACCTGTACCACAACAAACCCCCATGTGTGCCAGTAGTCTGGGAATTCTTCTGCTTTTGGCTGGGCCAGAGCCCCCCCATCTAAGTTAAAAAAAATGTTTTGCAGGCGAACTGCTCTGCACATGCGGGCTGGCGCCGTCCTTGCATATGCATACGAGCTTGGGAGCTGCATTATGGCACACTATTGGTTGATTTGCGGGGGCGGCCAAAGGACAGCAGTCTCTGTGGGCCCCGGGCCCCCCAGTTCGACCCTAAGTTGGTGTGTAAAATAAATCCTGTTACTTCAGCAAATACTGCTAAAATGTAATGTAAGTGACACAGGCAGAGTTGTGTGTGTGTTTGGAAAGGGACAGTGCAGGTCATTTCAGTATAGAATACAGACAAATTAAGAACACTGTGCTAAGGTGATGTGCTTGTATTGCTTGTGCAGAACTTTTATCATTTACAGTATCATTTGAAAAACACACTCCGGAACCAACATGAACACACCCACTCAACACTTATTCCCTTCTAGAAAATGACAGCCACTTGCAACTTACCCCCCAAACAATAAAAAATGTCAGCTGAGCCCTGCCTGAAAGTGACTGAGCTCTTCCTCCACACAAGGCTAATCTCCAGCACTCCCCAAGTACAAAAATTCAGTCAGTTTTCTCCTCACAACCCCCATTATAACTTTCCCTCACACACAGACACTCAATGAAGCCCTCCTCCCTCATTCAACACCACACAAGTCTGTACACCCACACCCTCCTCTTCCTCCCCCTCCTGTGAAAATGACATGCCAGCCTCCCAAAACACACAAAAAACTTAAGGTTCACCTCCTTCAAGTCTGTTCCTTCACATAACACACATCTGTGTACATACATGCTGCCACACCAAGTCCTATCAGAGGAGTTCTCCTCTCCTCACACACTGGCCCAACCCCGCCCTACAGTCCAGTATGTATGCAAATTAACCATACTGACTAGGAATCAGAAGCAGACTGACAGGAGAATCAGCCAATCAGAGTTAAGCTTCAGAAACTGCTGCATTTGTGCACTTCATGCTTCTGCCAGGAGTGTGTATGATGTAAAACAAGGAAGTACAGGAAGTCACTGTAGTGTTTTTTGGGGGTCAGCGACCCCCCCCCTACTTGGGGGCATGATGAAGGGACCCCATCTGCAAAAGGATCCATCTGAGGTGAATATCTCATCAACGGCACATTTTTGGTTAAACATTTATATGGCAAAGCTTGTTATTTTTATTTAATGTTCTATGAAGGTGAACAACCCCTTTAATTCTGACTAAAGATCTAGACTAAAAGTGCACTTCTCTCGCACCACGTTTTCTGTCAGTATAAGCCTTGCATTTGGCTTGTTGACGTTTGACAATGTCAGCAGTAGATGATTTTGTAGGCACAGTATTTTGTGGAAGTTTGACGTCTGCAACATGTAACTTAGTGCGCATCTGTCTGCCATGTAATAATTCAGCTGGAGATGATTGGGTCGTTGCATGGCATGTTGCTCTGTAGTTATGTAGGAACTCTGTTGTAAATACTTTCCAAGATTTCCCCGTAAGATTTTCTGTCTGTAGTGCTTCTTTCAGACTTCTGTTGAAACGCTCGATTTCTCAATTTACTTGAGAGTAATACACTGAAGATTTCCAATGCACAATATTCCTTTAACTGAGAAAGAATTCAAACTCATATGAGACAAACTGTGATCCATTGTCTGATATTAACTCCTTTGTATTTCCTTCTCTGCTGAAGACTGTAGACAGAAATGTTATTACTGTAGCTGATGTTACATGAGAAACAAATACAATTTCAGGCCATTTACGGTAATAGTTTTTTAGAATTATAGCAAATCTGCAGTCTATAGGAGCATCTGCAAAAGGACCCACAATATCAATAGCAAGTTTTTCCAATGCCGAATAAGTGAATGGTACTGGCTGAAGTTGTGGTGTATATGTGATAGCTGTTTTGTCATGATTCTGACAGGTAACACAAGAATGAATGGCAGTAACCACATCTTCATCCATTGCTGGCCACCAGTATAGTTCTCGCAGTCTTTGTTTTGTACGTACAATTCCTTGATGACTCTCATGTGCAAGTTGTATGAGCTTTTCTCTCAAGGTTTCTGGTACCAATAAACGGTGAACTCCACGGACAACATAGCCATCTACTAATGACAGTTGATGTCTAATCCTGTAGTAAGGTTGAAGATCAGGACTCAGTTTCTTCTCAGCATTTGGCCATTTGCTTTGTAAGATGTCCCATAGTTTTACTTGAATTGGACATGTGAGGCAAGCTTGCTTAAAATCAGCAGCTGTAACTGTAGATGATAGTAAATCAGTCAGTGCTACAACATCTATGTCCTCATCCAGTGTATCAGAAGCTACAGGTAAAGGTAAACGTGACAAACAATCGGCAGTAACATTTTTCAAACCTGGTTTGTATTGCATTTTGTAGTTGAAATTCAGTAGCCTTGCTGACCATCTAGCTATACGCATTCCAGCTCTTC
Source organism: Xenopus borealis (assembly GCA_024363595.1). NCBI lineage: Eukaryota > Metazoa > Chordata > Amphibia > Anura > Pipidae > Xenopus > Xenopus borealis. Next base: position 113,976,848 of record CM044431.1, on the reverse strand, counting down.
CTAGTCCCTTTGTTGTAAGTAGTGTAGTTAAAGGGCTGTGATCAGTGCATAAGGTAAATTCTGTATTCTCTAGGTAGGTTCTCCATTTTTCTGTTGCACAAACACACACTAGAGCTTCTTTTCAACAGTTGAATACTTACACTCTGTCTCTGTAAGTGTTCTGGATGCAAATGCAACAGCTTTCTCTGAATGATCAGCATGGATCTGTGTGAGAACTGCACCAATGCCATAGTCTGTAGAAACCACAGTGGGTAGTGCAGGATCAAATTAAGCTAACGCTTTACTGTTCACAATTAACTGCATCACTATTTCAAAGCTATGTTGAGCAGTCTCTGACCAAACCAGACTTGAAGTTCCACGTAGTAGTGCTCTAAGTGGCTCCACAACTGAAGCATAGTTGGGAATAAACTTAGAATACCGTGAAGTAAGACCTAACAAAGCTTGTAAGGTCTGGAAATCAGATGGAGTAGGTGCTTGTGTAACCACGTTGCCATTGTCAGCATCAGGCAGTAATCCATCTTGTGAAATTATATGACCCAGAAATGACAGCTGAGTTTGCCTGATGCATTTGGAAAGGTTCAGTTTGAGTCCTGCAGAATCAATGCATTTCAGAACCTGCACCTTTTCTTCCAACCCCTGGTGAGCCTAACATACCTTTTACTGCTTGGATCCATATGATTGATAATTAAATTATTGCCGCTGACCAAGGGGAGATTTCTGCAGCTAGAAAGGGTGTTTTATTTATTCACTGCCTGGGAGCAGAGGAACAGCGAATATTCTATACATTACCATTACCTGATGCGACCTATGAAATTGGTCTTACAGCTATAAAGAACTTTTTTGTGCCAAGAGTAAATGTGGTTGCTGAAAGATATAAATTCCAACAACATGGACAGCGTAATGGCGAATCCATAGAACATTGTGCAGCAGATTTGAGAGAGCTGGTTGTTACCTGTGAGTTTGGGAATCTAACAGCTGAAATGCTAAGAGACCAAATAGTGGAAAAAAACAAACTCACAACACATTAGAGAGAGACTGCTCCTAGAGCAGGATTTAACCCTTGCAAAGGCTATTACAGTTGCTAGCCAAATTGAAACAGCAGTGGCAGAGGCTAAAACTCTCAGTCAGGGAACTGGTGGGAATGTACAGATTGTGACTTCAGGACTGTGGCCTAGTTATGGACAGTCACAGACAAAATACAGTGCTAAGGAAAGGGATTCACTGCAAAACCGTGCAGCAAATACAAATAAAAAATACTGCTTTTGCTGTGGTTCAACACATTCCAAATTATGCTACATGTCCTGCAAAAGTGGTACAGTGTCACAAATGCTCAAAGGTAGGTCATTTGGCTAAAACCTGTCGTAGTTCTGCTAAACATGTTCGTCAAGTCACTACTACAAATGTTACAGTCTTAAGTGTGGGTACATTTATTCCAGACAAGTTTATATGCACTGTCAATATTGCTTCTGCTGACAAGGGACATTCCATTAACTTGATGCTTGATACAGGTTCAGCTGTTTCTATAATACCAAAGATTATTTTCTTGAATGACTTTGTAAACAATAAGTTTGTTGCACCTGCCCTGAGATTGGTCAGTTACTTAAAGGATCTGTACAATTTGAATCAAATACTGCAAAATGTGACTTTTACGTAGCGAATAAGGGTACTGGTATACTTGAAAGGGATCTCTGCTGCGTTAACCCTATAATTAGTTGATGGTCTCATTACTACAGCACTAGTGCCTGCCATAAAGCAACACTTCAATGGGCTGTGCAAAGAACTTTGTGCACAAAGTTAAGTTGAGACCAGATGTAAAACCAGTGCACCAGAAATTGAGGTGATTGTCCTACTCTATAAGGGAGACTGTCTCACAGGAACTACATAACTACAGAGCAACGTGCCATGCAACAACACAAGCATCTCCAGCTGAATTATTACATGACAGACAGATGTGCACTAAGTTATATGTTGCAGACATCAGACTCCCACCAAATACTGTTCCTACAAACTCATCTACTGCTGACATTGTCAAACATCAAAAAGCCAAATGCAAGGCTTATACTGACAGAAAACGGGGTGCAAGAGAAGTGCAATTTCAGCAATCAGCCTGGATCTTTAGTCAGAATTAAGAAACCAAGAATGCTGAAACAAGGACAATTTAAATTTAATACACCACTTGAAGTGAGATGCCAGCAAGGACCATACACATATGAACTGATAGATGCATATGAAATGCAAGTCATCTTGCTGCTGCTTTGGAGACGTTCATTTGATGAAGGACATTTCCCTACTCCTGATGCCAACCGCAATAGGCCTGAAGAAAGTGAACCTATAAGGCATACTGAGAGAATCAGAAAACTACCTGCATAGACCAAGGACTATGTGATGTGAAGAATGTATATGATTGCTTTAAGATACATACTGTTTAATTGTTACTGTTTATTATATTTGTCCAAATGCTTTCCTACTATAGGGGGGAATGTGGTGTTTATGCAAATGGCCTGTTTGTGTCGCTGTGCACATTACTTGTATTATGCAGATACACAGTACTTTCAGTACAGCTTGAGAGTGATAGACATTGTTGTGTAATGGCTGCATGAACCTGCTAATAAAGCCCTGTTATACCCTGCTCACGCTCGGCTATCAAAACACAACGCCCTCCATTTTATTTGTCCTGGCCCATAATAAAGATTAATTTTAATAATACCTTTTAGTATCAATTTAACTTTTTAGTAAAAAAAAACAAACAAGCTTTGTGTGGGTGTTTAAAGTGATTCTTATGATGTTATAGACATTTTAATGCTGCAACTATTAAAAAGGGGGACAAATGCAGACAAATTTGGATACCGAAAACTGTCATTAGCAGACAACTAGGAATGTGGAGAAATTAGAAAATATCAGCAAATATTTATGAATTAAGAAAATCTTTTTCATGGGGTTTATGTAATGCTAGCACAATATTTCTTTAAATAAACTCTTATGCTTCCCTAGACTTTAGTAATATATCCTGCACAAACGTTTGAGTTAAGTCCCTTGTAACCTATCACAGTTTATTTATTAGAGCCATGTTTCACCAAAGCAAATATAATTGTATTACAGTTATCTCCCAAGGTAATATTTAATGCTTAGGTGTTAGTCAGCATAACCTGGATATGATTGATTTTTGCAATATGATAGTAGGTGGCAATGTTTATGTTTTATGAGCAATGTCTGTTTATGCTATACTGTGGGATGGACAGTGGATTTTTTTGTGTGCGGTGCCTACCAATGAGCAGCTTTATATACACAAGGATCTTAAATAATCATCTAATACACCAGTGTCATTAATATCCCGTACAAAATATCTTTATAAACAGTTTGCAGTGATGTCATCAGTACTCCCTGTTGTAATATATGGGGATATTAGAAGTTACTTCAGAGTATCATGATCTGTATAAAAGATAATTAAATACATGATGACACATTACCAATGAAACAGACATCCACAGAAAGTGAGCTGCCCCTGAAACTCACAAAAATAGATGAAAATCTGTAGGTCAGAGCTTCCCCTTCCCCCTGATCACTGCCTAGAACACCACAACCACCCTGGCTCTTGCTTCCCACTGGTCACTCATTGATCTTTCCCAGCCCCACTGCTCACTGTTTAGAAATGAAAACTTAATTTACCCCCTGACCATGTTGGTAGCATAGGTAGGAGCGGTACGTGCCAAGGGTTCTAGATACCCCCCGCCTACTGTTCTCCCCAAGGCACAAGTCTCTTCTGCGTACCACTAGTTGTGGCCATACTGTAGATTCACAATCTCAAACTCTGCAAATGAAGAGAAAGAAAACCTTGCAGATAACACATTTAAACATGGAAATAAAAATAAAAACATGAACAAAGCATAAAGAAGAAAGGATATAGAATAATACCTACAGCTGACAGATGCAATTTTCAAACCTGCCCAATTATCAAAATGGCCATCATCCATAGAACATGGTGCACGACTATTTATGCTGTTTATGGAATAAACAATGGGATTGCCTGAGTGACAGGCATATTTTTATCGATGCATGCTTAATCTGATATAAAATTAACCATATATATATATATATACTGTATATATATACTCTGTAGGTAGAAGTCGTACTCACGGGTCTTTCAAAAACAAATACATTTTATTAATAATGCCTAATGTTTTGGCTGTTCCACAGCCTTTCTGACTTTTTTAGTAGAGCAATCCACATGGGCATTCAATTACTGTATGTATGCTTAGCTGCTCTTGCCCTCGATTCATGTTTGCTTACCAGGTTAGCCGGGGGACAAAAGTTCCTTCAAGTTCTTGTTTCTCTTGAGACCACATTTTTGTTTTCGTGATTTGTGATCGTTGTCAATTCAACATCAGTCTTCACTATGGACCAATGCTGTAATATAGCTTTCTGAATCAGAGTGGTTTGTGCATGCAGTCATATAGTAAATTACATAATCTGTGTCGGTGCTAGCCCTTGTTGAACCCATCTAATGATTCAGCCCATTTTTTGGTATTGATGATCAAGTCACTCGGGTACCCCCTCTCCCAAGAAAATTGTGGCCATAGTTTCCAGAGCCAAATCCCTCTCTTTTACGTCACTCATCACCAGGATCAACAGCATCATCTGTGACCTGCGTAAGGAATATAATAGTTGCAGAGGATGGCTACTTGAGTAGTGCAGTAAAGTGTTCCTATCAGTAAGTTTTTGGAAGATCTTAGTCTGAAGCTTATGTGATCCCTCATCCTTTTACACAGTCATATGCAAAATACGAAAACTGCATCTATCTCTGTGTGCTGTACATCTTATTGGTGAAGGGATTTTGTTAAGATCATCCACAAATGCAGATAATGTTTTTGTACTGTGTTAGCTCATTGAAAAAGTTATAGGGTAGAACTTATGATATGAAGCAGAACAAAAGTGGTATAAAGGTGATACCTTTATTGGCTAACTAAGATTATAATTACAAGATTTCAGAACATTGCACCTACAGTATATAGCTGTGTACCATATAATGTTTTTTTTAATATTATTAAGCATATAGTTTCATTATATGCTTCATTATTGGAAAAGTACAGAAAGGTGAGCAGAACTAAAATGTAATCCACTTGAATTTAATCTGTTAGATGACGCCACATCTGATAGAGTAGTGCAGCGTAGGGTGCAAAATGATTCCCCAGTGTATATAGTATTACTTGCATTTATATGTCATAAGGGACAGACAGTCCAAGGCACATGGGGGGCCTCTTGCCCTCTACTCTCTTTTAATTCAGCATGAGGTGCAAACACAGCCAGACACAACTGCTTTTGTGCGCATTAGTACTTTTGCACTCACATCTGTATCTCTCTAAGTGACATCGTCTGTCACTGCAGCTTGATCTTTGTATGTTTTCCAGTGATAATGTAGTGATGAGGTGTGCCACAGTGACATCGTTTGGACAAATTTTATACTATATTTACTGAGTACATTATAATACTATCTTCTTTTAAAGTGGGCCCGTCACCCAGACACAAAAATCTGTAGAATAAAAGTCCTTTTCAAATTAAACATGAAATCCAATTTCAAATTTTTATTAAAGCATTCATATCTGTTTTAAGCTCATTTAAAAATCTCAGCTGTCAATCAAATATTGTCTGCCACTCCTCTATGTCTTAGGCCTAGAGGCGGGGCTGATAATTACTTTCACTTTCCATTCAGCACTTCCTAGATGTCACTGCTCTTCCCACATTCCCCCAGTTCTCTTAACCATTTAATTGTGTAGCCAGGACATGGGGTTAGACATCAGGTCCCCCATTCTGGTGCACAAACAAGATTCTAAGATGATGCAAGGCTTGCCTTAATAACAGTGTCCACAAAATGGCTTCTGCCTGCTTGCTATAATTATGAATTCCCAGACTGAAAAAAACAAGATTCAAATAATTTATATAGTGTAATTAATGTTCAGTTTGCTTGACTAATGTGATAAAGTAGGATTTTGAATATTTTTTTGGGGTGACGGGTCCACTTTAAATGTCAAGGAATCGCAGACTAAAAGCAAGAAACCTTAACAACCATTGTTCCAAATAAACTAAATTCACTAAATAAACTTTATTTTTACATGCACTTTAAAGGACAAGCCAACCTCAAAATCAAAATTTTCCTAATAAAAGAAAGCATAATTCTAAGCAACTTTCCAATGTATTAAAAATGGTCAGTGCTTTTAAAGTTAATCATAAAAACAATAGCTTACTTATGAAACAATGTTGCAAAAGTCTGAGTTCCTCAGCAAAGACAGGTCTGTTAATCAGCTGCCTTGTCTAACATTGTGTCAACAAATATTAGGGCAGAGAATATAAAGGGACAAACACTGTTTTCATTAGCTTTGCATAAAGGGCCAGCCTTAGGCCAATTGGGTGTAATTGGGCCCTGCGCCAATGGGGCCCCTGCACCCTGGAACCCTTTACTTGCTTGAATCAGTGCCATGCCACAGCCACCCCCATTATTTTTTTTCAATGGAGCAGTCCAAGCCGATAAAGACTTGCCTTTGCGCACCTGCACTTTTACAGAGCAAGTTTAGATTTTGGATTGGAGGCACCCATGACGCAACACGGGACGGATGTCTTACCTGTACCACAGTAAGTAACAGCCATTCTGCTAGTCAGCCCAGGTATCACCACTTAGTTGATGGAGTTGGTCAGACGGTTGCACCACACTACCAGGCCCAGCCACGTTCAAACTGTCTGCTCTGCCACAGCCTCACACACAAACACTACTAGCCTGGCTGCACCACACCACCAGCACAAAGCACAGTGTATACAGTCTGTGGGCAGAGGTGCATCACCCCCATACTTAGCAAATGAACCCTATCATGTCTTAATGTTTGTTCCGTTTCAGTGAGGCCTCTGGAAGACACGATTAAAGGTGGCCATACACGGAGAGATCCACTCGTTTGGCGCCCAAGGGCCTAGGGCCCAACGATTGGATCAAAATAAAAGAGATACAGACGGTTGGATTGTGGGACCGCATCAACGAACAGATGAGGCTGCAATCCGACGGGATTTTTAGTCCCACCCGATCGACATCAGGCCAACTTTCAGCCAGATATCGATCGGTAAAGCCCGTCAGAGGGCTCCATACTCGGGCCAATAAGCTGCCGACTGTGTCCCGTGTATGGCCACCTCAAGTTATAGGAGGAGCCAGGGGGTAAGAGAGAGGGGGTGAAAGGGGTAGAAAGCTTGTGAAGGACAGTAGAGGGAGTATGGGAATATTAGAATGTGAGAGGGATAGAAAAGAGGGAAAGGATAGATGATGTGGGATAATAAGAGCAGGAGGAGAGAGGAGTAGAAGGTGATAAAGAATGACATTTGTGAGTGAGAAACAATAGTGAGGGACAATAGATGGAGGATGGGGAAGGGCAGAGGAATTTTAATCAAGGCAAACTGGCAAAAGGGCAAAGTCACCTCCCTATACCCACCTGTCACTGTCTGAACATAAAGCATGGGGGTGGGGCTTGATTGTCCTGAGAGTTATC
>CM044431.1:113929048-113947929 GCA_024363595.1 Xenopus borealis | reverse complement strand
AAAATACCGGTTCTCGAACCGAAAGTAATTTAGGGTTAAGGCCAATTCGAGAAGCTCCAAGACAAGGGGAATAGGTGGCCCTACATATATATATATATATAATAAGAAATAACAGAGGATCAGCACACACCAATGCAAAAAAAGTGTTTGATTTATTTCACAAACATGCTCCAAAAGTGCATTGTGATCCGACGTTTCGGTCCCACCTGGGGACCTTTTTCAAGGATCATTTTTATATTTTAAAGTAGTAATTAAAGTAACTAACCAGTGGAGTAACTACCAGAGGAGTAGGGAGTGCAAATGTAGAGATTGCGCTGCAGCTCGGCAGTAAGGCAAATAAGTTTCTGGGGGGCGGGGGCATTGGTGCACATCCTGCACCTGGGCCCGCAAGCGATTAGTTCCGTTACTGTAACTAACCATTTGGTTATTTAGCCATACAGGACTAAAAAAACAAAATAACTAAACAGGGGAATGAATGCAGAAGTATATACGAATGGGTTAAAGATGGATAATTCTTGTGACCTATTTATAAACTTTCAACATCCTCTTTTCTATAATCCACACAGCAATTTGGCTGACCAACTGCATGTTGTGTGGTTTCTATAGTCTGAAATGTAACATGAGGAGTTGAATTCATTTTCATTTCCTTTATTTCTAAGTGTATTATGCTAGTTTGCAGCTTAAGGGCTAGTCACACGTGGTGCTGCGTTTTCCGAAGTCGCTCGAAATTGCCTCACGAGGCAAACAAAGCGCCACGTGTGAATAGGCGCAGTCAACTTTACATTTCAGTGGGCGCGAGACACTGGTAAGCAATTCAGAGAGATTAGTCCCCCCAAAGCAGTGGCGATTAGCCACCAGGCAACGAATCTCCCTGAATCTTCCCGTGTGGACTAGCCCTAAAGCACATTCCTGAGGCAGGAAATTGGCAAAAGTTCTGTTTTCCTGGTACACTCCTGAAAAAGGGACATGTCCATCTAGATCAACCATTTTGCCAAAACATATGCTGCCTAAATGCAATTGATCTATAAAATGGTGAAAACACAACCAAGAGCAATATTTTTGCTGGAATTCCATAGCGTTATAGCCCTCACTGTAAGGTTAAACTCAATGGATACCTTAGTGTCTGCTTTTAGAATCTACTGATGAATAAAACATGAGCGTTTATTAGATTAGTTATCAAGTCACCCCTTAGTCTGACGGCCCAGGTGGAGATTAGTTGTCCACTCCACTTTGGTATACTAGTGCTTTATAAATTAGAAGAATTAGCCTCCTCCATATATATATACTCCTTCTAATACAATACAAAACAACGTTACCTGGGAAAGTACCTAAACATTCAAACAAGTTTATATAATGTTGAATTGAGTGGCATTCATAGTCTCACATTTATATATGTCAGTTCTGCCCTTGCTTTAAAAATAAAATTCACAGTACTTTGCACGCCTTGAGCTACTGATTTTGTGTACAGCTGTATTCAGCTGTTCTTTATTCTGTGGTACTCGGTTCTTAATTTTCCCCAATTGCATAGCTCCGTGTTCCTGTTAGCAGTATTCATAATGCAGACACTTTTGTAGCATATTTAATTTCCTATTTTGTGTGTTAGGTTGCATTCAGTAGCAGTTTTCACTGCTGCCATCCTTTAAAGGTACACTGTCATCAAAAAAGCAAGATATAAATTGGTGAATTTGAAAATGTATGCATTCTTTCTTATTTGCTCATGTCATGTGATTATTTGCTTACTGTATAAAATGTATCAATATTAACATATGGTATTGCAGGGATTTTATCATTGCCCCTGCAGACAAACAAGGAGTGGAAAATCGTACATAGCATTTGCACCTTGGGTAATGGTCTGTGAAGGATGTACTCTGCACATTGCACTATAAGCACAGTGGCATAACTATCAGGGTTTCAAGGGGTGTGATTGCATCTCAGCGTGCACTCATTTGGGTCCCACCAGTCTGTACCTGGGCCTAGCTGTGTCTACTTATGCCACTGCATAGGCAGATGAATGAAGAGTGAGGTGTAACTGTAGTCCTGCATTCAGAATGAGGCACATTGGTGCTCTGCTCTGTGCACATAAGCCTTGGGGCAAAACACCAGGGAGCCTTGCACCCGTTTCTTGCACTTTGCATGCTGCATAAATAATGAGTCCATTTTTTAAACAGAATTTTGTTAACAAATGGTTGCCATTGAGCTCCTTTGCTCTTGTCATGGGATTTTTGAAAATGGCACAAGACAGCTAAATGTAACTTTTTAACACAACATTTACTGTCTGTCGTCTGTTCGGCATTAGCAAAAAAGAGAAGTGTGAAATGTGTTGCAATAAGGTTTTTGCTTCCTCTTTGTGAAAAAAATCTGATATGCTAGGAGTGAAAATAGACTTCAGAACATTTTTAGAAGGTGCAGTTGAAGAAGCAATATTGCAAACAATATAAAAGCCACCAGTCTTCGAGGTAAGTGGTAACAACCAATAAAAAATAACGGGATACATAATGGCAAACTCAAAATACTTTAGTTTCATAATGGTAAGGCATTTGTGAAGTGTCTGTGGATAAAGGCAAAGTTCCTACAGGAGTAATTTAGGGGGTTCCAAGTAATGCAGAAAAGTTAGCAAAACAACCTGGAAAGATTGCATCTGTTGTCAAATGTCTCTCAGCAGGCCTGATAGCTTTCAAGGTAAACCAGTCGAGGTTTCATCTGGTATACATTTTTGGGGGGGGGGGGGTTTGAGTTAAAGGGAATTTCAACCGGAAATTTTTTTTTTTGCCTAACTTTGCAATGTGTATATGTAATGCTATCAGTGTTTTACTGTCCATTTCTAAGCAAGCAAGGGAACGTGTCTTTGCTGGGGAACTAAGACATTTGCAGCATTGTTTAACAACCAGCAGTTAAACAAATGCTGCTTTCGATAGCAGTGTTTTACAGTAAAAGCACTGACATTGTTGGAAAGTTTCTTAGAATTGTGTTTTCTTTTATTAGGCAAATTTTTATTTTGGGGTTGACTTGCCCTTCAACTTTTAGTATGATGTAGAGAGTGATATTCTGAAACAATTTGCAAATGGTTTTCTTTTTTTTTATCTTTTGAGTTAACTTTTAGTATGATGTAGAGAGGGATATTCCAAGTCAATTTGCAATTGAGTTAAATTTTTTATCATTTGTGGTAGGGATCCACCGAATCCAGGATTCGGGCCAGGATTCAGCCTTTTTCAGCAGAATTCGGCCGTACCGAATCCTAATTTGTATATGCAAATTAGGGCCAGGGAGGGAAATCACATGACTTTTTGGCACAAAACAAGGAAGTAAAAAATGTTTTCCCCTTCCCATCCCTAAATTGCATATGCAAACTAGGGCTCGGATTCGGTTCGGTCGAATCTTTCGGGAATTCAGTGCATCCTTAATTTGTGGTTTGTAACTTATGTAGCTATCTATTCAGCAGTTCTGCAGTTTCAGTGGCCTGGTTGCTAGGGTCTAAATTACACTAGCAACCATGCATTGATTTGAATAAGTGACTGAAGTTTTGAATAGAGCTTGAACAGAAACATGATTAAATGAAACGTGCCAATTACAATACGTTTGTAGACTTACAGAGCATTTGTTTTTATATGAGGTCAGTGAACCCCATTTGAAAGCTGGAAAGAGTCAGAATAAGGCAACATATAATTAAAAAAACTATAAAAAATAAATAATGAAGAATTGCTAAGAACTGGCCATTTTATAACCTACCAAAAGTTAACTTAAAGGTGAACAACCCCTTTAAAGTAAAATAAATTAAGCAGTCGAATACTATGGAATGGAAATTATTGGGTTCCCTATAACTAGGGTTGCCACCCGGCCGGTATTTTACCGGCCTGGCCGGTATTTTTGATGGTTGATCCCAATGTTATTAATAGGGAAAAAAGCTAAATATATAGGAAGGCCGGTATTTTTCTCCAGAAAAGGTGGCAACACTACACTGTGGTGAGAATACCAGCACAGTATATATGAGTATATTTTTTTGTCATTTATATTTCCATATATACAGGAGTGACTATAATGACCATATTTTAATCTCTTCTTGATATCAGCTAATGGGATACTATAGAGTGGGCAACTGAACCCCAGAGCTGTGGAAACTTCTGCTTTACCTTTCTAGTTTCAAATGAAAACCACAACAGTGTCAGGCATATTATCCCAAGCAATAGTGATCTTAAAACCTTCTAGTTTAGTATAGGTTTTTATATACAAGAGTATATCGATTTTACACATTTTGAATAGCACTTGTGACTTTTGTAGAAGTGAGAAACTGTAAAATTTTTTGTGTGTTTTTCTTCAAGTGTAACTTAGATAACCACAGAATGTTGAGAACGGTCATTGACTTGCACAACAAGGAGACAGGGAGATCTTTACTAACCTAGGTGCAAATAGTAGTAGAAATCTTACATTTTATGTTTCCTAAGGTGTATTTTTAAAAGTTAGAACTTTTAAAAACAATCCCACTTTAAAATATGAAAAAACGCAATTTTTTTTAACATTTCTGTTACTAATCAGTATACAGGATAAGATGTCACTTAGAATGAGAGGACGTAGCTTCATCTGACCAGTTCGCCAGGTCTAAACTGGTCGAAAGGGCTAACGTTATGTAAAATTCACACTTTAGTGAATTAAAGTAACAATCGTTTGCATGAGTGAAAATTTGCCTGGTGATAGAGCTCAAAACTTTGTTAGTGATTTATTCTTTCTCTAGCATATTTTCTTTCCCTATGGATGGTATTTCTGGCAAATTTTTGCTAGCGATGGCCAATTCGCTAGATGCCTGGCGTATGAAATCTGTGAACCTGCCATGTTTCATGATCAATTTAAAGTCAATCCCAGAATAAAAATTTGCCTAATAAAAGAAAACATTATTCTAAGCAACTTTGCAATATACATTCATTACAAATTTTCTATGGTTTTTTAAAGTTATTTTTATATGTATTGCTATTGAAAGCAGTCTTTGTCTGTCCATTTCTGTTCTCTGCCCTGATGTCTAAGACTGTTGAAACAATGTAAGACAAGGCAGCTGATTAATGGACAAGCAAAGTGTTGTGTATTGATAGCCATGGATGAGTAGCGTATAACAGTGCTTTATTAGCAGGCTCATGCTGCCATTACACAACAGTAACAGAAACTCTAGCACCTTAAGCAGTATAGACAGTAATGTGTATGCACAGTATAACTCATGTGCACAGTGACATCTACAGGCCATTTGTATAAACACCACAGAAAGTTAAACTAAAGAAGTAGTTAGAAATGTTGTACATTATGTTTTGGGCTTCTGTACCAGCCCCAGGCAACCACAGTCCTTTAGCAGTAAAGATTTGTGTCCCAAAAGATGCCCCAGTAGCTCCCCATCTTCTTTTCTGTTGATTCACTGCACATGCTCTGTGCTGATGTCAGTTACTGAGTTTAGGGACCCACTCACAATATACAGTACACATAGAATAGAAATGTCACAATATAAGGCTGATTAGTCATTAATACAGATAATTACTACATGGCAGCACAGACACCAGTGCAACTAGCATTAGAATTTAATAATCAGCCCTGTAGTATCAGCTTATATTACAGACAAACCTCATTTTCTGCTTGATAATTTGTGATAACCCCTAAGTTTAGCTTCTCAACAGCTGCTCAGAGGCCACTGAGCATGTGAGTGTCACAGACACTTTCCAAGATGGTGACCCCCTGTGACAAATTTGAAGTCCTGCTATTGACAAGCTGAAACTTGTCTGGTGCAATAAGTTCAGTATATAACACATGGCATTTTAGTCTTATTCATTTTTAGGGTTTCCTTCTCCTTTAAAGGGACAGCTTCATCCATCATGTTTTTACATTGGGTGGAGTACAGATGCTTGCACTCCATTTTGCCTCCCATTGAACAGGATAAAAAGTGCAAATAACTTTGTGACTTACTCCTGTTTTCTGCACTTTACACCCTGCCCCATGGTTATAAACAATGCTGTGACCACACTTTCGTGATAACTCTGGTGTAAAATCAAGGCTTTTACTTTTACTATTCAGGGATGATTGTAGATTTGTATTTTTTTTTAGACGAGTTTGCATATTGATCACTGTGGTGCATCAACAAAGGCATTCATTTCGCATCAAAGGGAATTTCCTTCATAGAACAGGGCTCGCTATTATAAGTCCATTCCAATAACCCACAAACTGTAATACGGGAAAGAGATGGTGCCTATCTTACAGTTGCATAACTTTCAGTTGTTTTGCATAAGAGGAAGAAATGTACTGAGTATTACTGTTAGTCTTGCTCTTACAACAACATTTATGTAAAACAGAGCATTATATCATTTCCGTTTACTCTGTATTTGATACATCAGCTAATCAGGATAGCTATACCGTAGCAAGGAAATGGTGATTTACATAACTTCCTGATAACTTTCAAATCCTTAACCAAATCATAGTCATAAGATACAAGGTTCCATATGATACTTATCTGTGTGTGTTGAGTAATTGATCTGGACAGATTTCATTGTACCTTGGATATCAGTCATAGGACAGGTTCAAACAATTTGGTCATATCTCTTTGCATGAATGGCAACATCTGTATGTGTGTGGCATATCAAGCCATAACATTAGTACAGCCTTTCCAGATGATGAAATCCTATATGAAATCCAACTGCTGTCTTTATATACATGGCCTTCTGTCTTATCATATTTGCAAAATTGCAGACTTCATGTTACTGATTCATCATCTGTGTTTGTGCTATCAGCTTAAAATACCCTGGAAGCCAAACCGACTCATGACATGGCAGGGATCTGTGGTGTTCTTGAAGGGTGCAAAATTGTACCTTATATGGGGTAAATTTATCAAAGAGTGAAGTTCCGCCATTTCTATGGGATTTTGAAAGGCATATTTATCAATGGGTCAAGTGAAATTTCACCCTTTGATAAAAACACCTTCAAAAATCCCATAGAAATGAATAGAGAGCTGCGGAATTTCCCTCTAGTGGCGGAACTTCACTCTTAACTTCACTCTTTGATATATATACTCCTATTCCCTTAACACTTGTATTGCACTAGTTATTGCTTTGGCACCCAAGAAAGATTTGTTTCAATGCAATGTGCAAAAAAAGTTGCACCTAAAAAGATACATTATGGCAAAAACTTTTTGCTTCATGCTTTATTTTTCACATTGCCCCCCAACCTTATGAGCCCTAGCTGTATTTTGAAAAAATATTGCCCCACTATACGCACACTTTGAGGGGAAGTTAATTATCTGCTTAGCAAGATTTTTCATTCAGCATCATTATAAATATGTACCTGTTTTCTGATCAAGTGTGCATTGTTCTAAGGGGGTCTGATTTACTTAGTGAAGTGAAGATTTGAACTAAAAAAGTTCGAATTTCGAAGTAGATTCGATTCAAATGGTCGAATAGTAAAATCCTTCGACTTCGAAGTACTGTCTCTTCAAAAAAAAAAAATTCGATTTTTTTTTTTTATTTTTTTTTTTAGTTCGCCAAATAAAAGCTGGCGAAGTGCTATGTTAGCCTATGGGGACCTTCTAGATCTAGTTTTTTTTATTCAAAGTAAAATCTTTCTATTGTACATTAAATCCTTCAAATCGAACGATTTTACTTTGATCACAGGATTTCAAAATTCAGTGAAAAATACTTTGACTTCGATATTCAAAGTCGAAGTATTTTAGTTCGATGGTCGAATTTCGAAGTATTTTCTGAAATTCGACCCTTAGTAAATCAGCCCCTAACTATTATTAAATTACTAATTTAAAATTACTAATTTATATTACTTCCTTCTTTCATGAAATTCCTAAAAGGCTTCTCCATTCTGGTTTATTATTACGGATTAATCTTTTTTTTTTATTTATTATGCTTATTTGGTATCTTACTTCTGCAGTTTAGAGGTAGAAAGGGGAAATTGTTACCTGTAAACACTTTTGCATCTACTAGCTGAGCAATGAGACCAAAAAGGAACAACAATATTGTGGCAAGAGGTATACTAATAGCACATTCATTACAAAGAGCACAGAGAAAGAAGACCTCCCTTAAAGGCATAGGTTAACTATATGTTAATTTATAGTAGGCCATTGAAAGGCATATTCTTAAAGGAACAGTTCAGGATAAAATTAAAAACTGGGTAAATAGGCTGTGCAAAATGAAAAATGTTTCTAATATAGTTAGTTAGCCAAAAATGTAATGTATAAAGGTTGGAGTGACTGGATGTCTAACATAACAGAATACAACACAACTTCCTGCTTTTCAACTCCCTAAATCTGAGTTAGTCAGCGACTTCAAGGGGGGGCCACATGGGACATAACTGTTCAGTGAGTTTGCAATTGATCCTCAGCATTAAACTCAGATTCAAAAGCAACAATGTGGCCCTCCCTCAAAACACTGATCAGATACTGCCTGGTTACCAGTCAGTGTAAACGAAGAGATTCTGACTTACAGTCACTCCAGCCTTTATACATTAAATTTTTGCCTAACTAACTATATTGAAATCATTTTTTATTTTGCACAGACTACCTATTTACCTAATTTCTACTTTTATATTGAACAATTCCTTTAACAATTTTTCTCTTTACAGCAAATGGGGGTCACTGACCTCAGTAGTGAAAAAATTATTGATCTGTGGTGCTACAGTTATCTTATTTAAACCACAGTCTGGTTGCTAGGTTAAGTTGGGTCCTAGAATCCAGATTGCTGCTGAAAGCACAAACTTGAGAGTTGCTGATCAAAAAGCTAAATCATTTTTAAATCACAAAATGCATCATACTAAAAGTTAATATAAATATGAACTACCACTTAACTGGACATATTTATATTGGTAAATGGGGAAATAATGCAAATATCAGACTCTTTGAATTTCACAATAGTCTTTATTAGACAGTTATTCCATTGTGAATTTTAATTGCTCATAGCACATTGTGATCACATTTTGTGATACAAAATGAAGAACTTTTTCAGGAAGACATTTTCATAAGTGAATACATATGGCTTACCCATGTTACATCCTTAATGATGTTGAGGACATTACCTAGGGTCAAATGGGAGAAGTGAACACATAGGTGATAAATGAACCATATAATGACATACGTATAACACAGAAAAAATGCCATGGCTGTTCTCTGTGTGCAGCGCTGTGAAGGAATGGTTTTAATGACTATGTTGCATAACACTTGGATTGGATTTGTGATATAAGGACTCCTGTATAATTACTGTATATTGGGAATATCTTGAATTCCCTTAACTTACTGAAGGAATGGTGAAATTGAAGAATAACTGCAAGCAAGAAGCAACACAATTATTCACCAGTGTTATTGTTGTGCTTTGAAACCCATAAAAAGCACACAGAATGGTAAAACCCAACCAGATGCACACTTTTAATATCATATATGGATACATATAAAAAAGAAAGGCATTGTTAAAGGTTTGATGGACATCAGCAAATATCATTTGCAATGGGGAATTACATCACATCTTTTAGAAATATATCAAATTAATTTTACACCAGCGTTTACACCTGCTTTCAGTGTAAACCATTCTACACAGGTCTCTTAATGTTAGATGCTATAACGTCCAGAGACATCTTTATTAACCAGTAATGTTCTGTCTTCCAGATGGGAATAATGAACATTCTACTGCCAGTGACACTGCTGTTCCACTCGCTAACATATGCCAGTGGATTTTGCGCTGTGAAATGTACCCAGACAATTACTGCCACTGAAAACTGCACTGAGCTCTCCTGGTCAGATGTTAACAAATGTCTTAACATAGGAACCGTGAATGTAACCAACAACTCCATCAAACATGTCAAGACATTTCCAAATTCAACATACCACAACCTCATTTCTCTGGACATGTCCTACAACAGCATTCAAATACTTCCAGATAATTTTCTATACAACGCCAATGTGTTGAAAGAAGTTACCCTCACTCACAATATGATTTCAAAACTACCAGAAATGTTCTTGGTAAATTCTTCTGCTTTGGAACGCTTGAGTCTTGAAGGAAATCCATTATCCTCTATTCCCGCTAGTGTTTTTCAACCCAGCCTCCGGTACTTGAGAATTAATTGTGAATGTACAGTTATAGAAAGTACAAAGAAAGGGAACATGTTTTGTCGCAATGGCACAGAATGTTCCTTCAAATGCCAGAAAGGGTTATCCTGGTTTGACACTGAAGAATTCTACCAAAAAGAATGCAGAACTGTTATGTTGGCTTTGTCCATCACAATTCCTATTGTGACTGTTGCACTAATAGTAGGAGGCATTACTTATTTCATTTGCTCTAAGAAAATGAAAGGGGCTGATTTTGAAAGCAAAAATGTAGACAAATCACCTGCTCATGGGCAGCCACGTTACACGACAAGAAATACGGAAAACATCTCTCCAGGAACAAATCAAAGACAACCAGGAAAAGATTATGAGAATGTTGTTATTGGTCAATTGCATCCAGATCAAGAGAAGCCATACACTTTCACTGAACAAAAGAGATGGCAGGCTGGAAACCGGTAATTAACTTGTTTGTTGTTGAAAATATCTTCTAAGCAATAGAGTGTAGTTAAACACCTATAACAATCACCCATACTCGAAGTAGGCGCAGATAGAAAAATACATTTGAGAATGTATAAATAATTTTTGTCACAGAACATATTTTAAGGATACTGACATAGGAGCCTGGTTGGCTTTTTAAGGAAATGATAAAACACATTTGACGTTAATTACCTGCACATTACCATGATGACATTGATAATTAAGGCCTGGTTATGGCAAGCCAGTTCCAAGCTTTGACTCAATATCCTTACATCCATATCTATTTGATCTTCAGGTTGCACTGTCCACTGCTCTAGGCCTCTTTTTAAAAAGGGGAACTATCATGAAAATTTAAAACAGGCGTTAAATTATAATCAGTTAAGAATAGATATATAATCAGTTAAAAATTCTGTACCGTTTCTGAAATAAGCAAAGGTAATTAGTCAATAGTCATCGTAAATTATTAACAAGTTACCCAGCACTTTACAATAATTTTACAAAAACAAGAGACATTTTCTTAAATAAACAGGGATACAGAATGAAACACGAGGATTAGAAGGCCTATGACATTATCAATTAAGTTCTGGATCATTAATGGTTCAATGGTTCCTTTAGAATTAGGTTACTGTGGCCACAGGTCTCTGATATTATAACCAGGGTCATGCACTTTATATAAGGTAGAGATCTGTATACCACTGCTGTCAACAGTTTAAAGGGGTTGTCACGGACACGGTACTCCCAACCACAAGTGACTTCAAGTGTGGCTGTCAGGGGTCACTCACTCAGTGTCTCACCCACCTGGCGCACAGGTTAGACTAGCATAACAGCACCCCAAACACCAACCAACACCCACAAACACACACAACTTGCTGCCACCACTCTCAACTTCACACTGGTGTTGAGAGAAACCAGGTATTCTAGTAGTGAAGGGGTTAATTCAAACACCCACTTCCTACCAGCACTCAAATGGTTAACTAGCATACATACAGACTAGCATTCCCATTCAGCATGCAGAGGGTTAAGGCTCACAATTACTCTCTTTCAGGCTAGGTTCTTTTAGAGCACCAAAGACAATCTTATTAAATTATATATATTTAATATTATAAAAGGTATAACAGTGCAGTTAACAAAATGATATTACAAAAAGAGACATACAATCAATAATACAAACAGTTATAAAATAAAAAGGGAAAACATGGAAAACCTATACTTAGCTTCAAGATATAGAATTCCTGGTCCTGGAGGCAAGGGGAAACAAACGGGATAACTTCCAATCGCAATTGGTCCTCCAAAGTAACTCCAAATCTTAGTCAGAAGAGCTGACTATTTATCAGTGATTTCAGGGCATCAGGTAACTGCACCTTCCCCCTCCCTCAGGAATGTAAGGGGGGTGTGGCCTAGCAGGACACAGACTGAGTTTTTATGACCTCCGGTGAGGAGCAACTGGACCAAAAATACAATGATTATAACTCCCTATAGGAACATAGGAGAGATATGATATTACATTCATTGGTTATGAATTCTCTCTTGGATTCCATGGATACTAAACATCAATACTGTGTGACCTGCCCCTGCCCGATATTCACATCTGATAAACAGAGTACCAAACCTAGTCATGTTTGGGCTCATCTGAAAGCAAATATTACTTTGAACCCATCCCCAGTTTTTAACGCTGTTGGTACAACAGGTCTGGGTTCTGTGAGGATGAATATGTTTTTGGTTTTGTTAGTTGTGACCTTCCCTTCACCTGTGAGAAGCCTTTGTGTGAACTTTAAGTTCTCTCTCCTTGGGCTTTCCCTCCTCTTATTTTATGGCTCTTATCAGCCAGGGCTTCGAGAAGGGCATAAGAGGGTGTGATCCTGTTACAAATGGCTAACTCCAGACCTTAGTGAAGAGAGGCCTGTTATGTGTCTGATTTAGCCAAGACTTCATGAGACCCTGGCCTGTTTTATTAGCTATTACAGGCCTGTATCATGACAGGGTTGGTTAGACTTTAAGTTATGTTTTAGCATGTTATAGTATGGCTAATTATAAGAAACTTTTCAATTGGTCTTCTTTTTTTTATTTTATTTTTAATTTTTGGAATTATTTGTCTTTGTCTTCTGACTCTTTCAATTTGACTCTTTTTCATCAACCCAATCTAAAAACACAAATGCATTATAACAGTACAATATGAAAGCCAATAGCTAATTGTCTCAGAATATCACTCTCTACATCAGGGTTCCCCAACTTTTTGTACCCGTGAGCCACATTTGAATCTAAAAAGAGTTGGGGAGCAACACAACATGAAAAAAGTTCCTGGGGGTGCCAGTTAAAGACTTTGACATTGATCTGGAAGCACCTATATGAGCTGGAACATTGCAGTAGGTTCTGTTTGGCAGTACACCTGTTTTTTTTGCAGCCAAAATTTACTTTCAAGTCTGGAATTCAAAAGTACGCACCTGCTTTGAGGCCACTGAGAGCAACAGCCAAGGGGTTGGGGAGCAACATGTTGCTCACGAGCTACTGGTTGGGGATCACTGCTCTACATCATACTAAAAGTTAATTCAAAGGTTAACAACCACTTTACCTAAGCAATGTTATATATTATCAAAACCACCCAGCTAGTAATAAAGGAACTAATCGAGAAGGCAAATTGTCTTGACAACTTGTCTTCTCTGGAAAAAGGCACACGTTAAAATTCAGTATAAGTATTTATGAGTGGGCTTAGCAAATGGATCTTCTCAGTCAGGCATGAATTCTGCTTCCATTAGACACTTGTGAGTTATTTCTTGCACAATGAGTTTGCTGGGATATCAGCAAGCTCATCTGTTTGCTTGTACCCAGCCCATTTCATCTACACATCATAGCCTACTGGTTCTCATTGAATGGTTGAGATGATATAATATCATCTTTAAAAATAAGAGTGTTTAAAGACATTCACTTGTATTTCTGAAAAAAAATGTATATTTAAACATTGTGTACCCATTTGTCTTTCTTAGCAATGAAATGAAAGAAGATGACATATACCTGGAAAGTGATGTAACTGACGGTGACCAGCCTATCTACACCAACACACAAAACATGTACTATAGTTACACGGAGTCTGGTCAAATGAACAATGAAGAGGATGATGTGTATATCCTACCAGATCAGTAATAACAGAAGCATTTCTCATTCTTAATTCCACCTAGTCTACTGTAAAAGCCAACTGGTTTGCTTTCTTGAGAAGAGAATTAGAACAGTGGAGAATGTGTCCTTTCTGAATCTTACCAAAATTCTTCCTTTATAAAGACTTGACCCAACAGGCACAATACAAAAGTCATACTTCTGCTGTGGCAGCTGTTTAGCCAAATAGCACTAATACATAAATACATTTTATATACAAATGATTGTATTTGTGGTTAGCTTGAAACAATATTATTTGTCCAGTGAAAATAAAGAAAACTGCTCAGAAGAAGACATTTAACCAGAACCCAGCCATGTATATACCCTAGACAGATATGCAAGTTGTTACCATGAAATCAATTCAAGTGCAAATGGACATTTGAAATAAGCACTTATGGAATCCTCACAATAAACAAACCATCTTTATAAAGTAAGACAAACTGAATGTTTTTCCAGTTGTGACACATCTATGGGTATAAATCAGAGTTAATTTATTTGCATATGAGAACAAAGCCCTTCTCTCCTGTGCTAAAATGAGCACAATTTTAGTTAAGATTATAGCATGCTAACTATTGTTTAAGTGTCCCATGTGTCTTTCTTACAACCTGCTTCAAGGCCCAGTATTTTTATCATAACATTTGTTTGTCATAACCCCCTGCTCTCTAATGAGTCCAGGGCCATATTTCAGGTATCCATGGCTGAACTACAAACTGTGGTTGTTAAATTATAACTGAACTGAACCCTGGCACAATGTGAAAAATGTCCACAACTATGGCTGGAGTCAACAGACTCTGAGTCAGGGGGACCTGTGACCATTTCTGGTTAATAATACCTGCTTTAACCCTTTGTGGCATTGGACAAGTAATTTATTTCTGCACCTTAGATACCAGGCTTCTGGGCTAATGTATATAAGTCATAAAAAATATTCACAGTGCCAAAAACAATTTCCTCTGAGCAAATGTAATACAGGTTTTGGGGAATCTATTTAGCAAACATTAAAGTTTGATCTAGTGTACCAGTGAATGCAATACAATTTCTTAGTAAGAATATAATTATATTTGTGCCTAAAAAGTCTAATGAAGAATAAGAAGCACATTTACAATTGTTTTGTGTTATTAGATTTTAATCTCTAGTGGGAAGAGGTCCTAGATCCCATGTATCTAAAAAAAAATCTGTGTGTATTACTGATGATTATAAGATTAAAGATTATAATAATAGATTTACTGGCGATCATTGGCTTTTAAAACACATTGGAATTGTGGCATGCCTGAAAAGTAATAGTGATCAGTAGTTTTAGGGAGCAAGAGTCTTTCAAATTACTGGTTACCCTGAGACATCATTGCAGTTTTAACTATCATCTACCTTAAAACCAAAGCATGATGTTGGTAATGTTAGGCTCAGAAGATTTACAGTTGTTCTTCCAGTGTAAGGTAATTAAACAGATGAACTGAAGAGGTTAGGGTGAGAAAGATTGTAAGTAAAGTTTATTTGCCCAGGTCTATTCTTCAAGAGCAACCAAGATGTCTATTTTGCCCAAATGACTTGAAAATGCTACCTTGTAATTTGTAGCTATAGGCTACTTAACCAGTAGCAAACTTTTTGTATTTATTTTCATCTATCCAAGTATGCGTGGTGTAGTTTGGCATTAAAAAGAGCACTGGTGTTTTTCTCTGCCCTTCTGATCACTTAATACCAAAAAGAAGTGGAGAAAACCACACACCTTAAACCCCCAATATCCTCCTTCTTGGTGCTCAGTGATGGGGGAATCGGCAACCTCTGTTACAACCTATGAAGAATTTCAAATGCATTGTGCAATGTTTCAGGAACACGCCCCTGAAAAATGGGCGTGCCCCCAAAACATTGCATGAAATAAAATTGCAAGGGCTTGCCCTGCTAAATGCATTTCTTGTGTGCCGGTGTAATTCTTCTGATCACTTAAGCCATTATGAAGATATGAAGAAATATTATGAAGATAGTTTAATCAATGTTTTAAAGTTTGCTACTGGTCTAGAAACCTATAGCAACTAATCATAAGGTAACATAGTCAGGCCCAACTGGCCAGCTAATGGTAAATATTCAATAAGAAGTCAGTGAGTAATCAGAAGTCCTTACCTTCTTTATAGGCAATCATTAATGCCTTATTTTTGTATAAATATATTTACCAATTACTACAAGAATGTGTGTATGTATATTCTAATCAAATATTTATTTTAAAGCTATTTGTTTTGCTATTTAAAAAAGTCAGCAAATATAGTTATAGGATCCGTTATTAGGAAACCCGTAATCCAGAAAGCTCTGAATTAAGGAAAGGCCATGTCCTATAAACTCAATTTTATCCAAATAATTCAAATTTTTTAAAATGATTTCCTTTTTCTGTGTAATAATAACATAGTATCTTATCCCAACTGGATCCCAACTAAAATATAATTAATCCAGATTGGGAGCAAAACAAGACTATTGGGTTTATTCAATGTTTATATGATTTTCTAGTAGACTTAAAGTATGAGGATCCAAATTATGGAAAGGTCCTTAATCCAGAAAGCCCCAGGTCCCAAGCATTCTGGATAACAGGTCCCATACTTGTACCTAAAAATCATACATTTTTAATATAATGTATTATGAGACGTTGCCAGGGTTGGACTGGGCTGCCGGCCCACATCCACCACCTGGATTTCTTCCTGTGCCTTCTGCCTCAGGGCCCACCTCCAGCAAGTGCGCACTTGCATATGAGCGTCAGCACACAGGCCCCAGGCCCCAGAATCCAACCCTGGATGTGCTTAGTATGACAGAGGCAAGATGGACATATTGAGGAGCGAATAAAGAGAATGACAAAGAATGTTTAGCAATGCAGATTTTTTAGACTGGGCATTACAGAAAGCATTTTAGTACATCCTCAGGAGAAATCTTTCCTGTGTGCACTCTCCTAAGGAAGAGAAACAAATCCGAAGAGGCTGTCACTTTGTATGGTCCTGGCAACTGCCATTAGAAATCACGGACCCAATGCAACAACATATTTGGGGGCTCCTGGGCCCCGCCCACCCAGATCCTGCCCACTCCATACCCCAGTTAAAAGACCACAAAGACATCAGTGCTAAAAATTGGAACCCCACACACACACACACAAGTTATAAAAAGCTATTGATGGTCAGGGCCCCCTTATAAGCAGGGCTGTTGCTGCTATGAACTGAATTTCCATTTTTTTAAAAAGAAATACAGCTCTGCTAGTGCAAGAAGCACAGTATGCGCTCTTGCACTAGTGATTCAGCCCCTTTTGACCCACTCCGACACTGAACTTTTAAACGTGGAGTGGGAGAGCGGGGCGGCATCGGGGTTGCTGCCTCAGGCGGCAGCAGCCCACGGATCGCACCTGCTTATAGGTAAAAAAAACTGTGGTGTCAGGGCCCATCATAAAAGTTAAAATAAATTGGGGCCCCAAAGAATATTTTTTTAAAAACCATTGGCACCAGAGTCCCCCTTACAAGTTAAAAGAAATTGGGGCCCCAAAAAATATTTAAAAAAAAACATTAGTGGCAGGGGCCTATACAGTATTAAAATAATACATTGTTGGCCTGTGGATTTAAAAAAAAAACAAAAAACAAAACAACCCCACATTGGTGTCAGTAGAACTGAACTTGTGGCTTCAGAATAGGGTTGCCACCTTTTCATTGAGCTGATCCCTGGCAGGGGGGCGGGTCCGTGATGTCAGGAGGCGGACCCGATGCATCAGGGGGGTGGGGCTATGACACAGCGATCACCGATTGGTGGATTGCTGCGTAAATCAAGGGAACCCCGCCCGGTTTCCAACTTGCTTTCCAACAATGTATGTACTTTCCAACAATGTATGGTTTTTGGGGGTGAACTTTTTTCTAATTTGGTCCCCCACAAAATGATGTAAATGTGTTGATTTTGCAGTACCTGACATGACAGACCATATGGGGGGATCTTATTTGGGGCTTCTATATGCCATGTGCTTGGGTACACATATATATATTGGGCATAAAACTGTTCAGAGGACCCTAGGCTTTCATATATTGGGTGATTGATCTTGATACCTAAAATTATGTGTGGAAATACGATGCTGCAGGATGGAAATTTTGAGGTGATTTTTGGAAATGTCACCAAATTGCCAAATTTAGGAAAGGTTTGCAGCTTGGTACTTTTGAGTAGAAAGATATACATACCCATTTTGAATTTAGGGGAATGTGTACTTTCCCAAAATGTATGTTTTTTGGGGGTGAACTTACTGTTTTCTAACTTTGCCCTGTTCAAAATGATGTAAATGTGTTGATTTTGTAGTACCTTAAATGACGGACCATATGGGGGGTCTTTATTTTGGGGCTTCTATATGACACGTGCTTGGGTACACCTATACATATTAGGCATTAGGCTTTCATATTTGGGGTGATTTATCTTGATACCTAAAGTAGTGTATGTGTAGGAATATGATGCTGCAGTGTGGAAATTTTGAGGTGATTTTTGGAAATGTCACCAAATTGACAAATTTAGGAAAGGTTTGCGGCTTGGTGCTTTGGAGTAGAAAGACGTGTATATCCAATTTGGATTCGGGGGAATGTGTACTTTCCAACAATGTATGGCTTTTGGGGGTGAACTTTTTTCTAATTTGGTCCCCCTTAAAATGATGTAAATGTGTTGATTTTGCAGTACCTAAAATGACAGACCATATGGGGGGTCTTCGTTTTGGGGCTTCTATATGCCACGTGCTTGGGTACACCTATATATATTGGGCATCAAACTGTTCAGTGGACCCCAGACTTTCATATTTGGGGTGATTTATCTTGATACCTAAAAGTATGTTTGCGGCTTGGTGCTTTGGAGTAGAAAGATAGGCGTACCCATTTTGAATTTGCGGGAATGTGTACTTTCCGAAAATGTATGGGTTTTGGGGGTGAACTTACTTTTTTCTAGTTTTGCCCCCCTCAAAATCCATAACTAATAGCTCACATGGAGTGTCTACATTTTGGGGCCTCTATATGATAGATACTTAGGTATACCAATACATATTGAGCATCAAAATGTTCAGTGGACTCCTGGCAATCATATTTAGGTACCTATTTATCACATTGGTACCTAATGATGTGTGAGAGATACGATGCTGTAGATTGGAAGCTCTGAGTTAATTTTTCAAAAAATTCCCCAATTTCTATAAAAAATTATAACTTTAGGATAGAATTGCAACTTG
>CM044431.1:113888200-113902682 GCA_024363595.1 Xenopus borealis | reverse complement strand
AGTACAAAATGTCTAAAAACTGCTTGGCAGTAGATGTTCGCATTTAGGACAAAATGGCAGCAAAGGGGTTAAAGTTGACACAAGGCCAACCATACTGATTAGAAGAAAAGAGGTTCCTCCTAAATATTCAAAAAGGTTTTTTTTTTTTAAAGTGAGAGCTGTGAAGATGTGGAATTCTCTCACATTAGATAGCTTTAAGAAGGGGTTGGATGGCTTTTTAGCAAGTGAGGGAATACAGGGTTATGGAAGATAGCTCATAGTACAAGTTGATCCAGGGACTAGTTTGATTGCCATTTTGGAGTCAGGAAGGAATGTTTTACCCCTCTAAAGCAAATTGGAGCGGCTTCAGATGGGATTGTTTTGCCTTCCTCTGGATCAACTAGCAGTTAGGCAGGTTCAAAAAAAGTTTAAAGGTTGAACTTGATGGACGCTAGTCTTTTTGCGACCTAACGTACTATGTTACTAAAAGGCACTCAACTTAATGGGCAGAATGGCACAACACAGCAAGATTTGCTCTGGCATTCTGTTACTCTTTGGACCCCATAAATCTTGGAAAGCAGTGCAACAGAACATTAGTTTCCACTGCTGGCCACAGACAGTATTTGAATGAAAGAACTAGCTTATGTGCAACATGTAAACAATATACTACTGAAATGCTCCCTTCAAAGAGGAAGTACATCTTTATGAAATGTTTTTAAAAAGTCACAAATCCTATTCATGGCAACAACAACGAAAAATCAGATGGCACTCACATGCAGCAAAAGTGCTTGAATTCTGTGGTTTATTTGGATCTCAGAGATCCGAATAAACCACAGAATTCAAGCACATTTGCTGCATGTAAGGGCCATCTGATTTTTCGTTGTTGTTCCGAATAAACCACAGAATTCAAGCACATTTGCTGCATGTGAGTGGCATCTGATTTTTCGTTGTTGCCAGGTGTTTGGAACTGCTAAGCAGCAAAGTTCCCAGGAGTTAACTCCGGAGTTTGGAATTTGTTAAAATATATCATATTCACCATGTTTGAATATAGTTTAACAGCCAATCAGCACTCAGCCCTCACTCTTCAGCACTACCTCACTCCTTACTTGCATAATAAGTAGTAATAGCTTATCGCAGTCTTTACTCACCACCCCTATTAACATAAAGCTCCTTCTTGTTTTGTTCTCCCTTCAGAGCCTTGTTCAGTAGTAGAACCCCTTCCTAATAAAAGCCCTTTGTGTAGCAGTGAACAGCAAAATCATTATAGGTGAGATGGAGCAACTCCGCTTCAAAGTGCAATTGCATTTCGAGAGGCTCCTGTGCATCACACAAATTCATTGCCAAAACAAGGTCATCAACAGCAGGGCTAAAATCCTTAAAGGGAAACGGTCATGAGAAAACGTTTTTTTTTTAAATGCACCAGTTAATAGTGCTGCTCAAGTAGACTTCTGCACTGAAATCCATTTCTCAAATGAGCAAACAGATTTTTTTATATTCAGTTTTGAAATCTGACATGGGGCTAGCCATTTTGTCAATTTCCCAGCTGCACCGGTCACACAGAAGGTCGTCCCACACAGGTAGCGGTATTGGGGGTTCTAGTGAGAGAGCAAGTAGGTCTGTGTACCAGGATCTCCTGGGCCAGCACGGAGCGACTAGCATGACTGTGGTTGCCTCTCTTCATATCTTTTTGAGTACTCGAGGAAGCATAGGAAGGGGAGGAAAGGCCATGGGATCGTCATCGCGTCTATCCCCTCCGCTAGGGGATCTCGGTACCTTGCAAAAAATTTGGGAACCTTTAGGATGAACCTGTTGGCCATCAATCGACCTGGGGCCTTCCCCATTTCTCTACCGGTAGTTGAAAGACTTCCTGGTGAAGTTCCCATTTGCCTAGATCTACCAGATGTCTGCTCAGGAAGTCTGCTTCCCAATTGTCCACTCTGGGAATGTGGATGGCGGACAGGAGTGGAATGTTTTCAGCCTTAGGATGGGAGTTACCTCTTGGTATACTGCCTTGCTCCGAGTGACGCCCTGTCAATTGATGTAGGCGACGGCAGTGGCATGATCAGTCTGGATGTGCATGGCTTTGTGCTGAAAAAGGACCCACCAATGCTGAAGAGCTAAACAAATTGCTCTGATCTCTAGTAGATTGTTCGGGAGCTGCGATTCCTCTGGGGACCACATGCCCTGTGCTGTTCTTCCCTGGAAGGTTGCTCCCCAGCCCTGGAGGCTGGCGTCTGTTGTTACTATTTGCCAGTCTGGCTCGAAGAAGGTCTTTCCCTGAGCTAGGCGATTGGGCTGAAGCCACCACTTGAAGGACTGTCTGGTACTGGATGACAGGGAAATCCGTTAGTGGAGGGACTGCTGTGTAGGATCGTTTTCTTAAGAGGGTGGAGATGGAACTGTGCAAAGGGTAGCGCTTCGAGTGCTGACACCATGAGGCCTAGTAACTCTCATATAGGTCTGCACTATCAGTTTCTGTGTTGTCCTGAGGCACTGTATGGATGATTGCAGCTGGAGTTTTTTCTCCTTCAGCAAAAACACCCTCTGTTGTCTCGTGTCGAAAATTAGGCCCAGAAATGTCATCCTCTGACTGGGTAAGAGAAAGGACTTCTGGAGATTTATGGTCCATCCAAACTCTTGAAGGGTCTGGCCACTTCTGGAGAGCAGGCTTTGATTAGAAGGTCGTCTAAATACGGAGTGATAGACACACCACGGACACGGAGAAGGGCTGCCATGACCGACATGACCTTTGTGAAAATCCTCAGTGCGGAGGACAGACCAAAGGGTAGGGCGACAAACTGGAAATGCTGGTTCTGAAAGGCAAACCTCAGGAACTGCTGATGTTGTAGGGCAAATGGGACATGAAGGTAGGCATCCGTGATGTTTAAGGATGTCAGGAATTGACTGGGTTCCATGGCCCGAATGACAGAGCAGTCGTTTGAGGTCCAGCATTGGTCGAAATGAGCCGTCTCACTTGGGTACTATAAATAAATTGGAATAGAACCCTTGGAAATTTGGGAAGGCAGAACTGGAAGTATCACTCTGGAACCTGCCAGGGACTGAACGATTGCTCGGAATGCTTCCTTCTTGTCTTTTTGCAAGGGAAGCTTTGACATAAGGAAATGATGTGGTGGGAGACTTTTGAATTCGAGTTGATATTCTGAAGTGATTATTTGGTTTACCCAGGTGTTGGTGGTGTGACGGGCCCAAGTTTCTGCAAAAAAGCGAAGTCTGCCTCCCAGCTTCAGGACATCTATGTCCTTCATACTGTAGTCAGGAAGAGGTATGCTTATCCCCTGCTGGCTTCGGTTGTGGCTTACATGATTGCCCAGGGATTTGCCCTTGTTGGAAAATCTATGCTTGAAGGTGTTGGAAGAATGTGACGGTGAGTTACCCTTGAATGTACGGATGTTTGGTGTCCGAAAGGAGCTATTTCTCCTGGAGGTAAAGCTGGGCTTCAGTTTGTTCTGTGGTAGAAGTGTACTTTTACCTCCCGTAGCCTGGGATATGATTTTTCTAATTTGTCTCCTTAAACCCTTAAACAGAATGGACACCAGGGATTTTTTAGAACTGGGGTCAGCCGACCACATTTTTAACCACAACGACCTATGGGCGAAATCTGAAAGTGCTGAGGACCTGGCCACAAGCTTTGCCGCATCTAACACAGCCTCCCCTACAAAGGCACTGTCTTTAGAAATTAATGGAATTAGATGATAAAACAGAGTTGTCCTCTCTTGTCATCTGGAGCAGTGAGTTGGCCCAAGCCTCAATGGCCCGGCTAACCCAAGCTGAAGCCAGGATTGGATGTAGGGCTGATCCAGCAGCCGAGAATATTGCTTTTAGGAGTCTGTCAAATTTCTTGTCAGTAGGATCCTTGAACACTGAGGCGTCCGGGACAGGGAGGATTGTAGCCTTAGAAAGCCTGGATACTGGGGCTTCCACCACAGGTGGCATGCTCCATTTTTCTGTAAATTCCTTAGGAAATGGGTACTGCATGACAAAGCATTTAGTGACTTGGAACTTCCTTTCGGGAATTTGCCATTTATCTTGAATGAGTGACTGTAGTTGTTCATGAGCTGGAAAGGTAGCAGAAGACTTATGATGTTTTTCAAAATAGGCTCTTGGTCTTATCCCTTCAATCTGCAAAACTTCCAGAACTGCCTTAATTAGATGGTCTACATTGGGGGAAGACTCTGTGGTGCTATTCTCCCCTTCAGACACAGATGGTGATGAGGAAAACTTCCCCTTCGCTAGCCACATCTTCGGACGGAGAAGGACTGGAGGCAAGTACTCTGAGGTTGGTCCCCAGCCTACCAGCGTCACGCTTGCGCTTGGCTCTAGTTGGGACATCTGCCAATCTTCCCAACATTTTGTCAATAGAAGAGGCTAATTGTGGTATACATTGGAGACTAGACAAGGATTGGGACAATGGGACGGCCCACCCAGGTGCATCTGAGGGGGCCTGTGCAGTAGAGGCCTCTGCGTTAGAAGGGCCTGCTGTGGGTTGGTCAGAGAAACCTTGTGGCCTATGTAAGGTGCAGGCTGCAATCAGGGAAAGGAGGACTAGGCTGACCCTCTTTAAATTTCTTGGTACATCTAGTGCAGGCGAAAAAGGTTACTGAGTTTTGCCTGCTTCCCCTGGTAAATAACACCCCCCTGCCTTCAGCCATGGTGTGGAATAGGAGACCACTTCCCCCAAGTACAGTACCTTACCGCCCGCTTTGGAGGAGATGAGAGGGAGGGAACCGCAACTCGTTGCCTGTGCTGTGCAGCTGTGCCGAGTCTGCAGCATGGAAGTGGAGCCGCTAGACAGAAGGCGGGAGCTCCGAATGACAATTGCATGGGTGCGAATAGCTGGTGATGTCACCTGCGCGCTAGAGTAGTCGGCTGCGTAAGGTAATGAGGAGCGCGAGTAGGCGGCTGCGTGGGCATGAAAGTAAGGATATTGAAGGCAAGGGAACAGGACTGGACTGAGTATTCAAATAGGCCCTGGCATTTCAGGTACACAAGAGGCCCATCAGCCCACATAGAGGCCCAAACAGCCCCCACCAGCCCACTAAACACTGACTTTCTATGGGACCTTATAGCAGCCCCTCTAGCATTTGCCCTAACCCACAAATGGCCAGTCCGGGCCTGCAAGGGAACTACCCGGGAAAAAGCCCGCTTACCTTAATGGCGAGAGCTAGTGCAAAGTACACGTCTCTCCCTGTCCACTCCCGGACAACCCCAGCTGTGCCTGCTTGTTCCGGATCAATAACTGCCTTGCAGAGGGGGTGGGTTCCAACGTAGGGAGCTGACTCAACGAGCACAGACAGGCTGCTGTCTTTGGTCACACTCCTGTTGTCAGTGCTATTCACTGACCGAGTTAAATCTCTGAAGAGGGGCCTCCCTAGAGGCCGGTCCAAACCTCCTGTGAGGACACTTAAAAAACTGAATTAAAGTTAGTTGAGCAAGGGGGTAAAAGGCGAGAGGGAGGAGCTACAGCTCTTGCATCACTTCAGTGTCCTGCCTTCTGATAGGAGGGGCCCTTTACCCCATGGTTCCTGTGTCCCCCATGACGTAAGAGAAATGACTAGCAAATGAAGTAGCAATACAGAATCTGAATGCTTTTATATCTTTCCTAAAGTCTTCAGAAGTGTACAGCCTACTTCCCATGATGAAATACACAGAATCTTTGTACACACTGAAAAATTGCAGACCTGGTTTAAGTAGTCATAAAGCCTTGCACAACAACATACAGGTCAGAATTTCCTTGTTCCTCTTCCAGCCATTAAGTAACCAAGCAGATACACTCTGCATGTCTTCCCAGAGCAGCAAGGCAGGAGATACTATGTAGAGAAAAACATTTTTAATATTCAATTTAAATTTGTGGAGAGTCTAATACCTTATTGGGTACAACATAATTTTAGTAACACATGAAGGATGCAGAGAATTTTCAGGTTTTTTTAGCCACTCTCAGTAGCTGCTGGATCAGATATGAATAGAAGATATATAAGATAAGGCCTAAACAGAAAGAAAAGTAATAACAAAATAATAACATTTGAGCCTCAGAGTTGATCTGTATTGGTTGCTGTGAACAGTGACCCCCAAAAGCCAGACAACATTTTTAGATGCAGGCCAGCAAGATAAACATAGGAAGAAAAATAATCTGAAAACCAATTAGTTCCCATTGTAACATACTAAGGGGCAGATTCACTAAAGCGCGAAGCGTCTAACGCTAGCGCTAATTCGCCAGCGTGACGTCATTTCGCAACTTTGCAAATTCGCTAACACCGGCTCTGGCGAATTTTCGCTAGCGAAGTAGATAGACTTGCGCAATTTTGCACCCTTACGCCAGGCGAAGTTGCGCACTTTTTCAATACAGTATTTTTATTTTCCTGAATATTCTTACCCTGTTACTCATAGTTCAGAGATAACTTATCTTTATCAGCCTCGTCATGCAGCCTACTTCTAAGTCTGCTTCACTGCAGCACTTTATCCAAAACATTGCCTCTTTCCAGGCACAGTCACAGGCCCCATAGCACTATTTTTCAAGCTCAATTTTTAGACCACTATTCTATTTATGGGCTCAACAGGCCACCTGGTTCTCTCTATTAGGCTTCCTCTCACAACCTGTGAACAGCCAGAACCCCCAGGTATTGGTGCACACCATTTCACCTTTACAGATAGTTCCACTCTCAGTTGCCACCTAATTTGCTGACCCGGAACCACTAGGTATCCCCTGCAGCCTGTATCATACAGCTTAAAGGCACACTACCCTATACATTGTATGCCATACAGATGCATTTTGCAAACACAGTGTGACTATAAAATTTGTTTAAAGGGGAACTCCGGTTTTTAAAATAAATCTCCAAATCTCTAAGTTGTATTGTAAGTTGTATAGTTTGCATTTTTCCCTGACTAACTATATTAGAAACATTTATTACTTTCCACAGCCTATCTATTTACCCAGTTTTTAATTTTACCCTGAACTGTTCCTTTAACAACATGAAAATAATTTAAAATGTGTAATAAATGTATATTGTACTGTTGCTTAGAATTAGATTTGCAATTAGATTAGGTATTGCATACTGAACAGCACAACGGCTTTCTTGTTCCTAGCGTATAGGTTATTCACTATAACAGAAGAATCTGAAGCATGGCAAATGTACACTAGGAATGCTGTGTATTCTAAAGCTTTGGTCACTTTTTGTGCACTCAGTTGGCTAATTGTTTGCAGTCCCTGTTCTAACAGACTTGGTAAACAGGTACAGACAGGTACACAAGTTAATATTTAGCTGTATTTTAAAAACATTTTGTATTGAGACAAATGTAGGGAATCCGTGCAAAATCATTGCACTTATCCCTGTAAGAGGTCAAGCACAGAGCCTGTATTTGTGTGCTGTAAGCAGTTACCTAGCAACCAGCTGTTCAGCAATCTCAGCGCAGCAAGAAGTGACACAGCAGCTAGTGAGTGGCTGGCAGGAAAAGGAAGTCACAGATTCTGGCAAAAGAAGTAAGCCTGGCATAGAGAACAGCATGGTGGACAGAGAGAAGCAGGAGAGCTGAGAGACTGCACCCAAAGCATTCATTTGGATCAGGCATGCACAGGGAAGCCACATACTGTGCCTGGAGAGACAGAGAGTGTGAAAGGAATCCAGTCTGGAGGAAAAACCAGCAGGAGATTTCCATCTGAGCATCCAAAGGGGCTGGTAGTCGCACTGTATGCCTGAATGTGCTGGACTCAACTTAGAGAGAGCTCTTAAAGGAAAACGATACCCCCCGGACAATGTAGGTCTCTATAAAAAGATATTGCATAAAACAACTCATGTAAAACCCTGCTTCGTGTAAATAAACCATTTTCATAATAATATACTTTTTGGTAGCATGTGCCATTGGGTAATCATAAATACAAAATTGCCATTTTAAAAAATAAGGACAGCCTCCTGGGATCGTAGGATTAAACGGTGCATACAAATATACCAAACAAACTATAAAGTTAGGTCACATGAGCCAATTAACAGACAGAGTTCTGTCTTTTGCTTCAACATTTTTTCCTGTTACAGTTGAAATAGTTCTGGTCAGGTGATCTCTGAGGCAGCACACAGACCATCACGAAATGGTGGTTCAAGGCAAGAGAAATTAAAGGGCAATATTTACTTAAATATATATACCAGTTTGATAAGATTCTTTAATATGCCACTTAATTTGATATAAACGATCTGTTGCTCAAGTATTAATTTTGGGGGTATAGTTTTCCTTTAAGCATCACAAGAGGATTTGTGTGAGTAGTCTGTTTAAAGGGACAGTACCCTAAAGAGCAATGAAGATAAAAAAGATTGTTTATTAAAAGGACTTTGCCTTTTTAGTTAGTTAGACAGACTGCACTAGCAAGTTAGTGAGGTCCTATTGTCACTGGTTAGGAGTGCTGCATGTACTAATTTATGCATACGGCCCTACCTGTCAGTGCAGGACGTGTGGGGTTAAGTTCTCCTCTCTGGAGGCAGGACAAACAAGAATAGAATTTTGACTCCTCCTCTTCCTGTGTCTCTCTCCAGTTTTTTGTTTGTCCTTCTCGGAGGCGGACGTTCATCAATCTCCTCTTAATTTTTCTTATTATTGTATTTTATTGTTTTCAATTCAAAAGTCACCAACATCACAGGAAAGGTGAGCTCTCCAGGGTGAGCCCCCTATAAGGACCGAGCTCCCCAGGTATAATTGAGCCCCATATCGTTTGGTTTTCTTTACAAGTTAGCCTTGGAAATCTGACACAGGCAACAGACAGCAGGTAAGCCCTTTTCCTCAAGGGAAATTAGCGTGCTCCCCCTCAGACCTACATGGTCTATGCCTTGCCTCTAGTGCCGTGTAAGTGAGCCCCACACCTGTGTGTGCTCCTTCCAAAAAAATGGCAATCAACCAAGCTCTAGAGAGACTGAACTACCAGCGGTGTTTCCCCCAGTACTCAGAGTCAAACAGCCATGCTGGTAAGATTGGCGGCTTCTAGCGCTCCACAATGGCCGATCCGCGCCTAGCGTGACTTCCGCCATTGTCGTATCACTTCCGCTTTTTCAATTTTGGTAAAATTGGCGCAAAGTACAGCGGTGCCGATACTAGGCGCGCAGTGGCATTACAGCTTACAGCATCGCTCAGAGAACTTCGCAATTAAGTAGAATTATACAAATTGCTGGAATTATTGCATATCCACAATGGCGCACATGTCTGAGTTAGCTGACCTCATTGAGGATTTATCTGCCCAGCCCCTGTCCCCTAAAAGGCACACGAAACAACCTAAAAGGAAAGCCACACCATCTGAAGCGTTAGCTTACGACTCTGCTTCCCTGTCTACTGATCTAGACAGTGAAACATCTATGTCAGACAGTTCCTTATCAGACGAAACATCCACACATAAGCAACCAGAAGATGTTAAAACAATGTTAAAACATTTACAAGACACACTCGAAATCAAGGAGACACAACCACTAAAGTAGATAAAGTCCTGGGGAATACCCCCAAGAAATCCAGGTTTTTTCCAACTAGTCAATCGATTTCCAAAATCGTGTCTGAAGAGTGGTCAGAACCAGACAAGCGTAATACCATTTCACAGAAATTTCAATCTAAATATCCAGTAGCAGATGAGTTTAAGCAAATCTGGGATAAATCACCCAGAGTAGCCATAGTGCGGTTATCCAGAAATACTACACTTCCAGCGGAAGATGCGGGTTCTTTCCGTGACCCTATGGACAAAAAGATAGAATCAGCCCTTTAAAGGGATTTCACTCATTCAGCTGCCATTTTACGCCCGGCTGCTGCCTCGCTTAGCGTAGCTCCTACAGCCTGTTTTTGGTGCCAGGAGTTGTGTAACTCTACTCACAATTGACACCCAGATACGGCTATCATACTAGACAAGCTAAATCTAGCATTGACTTTTCTCAGTGAGGCATCACTAGAAATTGCCAAACTATCCTCACAAGCTGCAGCAGCTTCCATCACAGCGCGCAGAACACTATGGTTGAGACAGTGGTCGGGCGACACAGCGTCAAAGCAGAGACTAGTCTCACTAAAATTTGAAGGCGGTCAACTATTTGGCCCACAACTTAAACAAATAATTTCCGAAGTCACAGGAGGAAAAGGATCCTTCCTTCCTCAAGGCAAGAGAACGCGCAAAGACACACATAGATGAAATTATCACCACAGATCTTGGGGCTCCTGCTCTAGATCCACATTCCGATTCACAAGGAACATCAAAAATTCCTCAGATTTTTTGTAAACCAACAACACTATCAATTCCGGGCCATGCCATTCGGGCTCACATCAGCACCACCGATTTTCACCAAGGTGTTAGGAGCACTCATAGCAAACATACGAGCAACCGGGATACATATATATATATCCCTATCTCGACGACATTCTCATATTTGCGAACTCACTAGAGAAGGCAACCAGAGACACTCAGGTTTGTATCCACCAACTACAGCTCCATGGGTGGATAATCAACTACCAGAAAAGCATACTCACACTAAAACAGGTGCCACCATTTCTAGGAATGATAGTGAACTCACGGAAACAGTTTCCCTAACAAACGAAAAGATCAACAAAATTCAATCCCTGATACCAAAATTTTTCAGCAGGTCGACTTCAGCATTCAGCATCCTCCAACTGTTAGGCCTAATGGCTTCAAGCATAGATGCAGTGCCGTTTGCGAAGTTCCACATGCGGCCTCTACAACCGGATTTTTTGAGACTATGGAACAAAGGTCACCAAGATCTATCTCAAATCATAGTACTACCCATGACACTACTCAACAGTCTCCATTGGTGGTCAAGACGAGCCAATCTATCCAAAGGAAAACCTTGGCATCTGCAGATCCATTGGTGATTTCCAAAGACGCAAGCCTATCAGGTTGGGGAGCAACATGGAATCATCACAGTTGCCAGGGTCTGTGGGACCATTCCGAACAGAGGTTGCACATCAATGTCCTAGAAATACGGGCCATACTAAATGCCCTACTACATTGGTCAGCGAGCATCCAAGGGACTCACATTCGCATCCAATCAGACAACAGCACAGCAGTGGCCTACCTCAACAAACAGGGGGGCACAAGCATTGCGGCATCAATGCAAGAAGTGACCAAGATCATCAATTGGCGGAACATCACTCCGCTCAACTAACAGCCATTTATATTCCAGGCATCCAAAATTGGCAGGCGGACTATCTCAGTCACCACACGCAAGATCCCGGGGAATGGAAGTTGAAAACTGCAATATTCCAAATGATCACAATAAGATGGGGCACACCTTGTGTGGATATCATGGCATCGAGACACAACAACCAACTTCCAAGATTCTTCTCCAGGATCAGGGACCCACAGGCAGAGGCTGTCGACGCTCTGGCTATACAGTGGTCTTTCAAAATGGCGTATGCATTCCCTCCATTAACAATCCTACAGAGGACACTCACCAAGATCAGACAAGAGAAAATTCCAACGATACGATAGCTCCAGCCTGGCCGGCAAGAAATTGGTTTGTAGACATAATGACAATGTTAGCAGATCAGCCAGTCCGACTACCACTATCACAGGACCTGCTAACACAGGGTCCAGCTTGTTACCAAGACGTACACAAACTCAGCCTAACGGCTTTTCTATTGAATCCAAACTATTGGGAACAAAAAGAGTTTAACCCTAAAGTGATTTGGACTCTGTTAGCAGCAAGAAGTCTATCCACATATCAAACTTATCATCGTATTTAGAAGATATTTTTTTCTTGGTGTGACTCACAGGATTTGTCATGGACGGATTGTAATTCCCTGCAGATCCTTCAATGTTTGCAAGCAGGCTTTGAGTTACAATTAGGTGTTACTTCTCTCAAACATCTGCCCTGGCGGCCCTATTTCAGAAACAGTGGGCGTCACTACCTGAAGTTTGGTTATTTTTTCTAGGACTTAAGAGACACAAACCACCACTTCGCGAACCGGTTCCCCCTTGGGACCTCAATACAGTACTACAGGCTTTACAGGCACCTCCATTCGAACTAATAGAATCGGTGGAAATCAAATTTGTCACTTTAAAGACAGTTTTTCTTTTGGCTATAGCCTCAGCGAGGAGAGTCTCTGAAATAGCCGCACTTTCCTGTAGGTCCCCATGGCTAAAATTCCATTCTGACAAAGTAGTACTTCGTACTAATCCAAAATTTCTACCTAAGGTAGTTTCTGCTTTCCATCTGAATCAAGAGATTGTGATTCCAGTTCTACACTCACAGGACTCAGGCAGTTCCTCAAACAGGGTTAGTGTCCTAGATCCAGTTAGGGCACTAAAGACTTATGTAGAAAAGACTCAGGCCACTAGGCAATCTGATGTCCTATTTGGAGGCCATAAGGTGGGTTCTCCTGCCTCCAAGAGAACCATAGCTAGATGGATATTAGACGTGATCTCCACAGCTTATAAAAAGGCAGGAAAGAGTCCACCTTTACCAATCAAAGCCCATTCCACAAGGTAAGTCAGTACATCCTGGGCATACCAGCAAGATATTTCCTTAGAAACAATTTGTCAAGCAGCCACCTGGGCATCACCTCATACATTCTCTAGGTTTTACAAGTTTGATGTTTTCCAGGCTCAACAATCTGAGTTTGGCAGGAAGGTGCTACAAGCAGCAGTAGCACATAGCTAGCTTCCTGATAGTTACTGTTTTTACTGTTAAGAAGTTTTTGAGCACATGTTATAATAATAATTTTTTTCTCCCATCCCTTATTTTTGGACGACTTTGGGATATCCCCATACGTCCTGCACTGACAGGTAGGGCCGTATGCATAAAAGGAAATTTACTTACCTGGTAAATGTCTTTTGCATAGGCCCGTACGTTCAGTGCAGCATCCCGCCCTTGTGTGTGGATGTCGGTTGCTGTCGTGCCATAGTTTAGATAGGGAGTTAGTTTCTATGAATTATGTCTCTCCTTCACAGACTTTACAACCAACTGGAGAGAGGGAGAGAGAGACACAGGAAGAGGAGGAGTCAAAATTCTATTCTTGTTTGTCCTGCCTCCAGAGAGGAGAACTTAACCCCATACGTCCTGCACTGACAGTACGGGCCTATGCAAAAGACATTTACCAGGTAAGTAAATTTCCTTTTGGGTGCAGACTCTCAGCTCTCTGGCCTCTCTTTGTCCACCATGTGGTTCTCTATTCTTTAACCAATAATGTGAGTGTGTTATTATTGTGTTCCTAGTGGGGTCACCCTTAGGTGCATTCCTGGATCCCACTAGGTTGCACTGAATTGAACTACTGAAAAAGCATGTCTGAACACACAGGGGGGCCGACAGTGCTGCAATCTTCAAGAGCAGAAGCGTGCGCTCCGAAGTCCTGCGGCAGAATGCGGAAGTGACAAACATATGCAAAGTCCTGAAGAGGTGGAAAGACCCGAAGTCCCAAAAGGAGCCGACACTGAAGTGGCAAAAATACCCGAAGTCCCAAAAGGAGCCGACACTGAAGTCCTGAAGTGGCAAAAATACCCGAAGTCGCGAAAGGAGCCAACACTGAAGTCCTGAAGCGAAGCAAAAATACCCGAAATTATGAAAGGAACTATAAGTGAAGTCCTGAAGCCACGAGTTCAATTCTACTGACACCAGTGTGGGTTGTTTTTTTGTTTTTATCCCCTGGCCACCATTTTTTTATTTTAATACTCATCCATGACACCAATTAAAAAAAATATATATATATATTTTATAGGGACCCAATTTTTTTTAACTTGTAAGGGGGGGCCTTGGTGACAAAGTTTTTAAAAAATATATTTTCTGCAGCCCCACTTTTTTTTAAAAAAAAACTTGTAAGGGGACCCTGGTTTTTAACTTATACGGGGGCCCTGGTCAACTTTTTTTTTAACTTGTTGGGGGGCCCTGACCACCAAATTTAAAAAAAAAACTTTTATGGGGGGCCATGGCACCAATTTTTTTTTTAAATATTTTTTTGGGACCCCAATTTGTTTTTTTAAAGGAACAGTAACATCAAAACATAAAAGTGTTTTAAAGTAATGATAATATAATGCAGTGTTGCCCTGCTCTGGTAAAACTGCTGTGTTTGCTTAAAGGGGACATTTTGGATAAACTTCATATTCTGATATATAATTAATCTTTCCACCAGCAATGTAATGATGCAGAAAAAAAAACATTTTGAATGCATTTTACCTGCTAAAAGTGTCTTTACATCAGAGCTGCAATGAGAAACTCTCAGGTCAGAAGCTAGGCTGAAATGAGAGATGGGAGTGTCTGTTCGTTCTCTCACAGGAAATCGTCACAGCACTGACTGACAGGCTGGGCTCTGCTGTAGCTGGGATAACCTCTCCCATCTCCCTGCCTATTGTCTGCTCCCAGTCTACACATAGCTGCCCTATGCTGCTGCCTGATTTTTGCCAATTTGCCATTGGTTATGAGATCCCTGGTGTGCTGATGCGCTGCTACTGTTTGTTAGCGGGTTCATAGACATTATATTCCCATCAGCAGCAGGATGTCCTTCAAAATCTAATAGGTTGATCACC
>CM044431.1:113858802-113880616 GCA_024363595.1 Xenopus borealis | reverse complement strand
CCTCATACTCACCCCTCATTATCAAGAAAAATGTTTTTTGTAGTGTAGATTTGGTTAATTACCTCTAGAGGGCAGCAAAATACTTTGACAGCCTTGTTCTTTTCAGAGTACTGTATAGTTCTACAATTGGAAATTTCAAAGAACACTGCATATAGGATCTTAAAGAACTATCACATTTATTTCTTTAAAAGAAATCTTATGCTTGGATGGTTTTCCTTTCTAAAAACGATGCTGATATTTTGCTGATAATTCCTAATAAATGTACAGCATACCCACAAAAATATTTGCTACTTTACTTGGTTCTAAATTTGGAATAGAATCACAGATTAAACACCATAATGAATGAAACGTAAGCTTACATTATATTAGCAATGAATAAACCATATTAGGCTTTTATATATTTAAAAGGGCCATACCATAAATACCTTCTAATATAATACAATTTTATTTTTACCAAATCTTATTAGTCACATCTATCTCATTAATACAAGTTTGTATTTTTGTACATCCAACACCAGACTAACAGCTACTTTTTGTTGTGCAATTGACCTGTGTATCTCCTGAACTGTTTTATCATGTTACCGCATATCATGCATTTGGACACAGGGAAAGTTTTTTTGCATACATTCAGCGACTACAATTGGTTTTGATTTGTTGACTAGTCAAATTTTTGGCATTCCATAAGGTACAACCAAATACAGAACATGTACCAAGGATTTTTTTTAAAAGTGCAGAACTTCAATCTACCCACTATGTGACTCAGAAGAAACTGGTCAACTGCAGCAAATACACACTACAAGAACTAATTGGGGAAGCTTGAAGAAGAACTAAGCTTAACAAGGAAGTATGGGAGAAATGCTAGAAATAATTTTTTTTTCTGCAACTTGTGTTCTGTCAATTCACAGCACATTTCCTGTGCTGCTGTTAGTTACCTAAGCTTAGTGACCAACTTAATAAATATCATATAAAAGTCACAATTCAAGGCCAGTAATTCAGAATCAAATTAGATGGGAGTGCAGAAATCAGTGCATAAGAGGGATTAGGCATGTATGTCCCATGTATGTCAGGAGAATATTTGACTTGAACTTAAAGGTCCGTGCATAGGGCAACAGTTTTAGGAGGATGTGCCTATATGTTAAATAAAATTTTTGTGAAAAAATATTTAGCTTTAGAATGCAACGACAGAAGTGTGTGTGAGTGTACCTTGAAAGTGCAGGGGGCAAACTTGACATCACTGCATGTGCTTCACCTCTGCCAACATGATTGCACATGCACTGATGGGCGCGCAGAGGTCTGGTGTTGGTGCAAAATACAGACCTGCCAGTACCTGGCCGAACCTTGAGGATGGACGCTAGTAATATATAGGGGCTTGGTCCTCCATTGTGGGCTTGCCCTCTGCCTGTGGTCTGTGAAATACAGAACCCCTGGCCTAAACAGAGAGACAGGAAGGTAGGCATCAGGTGTGCCCAGCAGCCTGGAAATACATATTCTGTTTTATTGATAAATGCAGGGCCAGAACTAGGGGTAGGCAGAGAAGGCACGTGCCTAGGGCAGAAAGCTTGGAGGGGGGGGCACCAGGAACGCACCTTCTCTGCTTTCTACCCCCTAGTCTGGTCCCCTCTCATCTCTCTGACTGGCGTGTGCGTCCTTCTGCATGTGTGTGTGTCTTTTTTATGCGGATGAGTGTTATGATAAGAGTGGTTGCCTAGGATGCATGGCAGGACTGGCCCAGTGCTGAATAAATGTGGCACGTTACAAGTGCATTTTGCTAATACTGAACAATCGGCCTCTATGACAGAAGAACCTTGTTTTCTGCTTGATAATTTCCCATGGCTCCTAAGCTTAGCTTAGTTGCCTGGAGCACGCTGAGCATGTGCAGTACAGGGAGATAACCTAACAAATCCAAGATAGTTTAAACTCCTGTGAAAGCCTGGATCATTACTGTAAGGGCCACTTAACCACTTAGAGAAAAGGATGACAAAAACTTTCTGGAGCTATCATGGCATAGTGAGATTTTATCATTATTAAAATTAAATTATATAGCTCTATTGGATATTACAAAAATGTAATTCTGCCATGTGGGTTACTGGTTACTTCTATAGCTCATCAGCTAAACTATACTATTAAAGATGTTTTTTTTTTTTATAAAAGTGGAAATGTGTCACTAGTCAGGTGAAAAGATTTTGAAAAATTATCTCAGCATAAAAATCTGTATGGTCTTTGACTCAAGCAGTTTGCAGCATTCATTTCTGACAGCTTAGGTTTGGAGCAGAACTAGAATACATTGATTATGCCCACGAGTGTATAGATCAAACCAGCAATTATTAGTTTACCATGTATATTGTTAAACCTACATGGGTATCCTAGTGTTTGTATAAATGAAAGTTTCAGAAACAATTATCTCAAATAAGTCAACTGGACAGTTTATTATAAGGGGTACTATCTTGTAAAATCAATTTGGGTAAAAGTGTTTGCCCCAGCAAGCATTCTAAAGTTTTATATGAGGAATAACTGCTTAGAACATTGCAAAAATACGATAATATAGGTAATAGATAATATCCTTAACTGAGAATTATATTACCGTATATTTACTGTATGAATCAATAAAGTACCCTGATGTACCCCTAGTACACAGGCCTACATTTTTACTGCATAGAGCTGTAAAGTATGCAGACAAATATTTTCCAATGCATCATATAGAGAAATAACTCAGTACCTTACATTTCCCTCATCAACAATACCTGAGAAACATGGCCCAGATGATTGTGATGATTATAGTGAATTCCATTGCTTTTTCTCATGCCAATATATCCCAGTAACTCACTGTCCAATATTTGGAATTCCCCAATTATGTTGAACCTAAAGGCCATTGGGGAGTAAGAAGCTACTGTGGCATTTTCTATGCTTGGATAGAAAAGGGGCATTTGTATTCACAACTAAAAATGAAGCCCAGATGCTATTACAAACAGAAGAGATTTTTTGAGCTGTGCAATAGTGCAATAGTCATGTGTGGGTTGACAAACACCTGTACGGACTGTGTGGACCCATCTAGTTGGGCGGGTTTGGGTTGAAATTTGGGTATCAATTGTAGGTTAGGGTTGGTTGTGGGTCAGACTCCTCTTCTGCGGCAGAAGATTCCCTCATACAGAGTGAGTTGACTTGGGTATTGTTTAAGCGCAGGTCCTACAATGGCAACATTTTGTGAATTAGGGTTGGGCGCAGGTTACGGTTTGGCGGGTTAAGATCGGATGTGTGTTGAGTTTTTCCTGAGCTGCACATCAGTACTGTGCAAGGTACAGAGTGCAACTAAGCCACAGACTTAAATGTTGAGTGAATGATCATTTAGGGCTCAATTTTGCACCCCTAAGTGTTCTTAAGTTTGTTGGAAGGTGCAGAGCACAACTCTGATAGGAACACGCTAACCCTGTCCTTAGCATTGCAAAAATGTCTCTCCTAG
The DNA here is from genome assembly GCA_024363595.1 of Xenopus borealis. Taxonomy (NCBI): domain Eukaryota; kingdom Metazoa; phylum Chordata; class Amphibia; order Anura; family Pipidae; genus Xenopus; species Xenopus borealis. The sequence continues at coordinate 113,877,159 of CM044431.1, read as the reverse complement.
CCCAACCCTTATTAATACAGTGTTGCTGAACCTGTGTCTACAGTGTTACTTGAGGGGCATGGTATGCCTACTAAATACCATTAACACAAAATTGCATGCAACATAATGTGTACACACAATTCACAAAGGTACCTGACCCTATATATATTTCTTGCACATGGCACTAGTGTGTTGGTTGTTTTTATCAATTGAAGGAAAGTGCAAAGGCCACGTTTTCCCTGATATTAACACCTGCTTTGAGGGATTGCATGTTGCACCTAAACATAACTGGCTTGCACCCTGTGATTCAATAATGTATATAACCCTTGCCACTTTAGAGCTGCATTTGTACATGATGCATAAGTTCCAACCTGGTATGTGAATCTCTTTCGATGATAGAACTGTTTGGACTATCACTATGTAGAAAACTATGTAACAGAAGGTGAACAATCTGTTAACAATCTGCCGTGTAATTTACAGAAATCCCAGTTAATATAACTTACATTTGTCTCTATATATTGTTTTATTTTGGAATGTTTCTTCCAAGCTGATGGTATTTTCAAGCATTTATCATAAAGAGTTTAGTGTCATTGTACTGATTAAAAGGGCAACATTTTAATAAGATTTTAACATAAATTCAGACCATAACTCATTTCAGAGAAATTGAAATATAAATATCACTGCAGACAGCATTTTTTGTCTAGGGTTTGTCATGCAGTAAAAATAGTGAATACCCTGTACCACTATCTGTTTTAAGTAGTGATTTGATCAAATTGACTATGGGAGGAGCTTTATCATCACCACCCAAATTTACAGTTAATTTGCATGCAGGTATAAATTATGTTTTTATTAACATTTAAAGGAACAGTTCAGGGTAAAATTTAAAACTGGGTAAATAGATTCAGCTCAGATTCAAAAGCAACAGTTATGACCAATGTGGCCCTCCCTCTAGTCACTGATTGGATACTGCCTGGTAACCATAGTAACCAGTCAGTGTAAACCAAGAGAGCTGAAAAGCAAGAAGTAGTGTTCTGTCAATTATGTTAGACTTACAGTCACTCCAGCCTTTATACATTACATTTTTGCCTAACTAACTATATTGAAAACATTTTTTATTTTGCACAGCCTATCTATTTACCCAGTTTTTATGTTTATACTGAACAATTCCTTTAAGGAAACCTCTGTGATTTTAGTATATTAGTATTTTCTGTAGGTACTCGCTGTGCACCATGTCAAACATACTCTTAATCATTGTTCTTGTGACTTTTAGCTCATGTAAGCTATCTAAGCTTACCAGGGATCTTACACATTTCTACTTTCTATAACATCTCATTTCAGGTTCTGATTCTCAGTATGTTATGACACTGGAGTCTGTAGTATCTGTTCTCAAAGATGGAAGCATTTCCTGTTGGTTTAGAAGCTCAATAAATGGTTATAACTACCAACACTGGATACATCAGACTCCTGACAATATCAATAAGCATGTAATTGGTAGTTACAGCAGGGGCAATCAAAACTATAGACCCTTATGAATCCCAGAACAATTAAATGGTTCCATAGCTGTTGGGAAAGCCATTCTCTCTATTAGCAAAGCCCAGGGGAGCATGATGGATGGTGTATATTTCTGTGTTTTGGTAACTGGTACAGTTCCCATAATGTTACACATTAATGCAAAATAAAGTTTTTTTTAAAGTAAACATTATAATGAAATGTTCTGTTTATGCTAGCTGTTGTGTTTTGATAGCTGAGAATTAGTAGAGTATAACAGTGCTTTATTAGCAGGCTCATGCAGCCATTACACAAAAGTAACTTAAAATGTAATGCTTTTAAACAGTATAGACGGTAAAGTGTATGCACAGTATAACTCATGTGCACAGCGACCCCTACAGGCCATTTGCATAAACACCACACTAGCCATTTCTGCTATCGTTATGCCTTAGGAGGAAGACCTCAAAATACATTGGGCTATACCAATATGCACCTTCCCTCCAATATCAGTACCAATACCATCCAGTACAGACCATTTGCCACCATCCCTATCACAGGTGGTGAGAATAGGACTGCCTGGGGCCTACCACTGCTGCACTCTGCACCTCACTCAAGATTTGTAATTTGGTGCATCATCCAAAGGATTTATCGTAAATAATTTAAAGCCGATCATTTTTGGTTTAGGAGCAGTGCTATGTGTGTAGCAGACAAGACAGTGTCAAACCCTTCCTTCCTCAAAAAAGAATTAATCAGAGAGGCCTGGCATCCAGCTTGCATGTGCATAAAGGACACCCTCCCCACTTGCCTGCAAGTCTGCTTCCTCTATAGTTATGCCACTGATGTGTATCATGAGACATGGGAAAACCTTCTGTTAAAAGAAGGCTCTTGGTGCATGTCTTGCATTTCAAAAAGGCTCTTTGGCCCCTTTTAGCATCTCACCTTAACAAATATGATTATTTTGCTTCACTACTTTCCAAGTCCTAACCCCTCAGAAGCCATGTTCCATTTTCTTGCACTGAAGAGATCTAAGGAGATTGAAACAGGCTGTCTGCAAGTTTCTATCTATAACAAACAAAGGAAAGTTGTACTCATGACTAATTTTTAAAACCATTATGCAGGGGAGCAATGAGGCTGTGACCACAAAATAAGAATAGACAAATACAAGAGGTCCTCTGCACTCAACCCATTATCAATATATTTAAGACGTGTGCACACAGCTACTAAAAAAGGCCTTACCCTTTAAACAGAACAGGGATTGTTTGTCCATATATTTCAATATATTTAAGCTGGCCAACTACGTCGAAGTAATGGTTTTAAAAATTAGTGGTGAGCACAACTTTCCCTTGTTTGTTATAGTTCGTATAGGAGCAGTGACCAGCTACCTGTTGTAGCCCCCACCCTTCCCAGCTATAGTCAGGTGATCCCACTGGTGTCTAATAAAAGGGCAACCAAATTTGGGAGTTTTACTTTGAAAGCAGCAAGTAAGTTGCAGTTAAAACTTAGTCCCTATGTAAAATTGATAATGAAGCAATAGAATTCTAAATGAATCAGATGCAGTTTGAGAGTAGGACTTGCCAGATATGGAATGACTTTGACGTAGTTGGCCAGCTTAAATATATTGCAATATATGGACAAACAATCCCTGTTTTGTTTAACGTAAGGCATTTTTAGTAGCTGTATGCACAAAATGTCTCAATGTCTTAAATATTTTCATAATGGGCTGAGTGCAGAGGATCTCTTGTATTTTTCTATAAGTTTCTATCTATGGCTCTACATTATTAAAGGAACAGTAACACCAAAAAATGAAAGTGTTTTAAATTAAAGAAAATATCATGTGTTGCCCTGCACTGTTAAAACTGATCTGTTTGCTTCAGAAACACTACTATAGTTCATATAAACAAGCTGCTAAGTAGCAGTGGCGGAAATTTAAAAACAGCTATATGGCACAGGATAAGTAATGGATAACAGATAACATTATGTTCTACAGAGCTTATCTGCTGTGTAACTTGAGCATTTTCTCCTTTGAATGGCTGCCCCCATGGCTACATAACAGCTTATTTATATAAACAATAGAAGCATTTCTGAAGCAAAAACTGCAGTTTTACCAGTGCAGGGCAACACTGCATTCATTATATTTTTATTACTTTAAAACAATTTCATTTTTTGATGTTACTGGTCCTTAAAGCTGTAACCCTGTCTGGACTGGGAGTCAAAATAGGCCCAGGCATTTTAAGTACAGAGAAGCCCAATCAGCTTCCCTCCAGCCCACTAAATAGTGACTTTGCTATGACATCTTATTGCAGCCCATCCCACAGATTGCCTGGCTGTAACTATATTTTCCTACCATGCATATAAGTTGACAATTTCTACTGCATATATCAGTATATAGTCAGCAATTTGCAGGTAGGGTTGCCACCTTTTCTAGAAAAAAATACCGGTCTAAGCCCTGCCCAAAGTCCCAATCCTAGTTCTGCCCAAAGCCACCCCCCAAAGATTTGCCAAAATTTATGCACCAAAAGCTTTCTATCTTTTTTTTTTGCACATGTTGCATTTTGAAGTTCAAAGATGTAACCTTGTGAGTGACCAGGGCTTCAATATTAATGCTGGGCATGTTTGTCCTGTTGCAGTGACCCCTAGCAACTGAGCAATTTTAGCTCCCGCTGTTTTATTTGCTTTGGGTTACTGCAGCTCTGTATCTTTACCATTTATGCTAGTAAATGAGCGGAATGTGTCCATTAACAGTGATCTGCGATGAGTCCCAAGCTACACCTTCCATTTGGCGTTGGTAACCAAAATGCCATGCACACAGCTGTTTATGCAAGCCCGCTCTTGTCACGCGAGACTGATGTCAAGATGTCACATAAGCGCGTAACATGTCCAGGCATAGCTAAGAATGACAGGTAGTGAGATAGGAGGAGGAGCAAAGCTACTAGAAAATGGCGGTTCCTCCCCTCACAGAATTTTACCGGCAGTGTAACGGACGGTAATTTTTTAATATCGGCTAGACCGGTTAAATACCGGTTGGGTGGCAACCCTATTTGCAGGTTGAGCACAGAAAGCAATCATCTGATTGGTTTCCATGGGATACAGCACAGCAGTAAATCTGCCCACTGTTTATAAATGACCCACATTGCCTCCTGTGGCTCAAGTTGGAGGAGCAGTAGCCAATATATAACAGGTCCATGGTTCGAAACCAGGGAGTTCTTGACAATAAATGAACAATGAGCATGGCATAAACCCCACACATGCCAGTAAGATCACTGAAGGAATGACAAATGAGCACTCCTTTAACCCTAGACAAGCCAGTAAGATCACTGTAGTAATAGACAGGAAAACCATCAGGGGTAATAGTTTAATGTAACTGGTGACATGGTCACCTGAAAATGACTGGTCATGCCTTTTCAGTGCTATATGGTGCATTTAATTATAGGGCTGACTATATATATCTGTGCTGATTAACTTTTCACATTTTGTGGGCTGATTATGTCTCATACTGCATGTTTCAGAACGGAATATTAATATGGTGATGGTATGCAAAGAAGTATCATGTTGCAAACATATATCTGCAGAGAAAATGTGATCCACTGCCTTTCATCTCGTCTTTAAAATGTGCAGCATTATCCTGTCAGTCGACACACGGGGGCGTAGTAATGCCAGTGGAGAAAACACTTATAGTGTAACACTCGCCTTGCTTGCAAATGCACAGATGTATGTAATGCACATTATTCACATTGCTACATTTAACTACAGCCTAATATAGTATTTCTTAATTTTTCATATTATTTGGACAATCCACTATACAGTTTTACTGTTTTTGGTGAAAAGTAATTTAACTGTGTTTTCACCAACAGGAAATGCTGTATCACTATCATATCCACTCCAACCAAAAAATCTGGCCTTCTTCCTATCACTGTTCTGTGGTATATATTTCATATATGCACCAGCGCAAGGTATCTAATTATTACTATTATTTTCATTTATCTTATTAATATGTATTTATAAAGTGCCAACAAATTTGACAGCGCTGTAAAATTAATGTGTATATACGTTGAACATACTGGGGCTCATTAATAAACAATGGGCACATTTGTTGCTATGGGTCACTGCACAGGGGAAAATTTACCCAGTGTTTATAAATGAGCCCCAGAGTTTTACATATAATGCAACCAATAACATATTCAAGAGGCGAAGAGGCACTGAACAGCAACAGCGCACAATATATGCCAGTACTGTAAAATGAAAGTAAATGTTACATATTGTGGTGTTTATACAACTGGCCTTTGGGTGTCACTGTGTATAAACAGGACTTTCTGTACAGCTTGAAAGTGAAAGTAGGAAGTACTGCAGTTGTGTAATGGCTGCATGAGCCTGTTAATAAAGCACTGTTATACCCTGCTCATCCTCGGCTACCAAAACATAACAAATGGCGACAAGGATGTCTTTTCTACCTCTGCAGCAGTCTGCACCTTTTCTACCAAACCCTGGTGAGCCTTCCATACCTTTTACTGCTTGGATCTGTATGTTTGATAATTACATTATTGCTGCTGACCAAAGGGAGATTTCTGCAGCTAGAAAGCGTGGTTTACTTATTCACTGCCTGGGAGCAGAGGGACAGCGTAAATTCTATACATTACCATTACAAAACATAACACATATGAATGTAAAAGATGGCTTTACATTTATCATTAAAACAATGTTGAAATAAAGCTTCTGGTTTATGACGTAACCAGTGTAATTTGCCTTTGAAGAGTACAGTAGATGTCAGAAGCTAGGCAATAGGCTAGGCTGCATGTTTACAAGATACTTATCTTGAAGGCTCTTCTGATCTCTGGTCTTGTCAGTGCTATAAATGTCTGCATTAGAGCTGATTTGGTGTCACTGACTCTGCAGTCATAGGCAGGTGCTATATCTGGTTTGCTCAGGATTGTACAAGACAAGGTTTATTGCAGGATATGTGTTTCAGGAGCTTATGCTTTGGGAATCAGAGTTCAATTAATGGTACTAAACAGATTTATACTTTCTGTTCTTAACTAATAAAGCCCCTGTTTGTTTAATTATGCTTTAAGAACCTAGATATTATAATGTGTTAATATGATTTACAATTTATCTGGTTATGATCTTTACTGGCAAGTAAACGCAAGAGGCACCGCAGGTCACAGGTGCCTTTTATTTGCAGATAGTCAATATGCCCTTAAGGTTTAACATTATTTTACAATTTGGTCCTATTCCAAAAACTAAAAATTCACCAATCTGAAACTTACTAAAATTCAAGTGTAACAGGTTTAAATTATTAAGTATTAAATATTAAGTATTCACATAGACATTAGCATCAGGCCGGATTTACATAGTGGGCGCCCCTAGGCCCGCTGTTGTTTGTCGCCCCTATCCACTTCCTTTTATTTGTTCAAATTTTCATCATTGGAACAGAGCAATGGGAATTGGCACACGAGAAATTACATTTCACCAATGTGGGTGTGGTTGGGCAGCATGCTGCCCCCTAAAATCCTGCCACCTTAGGACCAGGCCTAGGTGGCCTCTCCACAAATCCGGGCCTGATTAGCATCTTTTTGCCAGATGAAACTTCTTCAGTGCAAAACTTTGTTGATGTGCTACTGTATCAAGAGGACAAGAGTAAACCTTCACCAAGAGGAATTTCACCAGGATCAGGCAGGCCGCAGGCAGATTACAATTACAATGATAAAACCTCCACTTTTGCATCTCATTATATGCATTACAAGTATAGGATCCGTTATACTGAAACCCATTATCCAGAAAGCTCCCAATTATGGAAATGCCATCTCCCATAGACTCCATTTTTTCCAAATACTGTAATCTCTCTATAATATTAAAACAGTAATTTGTATTTCATCCCATCTTAGATATTACATATTAGAAGCAAATTCCGTCTATTTGGTTTATTTAATGTTGAAATGATTTTCTAGTATACTTAAGGTATGAAGATCCAAATTATAGAATGATCCATTATCTGGAAAGTGCCTGATCCCCAGCATTCTGGATAACAGGTCCCATACCTGTTAAATTCAATATCCAGCTATATTTTTATTACTTATAATGCAGTGTTTTTTTTCCCAGAATACCAGTCCTGCAGGGGCGCTCCACCAAAGATGTGAGTTGAGTCACTCGCCTCAAACGGCAGCACCCCCTGGTTACCAGGGGCGGCAAAAACGGTGCTCCTGCTAACTAAGAGCTGAATTTCTGTTTTTCAACCCAGAAATTCGTCTTTTCTAGTGCGGAAAGCGAGATTGCGTTCTCTGCACTAGCGTCGTGGACCACCCATGACCCCCTCCGGCACTGAAAAGGTAAGTGCCGTGGGGAGGGGTTGGGGTGGCAAAAAGAAGACCGCCTCAGGCCGCATATTGGCCAGGATCACCCCTGTCACAAGGAGCAGCTGCACTTGTCGCAATTGCAGCTATTGCATCAAAATTACCACTGTAAATTTTATTCAGTTGCGCTGAACGTTTTGTTGTAATTTTGGTTGGCATCATTTCTGGTGTTCATGTAGGAGTGATGTGTGCACCTGATTCTTTAGATGCAAGTATACTGTGTTTATTGCTAAAGGGCTCTGAGGGTTCCTGGAGCTACTGCTTGGTCTGGAGGCGCCGGTAGCTATAGACCTAGGGTTGCCACCTGTCCGGTTTTGACCCGGACAGCCCGGTATTTTGAAGGGCTGCTCAGGTCAATGCTTCCTGCCCGGTTTTCCAAATAAGGAAAACCGGGCGTGATTAGCTTGATTGACGCCGCAATCGGTGATCGCTGTGTCATAGCTCTGCCCCATGACGTCACGGGCCCGCCCACTGATGTCACCGGCCCGCCCTGTGACGTCACCAGCCCGCCCACTGACGTCACGGGCCCGCCCGGCTTGAGCCACAGGGAAAGGTTGCAACCCTATATAGAGTTCCCCTGTGTCAATAGATGCAACGGCTCTCAATTCAGAATGGGAGGCAGGAATGACTGAGCAAATTTGAGCCCAACTACACAAAAATGCGAAGAGCACATTTTGATGCAAGTACCTTAAATTATTTTTATGTGCAACTGACTGTGGAGACAACCACCCATAATCCTAATGAAATCAACATGCCTGTGATTAAGGACTGTCCAAAATGCATCAGGTGACTGATCAGGTACAATTTTCACTATTTTGGAATAAAGATTTTGTGTTTTTAATCATCTCTTGAGAGTGCAGTGATCTTGGTTTCTTTCGTTTCAGTTGTAAATATAGATTGGAGGAAGGGGTTGGTCATTGAAAGTTTGTGCTTATGCCGCTATAAATTTGTGTGCTTCTTCCCTTTACACAGGGACAAAATAAGACCTGTATTAGATGTTGCTGGGCTTGAGGCATGATGGGAGTTGTAATGCTATTGTTTCCAATAGGTGTTGTTTAGCAACTTTTACAGGAAATTTATCCTGGAGGGTCAGAGCTAGGCCTAGTGGTTACAGTGAGGAGTGAGCAGTGTCCCTCATTCCCATAGAATACAGGGGTGTGACATGATTTTAAGTATTGTCACAGCAGTTAGTTAGGGTGGATCTCCTATGGATCACGGATTGCCTGGAGCTAGGTTTTAGCAAAGAGAGGAGGATTAGTCTCAGGATTGGCACATGAGGAGTAAGCTAAGGATGAGCTACATTTTAATATGCCCCCAGGGGTTAATTGATGTTAATTTCAGTGATACCAACATTTTAGAGTTACTGTTTTGTTTGAGGGTAGGTGTTATGTTAATGAAGTATATTTGTTAATAAATCAAGCTAAACATTTTATGGTGGTGTGTACAGCTATTCTCTTTGTTGTAAATGTATACAGTAATTGTCAGCTTCCTATTGGAGTTTATCATAAATAGTGAAATTTTGCTATGCATGGAACTAAAATTAGCAGCAGCTTAAACTCCCTTCATATTTCTATCAGAGCAAATATGGTGTTGCAATGATGAATGAACACAGGACTGAGCATTTTTCAAGCACCTGGTTTCCATCAGTTTATTTGCGCAATATCAAGACTACGTAACACTATCGCTGGTATAACAGATGTACTCCTATTGGCTAGGAAAATCAATCAAATATGTAGTCTGGTGTTATAGTGCTTTTCATGGAATATGCCGTTAGCAATGCTGTTGGATTGTCCAGATTGGCAGTAAAGCATCTGTGTTTGAAATAGACTATTGGTCATCAGCTAAATTACTCCTGTGGGATTATAGGAACTAAACTGTTGCATTTTTAAGATAAATTCAAGAAGATTCAGATGATTACAAAATAACATTATCAATCAATGACACATGATTCTGATCTCATCTGTTAATGGTTATAGGTGTCAAAGTACTGTCTTACAGCTGACAGCTTGGACTGGGCAGGTGCTATGGGCAGAGTAGATGGTTAATTTATTAAATAAGAGCTAGTTTTAATAACTAACTAAATAAATAGTCTTCTGACTTAAAACGTCTTTATGGAAATATTCATTATAATTTTATGGGTTTGGTACCGAAGAAAAAATAATTTATAGCTCTAGCTATACCATTCTCACACTACAATCTTTAAAATGTTGTGGAAAAAAAGCAATGCGGTTATGTAATAAATGGCCATGTCTAGTAACCCATAGCAATCACACGTAGCATTTACATGTCACCTGTTTAAAAACAAACATCTTATTGGTTGCCACAGGTTCATGTGACTGGACAAAGTGTATGCCTTTTATTACAAATAGAGAATAGAGCAGTAATAGTGTAGTTTTTTTAACTTCATGTGTATCCCATCTTACTGTGTATGCAAAGGGTGCTGCTGTGCAAGTAGTGGGCTGATAATCTATTATACACCATGGCTGTTTTTCTCTTATAAAATCTGTTCAGGCATCATACACATGCTTTGCAGAAAATGCACAGAAGCATATGGGTGATGGAGTGAACTAGAGCACAGGCTTTCAAATTGAATCTCATCTATGACTTTTCATGTGATAAACTTTTTTCTCACTGAATATAATCTGACCCATAGTTTTACAATATATCTTGTACATAAGAAACTTTTACTAAGGGTTAACACATCAACACTGCAAAATAGTGGCTTAGTCATCTGCATACTCTGTAAAGGAACAGGAAGTAGAGAACCTCTCTCTCTCTCTCTCTCTCTATTAGTAAGTGAGGCCATCAATTGCATGATGGGCATGCCCAAGTTAGAATTCAAAAGAAAACTCAGGATTTGTCATTGCCAATGATTTCACCAGTCTTTATCTCTGGATCCACTAGAGATACAAAGCTTATATTTATGGTAGCCTCTTATTATGTATTTTTTTCATCTTGTTCTCAAATTGCATTGGTGTAATACAGAAACAGGTGAAACAATAATGTACTCAAAAGGCTTCCTATGAAAGCTCCTGAAATTGTATACAATAGAAATAGGCCTGAGGGATGTACTGGTCCCAATTTCAGAGTATACCAAAACCCACATCTTACATATTAATAAGTACAAATAATGCTTGGGTTGTAGTATTTGTACGGCTATAAAGATTATAAAAAAAGAGATTATTAAATCATAAAAAAATAAAAACAATACAAGCAAAGGTGGTAAGATTCATCATTTTTATCTAAAAAGGTATGAACATCTCATGGTCTTCAACTAAAGAATCAAGTAGAAGGGACACCAAAAATATAGACTCAAACACATATAAATTATAGTATACAGCAAAAACAAGATACATTCCAATGCTCATTGATGCCCCCAGAAAAGAGTTTAACAAGTGTATGGCAGGCTTTATGCATTATTTATATTTAATACCAATAAAAACATTGCAGCCAGTAGAACTTCTAAGATTCACATCATGGGTCGGATTCAATTCGGTGAGAAAAAGGTTCATCACATGAAAACTCAGATTTCGAGATTTGAGATGCAATTCAATTCAGAAAAAGTTATCCCAAAGTTTAGCTCGTGAAAACTCTATTGAAGTCTATGGTTAAAAACTTGAACTGAATTTGGAGAATAGTTTTTTTCTATCCAAATTGAATCAAGTGACAAACCATGAGATAACTTTTTCTCACTGAATTGAATATATCCCTATGTGCTATAGTTTAGATATATTGTAAAACTATGGGTCAGATTATATTCAGTGAGAATTTTTTTTTATCACATTTCAAAGTCATGGATGAGATTCAATGTGAGATGCAATTCAATTCAGGAAAACGTCTCTCAAGGTTTATCACTTTATTTGAAGTCTAAGGGAAAAAAGTAGAACTGAATTAGGAGAAAAGTATTTTCTCCTCTAATTGAATCTCATCCATGACTTTTCACGTGATAAATCAGGACATAACTTAATCTCACTGAATTGAATCTGGCCATATATGGGAAGAGTCAAAAAGTTCAGCTGGGCTATTGAATAACCACATGACCTTTAATGTTTATTAGCAGAGGCTATAATATTTCTTGTTATATCTTACTCCCTCAGGACAGCCATCAGAAATTTTGGGGCCTCGTGCAAGTTATTTATCTGGAGCCCCACCCAAAGAAAACAAGCATAAAGAATCAAAATTTCAGGCCATGCCTCTTGTGTTTGCTACACAAATAATGAAATTATTAAATGGTAGGCAGGTTTTGTATGACATAACCCCATAAATAATTTTACTGAAAAGCAGGTATGTAACTATTAATAAAACAGACCCTGCAACTGTTTGGGGCCCAGGGATCCTGTGGGGCTGATCGGACTGCAATATATTTTGCAAAATGTAATATTCCCAAAGTTAAAGGGATCCTGTCATGGGAAAACATGTTTTTTTTTTTTTTTTTTTTTTTAATGCATCAGTTAATAGTGTTACTCCAGTAGACTTCTGCACTGAAATCCATTTCTCAAAAGAACAAACAGATTTTTTATATTCAGTTTTGAAATCTGACATGGGGCAAGACATATTGTCCATTTCCCAGCTGCCCCAAGTCATGTTTCAAAATTAAATATATAAAAATCTGTTTGTTCTTTTGAGAAATGGATTCAATGCAGAATTCTGCTGGAGCAGCAGATAGATACTAGATACTTAACTACATTTATTTGGAAGTATACTTTCATTCCAAACATTTTTTATTATTGTCAAATGAGAGGGAACAGCTAGACAGTGTATAAATAATATAAACTAGCAGGCAAAAGGTTTTGAACATCTTGGGGTTTTTTTGCTTTTTTGATAGACATTTAACCAATGTAACATTTCTAAGTGTAATTTAGAAACATGGTATGTATATATCATATGAAAAAGGTTTGTGACTTTTTTTTATGCAAAACATCTGTAGATGTCCCCAAAATGCATTTAATAACTTTCAGAGTGCAATGGAAGTTGGGGCAAATATATAGGGTTAGGGTGTTTTGTTGACTTGATAGTTTTGGATCTTTTTACAGTGAATAAAACTCTGAATGGAAAGAACCTACCAGCTACCACAGTATTTTTGAAAGCCATGTCATACCTCATGGCATGTCTTTGTGATGCAATAGGATAATAATCCTACGCATACTGCCAAGCTCTATTAAACTATTTGAAGAAGGAGAGCTGAAAATGACGACATGGCCTGCTCAATCACCTGCCCTTGACCACATTCAGATGATTTGGGATGGATTGGATACAAAGGTCAAGTAGTGCAGATCATTTGTGGTCTATTCTGCAATCGAGCTGGAGTGAACTTTCACACAGATACTGTGATTCTTCCCTTAATACAATGCCCAGTGTTTGTTCTGCTGTCATCACTGCCAAAGATTGATGAGGCTGGGATTTAGCCTGTTTTATTTTTTGTTTACTTAGGTGATTTGGCATTTGTTTTACATGTTTTAAAAATGAATTGCCACTCTGTAACCTTTTGCTTTGTTTGAGGTAGTGATAGGTTCTGTAGAAAACAATTTACTTTCAACAACAGTCCAACCTGAACCTGTCTGTGATATCAAAAAAAAGATTACTGTTGGGGGTCAAAAATGTAGTACAGACATTTAGTCATTCTATATATTTGGTACCCCAGCAACTGCAGTGTCTGCATTATTTTATCATTGCTATTGTGACCGACTTCATGAGAAACTAATTAAGAAGAATTTTTAAGACTTTTCTGTGTTGTGACACACTGTTGCCTCAGTGGTCACTGAACTTAACAGTCCCATGACGTGAATGGCATTGTTATAGCATTCTTTAAATGTCCATATATACATGCCTGTTGCACTTCAGAAAGGTAAACCTTTTTACTGCACATTGTAAAATCTAAGTGCTTGCCAAAAGTATGGGGTTGATTTTTGATGTTGAATTTAATAACCTTGTTTCTGTATGTGCCATGTACCATTTTCTGTACCTTTTGTGCTAAAATTAGAAAAGGCATTAATTATACATTTTTAAATATCACATACTGTATACCTAAACAGTGATGTAAGTAGGCAAACTGCTTAACATAAAGAAGTATTGTCACATAAGCTGTTGACGAGTTGCCAACATGAAACATTTCACATTTTGCTATTGATAGGCTGTCCTGGGCTGTTGGCTGCCAAGTGGCATGTTTATGATACTCTTCCAGTTTAATCCTTCAGTCCTGACTAGGGTTGCCACCTGGCCGGTATTTTAACGGCCTGACCAGTATTTTTGATGGTTGATCCCAATGTTATTAATAGGAAAAAAAAAAAAAAAAAAAGATAAATATAGAGGAAGGCCAGTATTTTTTTCAGGAAAAGGTGGCAACCCTAGTCCTGACATTTCTTGCAAAGGACAATATCAATTGATCAAACTATGTGGTTGTTATAGAGAGACACTTTAGAAAATGGTTGTTGGAGTTGAAAGACTGGTGGTTGGACCTGGGCAAATGTCACTTGTGGGCCTTTATTATGTTGTCCTGTGAAAGCATAAAGCACTGGGGACTACACAATCTTATGATTATGCAGATCAAAATTAGTAAGAATGTGGGATATGATGTTTTAACATAGTGAATGTTGGAGATAGGAGCTATGAGGGGGAGCTGGAGTGGTATCCGTGGGTCCTGCAGTCTGGAACAAACATGGAGACATAAGGTACTGCAAAATGGTATCTAAATCATTCTACTCTTTTCTCCCTCACCCCCCATTCTTTTTTACATTTTCCAATCTCCCTTACCCCCATTCTTTTTTACATTTTACATTCCCCAACCCCTCCCACCTTTTCCCGTATGTTATGGCAAAACAGCAAAATTGATGGACAGTAATACAAGAGGTCCTCTGCACTCATTCCATTATCAATATATTTATTTGTAATAGTTCATATAGGAGCAGTGACCAGCTCCTTGTTGTAGCTTCCACCCCTCCCAGCTATAGTCAGGTTATCCCACTGGTGTCTAATAAAAGGGCAACCAAGTTTGGGAGTTTTACTTTGAAAGAAGCAAGTAAGTTGCAGGTAAAACTTAGTCCCTATGTAAAATGTATAATGAAGTAATAGAATTCTTAATGAATCAGATGCAATTTGAGAGTAGGACTGGCCAGATATGGGATGACTTTGATGTAGTTGGCCAGTTTAAATATATTGCAATATATGGACAAATAATCCCTGTTTTGTTTAAAGGGTAAGGCACAAAATGTCTCAATGTCTTAAATATATTGATAATGGGTTGAGTGCAGAGGACCTCTTATATTTGTCAATATGTATTTTGTGGTCACAGCCTCATTGCACCCCTGCCTAATGGTCTTAAAAATTAGGGGTGAGCACAACTTTCCCTTGTTTGTCATAGTGTAGAAATATTACAGTGCAGAATCTCAGTCATTGCAATCATAACACACTGTGGCACTAAGAAGCCTTGCAAACAGCCATGGAACCAGTTTTATTACCTGAACTTGCACATTGGCGCTTCCAGTGCTGTAAAAGGTAAGCAACTGCGGCATTCTAAGCTGATTTATCTTATTAATGGTTAACCATAATAGTAGGTATGACATACAAAAGTTTTAACAGTAATTCAAAGAAAAACACTTTGTGTACTAAAAAGGAGATCCCAGTAGGACTCCAGGAAGAGTTCACTTCTGTCACAAACTGTTTTATTGCTTGGGATTTATTCTATGTGTCAAACCTGTACTTGTACTCGTGAACACTAGTGTCTATTATTACCTATGGTTGTCAGCAAAATCCTGGTTCCTTATTCATGGGGCCTCTCACCTTAATGCCCAATTGAAGTAGAAACTTGCAGCCAGTGGTGTAACTACAGAGGAAGCAGACTCCAAGGCTGCAGAGGGGCTCAGGGGTACAGAGGGTCTGCTTCCTCAGTAGTATGTGCGGCTGGGGGATGGTTGGTATACGTGTTCTGGTACAGTATATTGTTTTGCAGTCCCACCAATTTACAATGCATTTCAAGTTTTCTCACATTGTACAGCAATATCTTGACTTGGGTTTTCCAAAAAATGCTTGGTTATTTTCTGTGAATGTCATTTTTAGTAAAATTAAGCTAGTTAAAATGCTAAACATATGTATAAGTTATCATGGTTAATTCTGTAGGTAGTAAATTACAGTTACAAGTAGATTTATCAAGGGTTGAAGTGAAAATTTGAATTTTGAAATTTCAAGTTTTCTTTATGTCCAAAACTGTAAAATTTGACTAGCGATTTGTTAAAAGTTGTTTCGAATTTTTTAAAAAAAACTTTTGAATTAAATTTTTTTAATTTATCATACACTGGCCCTTTAAGACTTCTAATTCGACTATTCGCCACCTAAAACCTGCCAAATTGCTGCTTTAGCCTATGGAAGACGTCCTGGGATCAATTTGGAGTTGTGTGCAGCCTTCCTGACATTCTATGAAAAAAAAAAAAAAACTCTAATAGAATTTGAATCGAATAAAATTTAAATTTTCGGGTCGATCCTATTCACCCGAGTTTAAAAAATTCAAACTTAATAATAATTTTTGATTGGTTGAATTTTGGGAGTTTTTAAAAACTCGACCCTTGATAAAGCTGCCTTGTGCTATGCCCACACACAAAGCACTTATAATGGCCGATGTCGTCCGTCCTATAGTGAAACATTACTGCTGTACTTCTGCAACCTTGTCATTAACACAGTAAAGTTCTGTATTTCAAGGAAAACTGGCTCCCTGTACTCTTGTACTCCTGTTCTTTACCTACATGAAGCTTATGTTTTCCCAGATTTTACATAATTTTTTTGGTCCCTTGAAAAATATAAAAAAGTGAATAGAATAGTGAATATTGGCATAAAGCTCACAGTGTTCATGCTTTGCTTTGAGTCCTGTGGGCAAAACAAACTGTGGCGCACACCCATAATTTTGTACATATTGCAACCCACCCACTTTTTTTGCACATTGTTCACTACAGAGTAGTTTGTTTCATGGCTCCAATTTGCATTAAATAGCTGCAGTGAAGTACTTAAAGGGGATTTATCTTGAAAATTTAATTTAAGCTTCTTCTCACTTAAATAAGACACTTTCTAAATATAATAATTTACAAATTCTATACGGCTTATAAAGTAATCAAGTGACTCTATACCAACCTGTCACTCTTCATTCAGAGGGCTACCTGTCAATTTTGATTGACAGATAAGTCTAATATGTCTTCTGGGGGGGGGCTCCCTTTTCTAGCAGATGTTTTAGAGCTCACTCAAAAACCAACTCCAGTACAAACAAAAGCTAACATAGTAACAAAGTCTGGCACACACCCTATATGCAGAGAAACAGGATTTCCATCAGAGCCAGTTATTTTGAAATAGTGAGCTCTCCTGCATCTTCTAGGCAAAGGGTGTAACCCCCTCCCCCACCACCAAAGGATGTATTAGGGCTAAAAGTCAATCATTTACATAAAGAGAAAATGATGACAGACAGGTTGCAGAGAAGGGATGACTGAAGAGTGAATCTTTTAATTGATAATATTTAGTAGGGATGCACCAAATCCACCATCTTGGATTCTGGCAAACCCCCGAATCCTTCACAAAAGAGTCAGCCGAATACCAAACCAAAGCCGACCCTAATTTGCATATGCAAATTAGGGATGGGAAGGAATAAACATTTATTACTTCCTTGTTTTGTGACAAAAAGTCATGCGATTACCTTTCCTATCCCTAATTTGCATATGCAAATAAGTATTCAGATTCAGTTCGGCCGGGCAGAAGGATTCGGCTGAATCCTGCTGAAAAAGGTCGAATCTTGGCCGAATCCTGAACCGAATCCCGCATTCGGTGCATCCTTAATATTTATAAAGATTCTTATTTCAGTGAGATGAATCCTATATTAAATTAAGATTTTGTGATAGATTCCCCTTTAAGTAACTTTCACAAAAAATAATAAAACAGTTAAAACACAGCTTTAAAACTGTAAAAAACAAAAAAAACAAACCTGCCTAAACATCTTCAGTCGTGTGATTGAGGTTAGCATTTCTTCATCTCCACTGAAGTCTCATGGACAAAGTTGCATTATCACCCAGACATGTATTTTGCGTCACTGAGCCCAAAGGATCATGCAGCAGTGATGTCAGAAGATAAATATAGTGAAACTCTTGGCAAAAAAAACTAGCAATGGAAAATATTAGTCAGTTTAGAGAATGCTAAAACATGTTTTTCTAGCCAACATAATAGGGGCATATTCCATGGGGTGGCATAAAATTTTATTCTACTGCTCCTTACTTATTGCTTATTTTATACGTTTTTTACACCAATTACAGCCAATAGAAAAACAGATCATGGGATAAACATCAAAGAGATCATACTGATAAAACAGACTCTTTCCAGTTTTTATTGAAAAGGCTCTTTTTACCGTACCACTTAATAATGCCCTGTGAATATTCTCTGCCTATGTTTTGTTATTCAATGTAAAGGGGATCTTTCAAATGGTCCATATCTAGGAAATAAGTAATTTCCTAAAGACTTCCAAATGTTGGTTACCCAAATAATATAGTCTAGGACAGAAAATATTTGAAGCATCACAAGTATA
>CM044431.1:113845056-113856611 GCA_024363595.1 Xenopus borealis | reverse complement strand
ATATATATTTATATGGTCAATGCTCGTAAGCTGGGGTTTTCTGAATAACGGATATTTCTGTAATTTGGATCTTCAATCTTGTAAACATTAAATAAACCTAATAGGCTGGTTTTGCTTCCAATAAGGATTAATTATTAGTTTGGATCAAATACAAAGTACTGTTTTATTATTACAGAGTAAAAGGAAATCATTTTTAAAAATTATGATTATTTTTGATAAAATGTAGTCTATGTGAGAAAGTCTTTCCATAATTTGAAGCTTTTCTGGATGACCGGATTCTGGATAACAGATCCCATACCATAAATTTAGATATGTTATCTGGAAACCCATTATCCAGAAAGCTCAGCATTACGGAAAGGCCGTATCCCATAGACTCTATTAAAATCAAATAATCAATTTTTTAAAATGATTTCCTTTTTTTTCTGTAATAATAAAACAAGCATTCTGGATAACAGGTCCAATACCTGTGTGTATGTATATATATATATCATATATATACAACAATTGTACAAAATGTTTTGGCCTCCCGAAATATACATATGAAACCAAAACTCCAAACATTGCTTTGTGCGATGATTATAACAAAACTGTACTATATAATCATCTGGTTTCAGAGAGATGACTTTGATGTAGTTGGCCAGCTTAAATATATTGCAATGTATGGACAAACAATCCCTGTTTTATTTAAAGGGTAAGGCATTTTTAGTAGCTTAAGGCACAACATCTCAGTATCCTTAATATACTGGTAATGGATGCGTGCAGATGACTTCTTGTATTTGTCTATATGAATTTTGTGCCCACAGCCTCATTGCACCACCCTTTAATAATTAAAAAATTAGTGTTGAGCACAACTTTCCCTTGTTTGTTTCAGAAAATGTTTGCACTCACATTTGTCTCTGAGTTTTTCTCAAATTGAGAAAAAAAGCCAACTCGATTATTGATAAATCAGCCTGTGGCATCTGCATGTTTAAGTTACAGTGTACTTTAACTGAGATGTGTGGGCTGGGTCAGAAGGCAGTAAGAGAAATGGTATGAGACAGAAAGCAGAGGAAATAATGAGAACTGCACAATGAATAACACTGGATCTACATTGCAGATTGAATGTGTAATCTTTGCATTAAGCACAATCTGAACGATGCAAATATAACACAGACCTTTAGTGAAACTTCCATGCAATGTAATGAAGTCAATGCAGGGGTGTAACTACTCCCTGGTGGGCCCCGGTACAGGATGGGCACCCGGGTCCCCCAGTCGGGACCTTACTTCTATAAATAGCATACTGCAGTGTTGATGGCATGTGTGCTATAAAATCTCCCCCTAGATATCTGCCTGCCATAACTATTTTCTTGGCTGCGATGGGCCCCAAGGGTGTTGGGGCCCTGGTGCTATTTCACCCTCTGCACCCCTGGTAGTTACGCCACTGAGTCAATTGGAAAGCAAAACTACTTACTTTTCTTTTACTACTTTACTACATTTTTAGCCCTGCAATAGACTATACATTGCCCTATTAGGAGAAGAGAATAGAGAAAGAAGAACCTTTCCAGCTATGCTATAGTTGTTCATAGGTAAAGAGGCTCCCATGTTGACAATGTTATCAAACATGGTGCCCAGAAAGATTCTCAGACAGGGTGGGAGCTCATTGGTTGATGTGGAAAGAAATGCGCTAATGATAACAAGGACTCCATTTTTTCCAGGAGCATACTATATATTTTTCCTGGCAAAACATCCATGGCAGATTTGCCATCAACTGCACTAGTACCAACATATTCTCCATTGCTTTACAGATACATTTTATTATTCACTGCCCCAGTGGAGCTTATAATCTGAGGTCCCTAACATATTCATACACATACACACTAAGGTGGAGAATCAGGATAATGTATGTTGTATGTTTTTGTAGTGTGGGAGGAAACCCAGGTACCCAATTTGTCAAGGGCCATCCACTTCACTATTATGCACAGGGCACTATTTACCCTGTATATAATGAGGGCTTTATGTGGGCATTTTCTCCATTTCAAGTTATTTACTAAAACGAAAAAACCTTGACCCTCAATCCCCACAATTTATAATTGATAAAAAGTGATTTTGAAAAAGTCAGTGTTTTCCAAGATTTGGTAACCCATAGCAGCAATCAGATGTTTGTCGCAAAAGTTAATCTAGACTGTATATTAATTAATTTACCTATAATCAGTTGATGATGGTAATCTATTTTCCATGTTGTTTGTGGGAATGCTAAGGAAAGATCAGAAGTCAAATGAGTTGTCACATCTTATCTTGGAGATGAAAATGACTACCTTTCTGATCTAAGCAAAGATAACAATACAAACTCATAAAAAAGTGATAAGGCCAGGCACTGTGATCCCAGTTACTGGCATGTAATAAGAAGACAAATGAAATCATGAATATATAATGCATTCAGATGTTTAAATGTTCTAAAGTCTACAAAAGTGATGTGTAATCTACAACTGTAACTGCATAACAACTTCCTGCTATCACAATGGCATGGAATTAACCTGTTTAAAGGGGAACCCAACCCCTCCGGCGCTAAGCCCCTCCCTCCTAGCACTCGGCCTACCTCTCCCCCTCGGCAAATGACCCTAAGTCGCTACTTACCCCTCCGTGCAGGTCCCCTCCAGCCAGGTTCATGTGCGGCATCTTCTCCAGCAACATCTTCTTCCTGTATCCGTCGGTGCTTGGCGGCGCATGTGCAGTAGGAACGGTTGGTACTACTGCGCATGCGCCCAAAGTTCACGAAGTTCAATCTGAAAACTTCGTGAAGTGGGGGGGAGGGGTTTAGCGCCGGAGAGGTTGAATTCCCCATTAAAGAGTTCTGCAGATCAGCAGGCAGTGGATGGCCCCTAGACTCAATACTCAATCAAACCTGGTTATCATTTGGCCAGATCTTCCAACCAAATAGGGTAACATTTGATGATACATGATATTTAAAAGTTTGAGCGTATCTGGAATTTTAGAAGACTGACTATTATGACATATATTCATATATCCATGCCTTTGTTTTGCACTAAGAGGGAAAAATCTTGGTATATAAAGAATAAAATGAAAAATGCTGATTTTTCTTACAGTTAACCTTGAGACACACTAGTAACATTTCCTGCTGACTGCTACGGAACAATAGCCAAACGTGGTATAATTCATTTGACCAGCAGGTACAATAATCATTAGTCTAGCTAAAGATTACCTGGCCTAAATTTATATTGCTGCTATATGCTAACGCAGCAGTAGATTTTCTCGTGCCACTGTTGCTTTGACATGCATAAGGGATTGGTGAGTAGCCACCCCTACAGAATTATGGTCTCAAAAGTAGTGTTAATGCCCTTTAGTAGTGGAGGGCTGGTATTGTGTAAATGTGATTGGTAGAGTTAGTGATGCTATGCTCTATGGTGGAGTAACAGCACCATTGTGTATAAATTGGAAAGGACTAGTCATAAACTTTCTTTGGGTTCCCCTCATGTAGGAGAATGTATATTTGTCCAGAGACTGTGGTTTAGAAAAGGCTCCAGTTAGGAGTCAGTCCTAGGGTAAGAGGAAATCTTGTTCGAGGCCAGGGAACAAGGAGCCTGTGATAGCTAGAGGGCAGCTAAAAGTATTCTCACTACAAGAACCTGGGACAATAGAGGTAATTTATGTGGACCCTGGGCTAAAGTGCAACAGATTAAAAGATCTGAATTCACAATTTACTCAGATAGCACTTTATTCACTTTGCATATTGCCTCTTGCTTTTCCACCATAGTGAAATATCAGCCTTGAAAGGGAATTCAACCCTTTAGCAAAAAACCCCAAGTAGATCCCCACCCTACGTAGACCCCACCCTCCTATCTTCCAGCCAAACTGCCCCCCAGGGAAAGGCCTCTAACTTTTTACTTACCCCTCAGCACAGATTCAGGCATCAGAGTTCCATGCAGCCATCTTCCGGGTCTTCGTTAAGCTGAGATGGAGTATCAGCGCATGCACAGTTGGAGAAATTTACCAGTTTGCGGAAACTACGTATGCACCAAAAGGGACGGAAATTTGCAAAGTGCTTGAAGAAGACAAAACTTTTTTTTTGTAATGGCATGAGGTAGCAGTCATTGCTTTATTACTGCAGTAAGTCACATTACAGTGCATCATATAGACCAGTGATCCCCAACCAGTAGCTCGCGAGCAACATGTTGCTCTCCAGCCCCTTGGATGTTGCTCCCAGTGGCCTCAAAGCAGGTGCTTATTTTTGAATTACTGGCTTAGAGGCAAGTTTTGTTTGCATAAAAAACAGATGTCCTGTCAAACAAACATTCTCTCCTGTAGGCTGCCAATCCATATAGGGGGCTACCAAAAAGCCAATCACAGCTCTTATTTGACATCCACATGGACTTTTTCATGCTTGTGTTGCTCTCCAACTCTTTTTTAAATTTAAATGTGGCTCACGAGCAAAAAAGGTTGAGGACCCCTGATATAGACCATACCAGAACCAATAGGTTAATTAAACTCACTCTATTTTTTTTTCAAACTGTGGTTCTGTTAGCTTTATGTTCACATTGCTCAACTGGAGCATGGTTTCTGATACATAAAGGCTTTTTCTAAAAATATCCTTACCAGTTTATCAAGTATCTGTGGGACTAAAAATGTAATATCCACACATTTGCCTGAAACAGAGACGGATTTTCAGTATGATGAAAAAGTTTTCCTATCACTGGTAAATCAGGTCTCTCTTGATACATAGTAAAATATATTCCTTTATTAAAATGGACATACTTATATTTAATATGTTTTATGATTTTTA
Source organism: Xenopus borealis (assembly GCA_024363595.1). Lineage (NCBI taxonomy): Eukaryota > Metazoa > Chordata > Amphibia > Anura > Pipidae > Xenopus > Xenopus borealis. The sequence continues at coordinate 113,851,834 of CM044431.1, read as the reverse complement.
AACCATAGCAATTTTATTGTATAAATGAAAAATTTAGTTAGTGTTTGTACATAAACCTTTATAATTAGTAATCAGTGGATATATATGGACTTTGGTATGTGTTAAAGGGTTGATTCACCTTTGAGGTAAATTTTAGTGCCAATTCCTACCAACTGTGCAATTTTTTAATTATTTGCCTTTTTCTTCTGATTCTTTACAGTTTTCAAATGGGAGTTGCTGATCCAATCTAAAAAACAAATGTTCAAGAAGACTACAAATGTATTGCCCTCTGCTGTTCATATTCCATTTTTATATTCATATAAATGCATGGTTACTAGTGTCATTTGGAACCAGACTGCTGGAGAGCTGCAGAATAAAAAGCTAGATAACTGAAAAACCACAAATAATCAAAAATTAAAACCAGTTGCACATCGTCTCTACATCATACTCAAAGGTAATTGAAAGACGAACAACCCCATTTAAAGGAATCTTCAGGGGAAGCACCATCAGACCTGGAGAAAACCTTTTGTGGGATAGTTAAATGCATTGAAGTCAAACATAATCACATTTGGAAAGTTTTGGAGAAATGAATTGTTCAACTGGCATCTTACACATATGTAGATCCTGCTGCTGCTGTCTCTTCAGAAAGCACATACTTCTGCCTCCTCCATGCTACAGCAGTGACCCTCAGGCTTGCAGGGGTTTGTCAATCATTGCCTTATAAAGTTTTTAAACAACAGCCATCCCACTATACATTACAGTAAGTCAATGTAGGCCACATTAGTTTGCTATTAATCAGCAAGGCTTTGGAATAGGTGTCTCCTACTTGTTAACCAAACTAGAGACTTATTGAAAACTTTTTGGACAGTTTTCAATATAGTGGCTTCTTTGCGTCTCATGCTGATCCATCAGATAAATCCAGTGGCTGGAATAATGGCTTCCTACTGGCACAGACAAACTCTTAGCTTCCTATTGGCACAAACAAACTCAATGGTGACGTAGTATCAGGGATCTCCCCGACCAGTTGAAAGAATGAATTGCTCCAGTTAAATGAATGTCAGGTACAGAACCTAACAAGCAATTACAAATCATTCTGACCGTACCTGTACAAAGACTATTAATTCAGCCACCTGAATACATTCTAACATTCAGCATGGATTTATCCAGCCTTCCCCTTTCTGGGTTTTTACTTTGTGATGAGGGAGTCTTCAACTGTGTGGCCTAAATAAGATCATGATTAAAAATAGTTGTCACATACAAGATCATGATTAAAAATAGTTTCCTTTTATTTCTTCCATCCTATTAAATGGGGCAACTATTTTCTCCAAACTTAGAGGACCCCATGGGAGGGGTGAGGAGTGCAAGGTCGTCTTTAACACTAGATATATTAATTATGAATACAATGTGATGCCATTTAGTCTCTGAAATGCCTAGCTGTGCAAGATCACTCTGACAGTCACATGTACAATCTAAAGCAATAAATGGTTTGTGCACTAAATGAACAGTACATGAAATTACAGTGTTTCAAAGTATATATACAAATATAATTCAGTGTTGCCTTGCACTAGTGAAACAGCTGTGTTTGCTTCAGAAACTCTACTATTGTTTATATAAATGAACTGATGTGTAGCAATGGGGACAGCTATTCAAAGCAGAAAAGGCAAAGGTTACACAGCAGATAAGCTCTGTACAACATCTGTTATCCACTGTATAACCTGTGCCATATAGCCTTTTTTCAATTTCTGCCATTGCTAAACAGCAGCTTGTTTATATGAACTATAGTAGTGTTTCTGAAGCAAACTGCAGAGCAACATTACTGTACATGGTATTTTCATTACTATAATGCACTTTCATTTTTTGGTGTTACTGTTCCTGCAGACTAATTGGACGTGGGCTATTTACATACTGAACCATGGCAAAATGCATGCATCTGGTTAGTATTTTAAACCACAACATTCACAGAGGAAAAAATTGTGAAAAATCGGACAACAGTGTCCATTAAAATGTATAATAGGATCACAAAAAACTGTGTAAAATGGGGGAAATAAAATTGAGGTTTCGTTGTATATATTGTATAAATATGAATCATACAATCATAGAAGTCTTATTTTTTTCAATTTCAGATTTCTCAATTATTTAAAATATTACCAATGAACTCCCTCAACCAAATATTTGATTTACTGCTATAAACAACCTGTAGCAGCATTTTGCTACTGTAGGAAATCTAGGAAATCTTCCTTGTGGCTCTACTGGAGTCCTGTGTCTCTGCTACAGGGAATAGTAGGTACACTATGAATTGGAGTGCCTCCGCCAAGGGTCAGGACCGACTTTTAAAGAGAAGAGACAAGTATATATCCACTACAAAACACAAATATAATCATGCTGTGTAGCAGAACAATAGTATGGGTAGCTGGTTGTACCAATGACAAGTCATGTCAGCTAGAAATTTCATTAGCAGTCTAAGTGGATTCAAGCAGTAAATGGATTGTTTTTATATCAAAATGCATGATTCAAATGTTTGCAGCAAGGCAAATGTGAGGTTGAAATAAAATACTGCTAATAATTAATTAATTTAATAACTCAATATTTACATGAAAATAATAATAATAATAATAAACCCCCAGAATTAGTAAACATCAATTATATTTTGGGTGCATTTTAACAGCAATGACCATTCCCTTTCCCCCAGGGTAGTTTATCTACCCTAATCCCACCTATTCCTCTGCCTGTTGTGTCCCTTTGCCACCCATTAATTTGACATTTGTGTCTCTGGAGGCCCCAATTTGTCACAGGAACCCTAACTGGCCTCTGATGGCATGTCCCTACTTACGTTTTATCTGTGTATGTGTGTATACACATTTAATATTTTTTTATAATTAATAATGCACCTTTTTAATCCCTAGCATGTATTAATGAAAAGTTGTCATTGTATGGGACCCATATTTTGATCCAAGCTCCAATGCCAAATCAATTTTAGCATGATTTATTTCCTTCTCATATTTCTAGTGTGATTTGTACTAGCTCTTAACATGGCTACTGAGTTGTATTTTTGCACATGGTGACATAATCACACCTGTGGGCTATGAGATCAGTGCTTCTTACATCTTTATGGGAAGTAAAACATTGCTGCATTCAAACAGTCCCATATGTCATTGCCCAATACAGTAGATACGGCATTGTTTGATAACGGCCATAAATAGTTACACCATATTTGCAACTCATTTGTTAAAGGAGAACTAAACCCTAAAAATGAATAGGGCTAAAAATGCCATATTTTACTGTATATACTGTACTGTATATACTGAACTTATTGCAACATCCTAAAGTTTCAGCTTGTCAATAGCAGCAATTATCCAGGACTTCAAACTTGTCATAGCGGGATCACCATCTTGGAAAGTGTCTGTGACACTCACATGCTCAGTGGGATCTGAGCAGCTGTTGAGAAGCTAAGCTTAGGCGTCGTCACTAATTATCAAGTAGAAAATAAGGTTTGTCTATAATATAAGCTGATGCTACTAGTTTCTGTGCTTTTATGTAGTAATTATACACATTAATTACTAATCAGCCTTAGACTATGACATTTCTATTCTATGTGTACTGTATAATGTGAGTGGGTCCCTAAGCTCAGTAAGTGACAGCAGCACAGAGCATGTTCAGTGAATCAGCAGAAAAGAAGATGGGGAGCTACTGGGGCATCTTTGTAGACACAGATCTTTACTGCTAAAGGGCTGTGGTTGCCTGGGGCTGGTACAAAAGCCCAAAACATAATGTGCAACATTTCTAGCCTACTTCTTTAGTTTAACTTTCCTTGTCCTTTAAAACCTTTACCTGTTTGCTTATATGGAAATTGTTTAGTAAATATATTATATATAAATATATTAAGGGCACTGTGTGCAAACTTTCCAGTCATAAGGAAAGGGCTACAGAACCATTCTTTGTACCCCTGCACCCCAGATTGGGATCATTTGCATAATGTGCATTCAAATGTGCAATAAAAAAACTTTTATTATTATAACATATATTTTTTTTTTTAGAACCATTTTCAACAAAACAAATGAGGTAATGTAATAAGAGGCACTAAGTTTGCTCAGGAGTGGTAATCAATAGCAACCAATCAGCTGGGAGCATTTACTGATCACCTGTTTAAAAGCAAACATCTACTTGGTTGCTATGGGTTACTGCTCTAGGACCCTGCGGCCAGTGGGCGGCGGGGTAGGCACAACCTGAAGCAGCTGGTGCAGGGACCAAGTGGCCTCGGGGTGCCACTTGGTTAAATCCAGCCCTGGGGACATTTCCGTAACAATCCGGGACTGCAGGTTGAGCTGTCAAAATCAGGACTGTCCTAAGAAAAACGGGACAGTTGGGAGCGCACACAGATAATCACCTAGTGCTCATGTAACACCTTGGGAGAAAGCAGAAGTGACATACTTTTGATAAAAATGGTTCTTACAACATGCTGTACAAGTTGCTGTTTCATTTGCTGGTCTCTTTGACATGTCACAATAAAGTTGTAAGGGCATACGTGAGGTGATGAACAGGAGATATGGTGGGCAAGATAATATCATTAAAAACAAGTTAGGAGTCTGATTGTCTTATCATTATGATATACCTATTGCCTAATTGCTATAATAAACCTTGAGCTCTGTCTTATAATGACAGCTGAACAACAACTTTCAAGGCCAAATTTACAATATACTGAATGCCCTAAATCCATTTTAACAAACCCATTATTTGCAGATGAACTTGAACCAACAACTAACACCTTAAATGACATGGGGTATTGGCTATTAGATATAGCTAACTGGATATTGGTATTGGGTATTGTTGCCCTCATTTAAATCTGCACTAATGTGGGTGACAAACCTCCCAGAAATGCTTTCGCACCAGCAATAATGTAAATTGCAGAACCCAGCTTCCTCCTTTGCAGCTCTCTAGCCTATTACCAGTTAGTAACCTATCAGTGACTTGAATAAGGGTCACATGGGAGTATTCTGGAAGTAGTGTTCTGGCTATTATGTGAGACATCCAGTCACTCTAGTCATTATTCATTACATTTTTGACTATTATTTTAACTATATTAGAAACTTTTTTTATCTTATACAGCCTCTCTGTTTACCCAGTTTAATTTTTATTGTTTTAAGGATCCTTAAGGACCCTTAAAGGGCACCTATCATATAAAAAAGTTACCCCCAACCAAATGTGTGGGCTGATAGAGCCCACATTCCAGCCCACATTTTTTTTTGCCCGGCAAGCTTGCCACAGGAGGGAGCTCTCGGTGCGAGCCGCCATGACAGTAGGAGTGCATGCGTGTTTGTGAGCTTGTGACATCACGCATATGCCGGCCCTTACAGGGGGCTCTATCAGCCCGCACATTTGGTTGGGGGTAATTTTTTTATATGGTAGGTGCCCTTTAAACACAGGAGCTTACACTTCTGTTCCCATGCAGTGGCTCTATGATGCATCCCATTTAGGCTCATGTGGTTGAATGCATCAAAAAGCCCGTATGTAGAGGCCCTTAAAGGAACCATTGACCTAATGCAAGTAGCCTTGAACTATGCTTTATTTTCAGTAGTTTTATTTCAAGAGCTTATCTACCTCCTGGGGATAATAATTGACAGGTACAAGTTTGGGAATCCGTTATCCAGAAAGCTCTGAATTATAGGAAGGCCATATGCCATAGAGTCTATTTTAATTTTTCATGTCCTTTATCTCTGTAATAATAAAACAGTATCTTGATGGTAACTAAGCTACATGAATCTATATTGGTGGAAAAATAATCATATTGGGTTTATTTAAAGTTTAACAGTTTTTTTGTAGACTTAAGGGGGAATGTAATATTGGTCTCTAATGCAAAAAAATCACAATACGAATAAATGTTCGCACAGTGAACAATTTTGCCTTTGAGAACGCTTTGAGCCTCACACGACAGTAGGATATCAGTTGTGAATTTCATAGTTTGCAATAGTGTGCAGTGTATGCAATAAACTTCTTACTGTTGTTATGTTTGCACCAAAAGTGTACGCCACCTTCAGACAGGTGTTTAAGTTTCTAAATGTGCAATTAAGATTCACAATGCAATGAAGAATAGTACATAGGGACAATTTCACAAATTTATTCTCTTTGGGAATTTTATTACATTACCCCCTTTAGTGAAACACCATTCTTTAATGGTCAACTGTAATGTTATGTTTGGTAGCCGAGGATGAGGCGTATAACAGTGTTTATTAACAGGCTCATACAGGCCTTACACAACAACAGTAACTTCTTACTTTCACTTTCAAGCTGTACAGAAAGTCCAACATTATTCACATCACATTGTCCTGGGTCCATGCAGGTAGTTTTCTGATTCTCTCAGTACGCCTTATAGGTTCATTTGCATCAGGCCTATTGCAGTTGGCATCAGGAGTAGGAAAATGTCCTTCATCAAATGGAGCTTCTCCAAAGTCATATCTAACAGGAGCAAGACGACTTGCATTCCATATGCGTCCATCAGACAGTTCATATGTGTATGGTCCTCGCTGGTGTCTCACTTCAAGTGGTGTAGTAAATTTAGTTTGTCCTTGTTTCAGTATTCGTGGTTTTTTAATTCTGAATAAAGATCCAGGCTGAAACTGCACTTCTCTTGCACCACTTGCATTTCGCTTGGTGACATTTCACAATGTCAGCAGTAGATGATTTTGTAGGCTTTGTGGAAGTTTGATGTGTGCAACATGTAACCTAGTGCGCATCTGTCTGCCATGTAACATAGTAGCATAGTAACATAGTAAGTTAGGCTGAAAAAAGACTCGCGTCCATCAAG
>CM044431.1:113830276-113841418 GCA_024363595.1 Xenopus borealis | reverse complement strand
TCATATGAGACAAACTGTGGTCCATTGTCTGATATTAACTCCTTTTGATTTCCTTCTCTGTTGAAGACTGTAGACAGAAATGTTATTACTGTAGCTGATGTTACAAGAGAAATAAATGCAATTTCAGGCCATTTACTGTAATAGTCTATTATAGCAAATCTACAGTCTATAGGAGCATCTGCAAAAGGACCCACAATATCAATAGCAAGTTTTTCCCATGCTGTATCAGGAAATGGTACTGGCTGAAGTGGTGGTGTATGTGTGATAGCTGTTTTGTCATGATTCTGACAAGTAACACAAGAATGAATGGCAGTTACCACATTGGCATCCATTGCTGGCCACCAGTACAGTTCTTGTAGTCTTTGTTTTGTTCATACAATTCCTTGATGACTCTCATGTGCAAGTTGTATGAGCTTTTCTTGCAAGGTCTCTGGTACCAATAAATGGTGAGCTCCATGGACAACATAGCCATCTACTAAGGACAGTTCTAGTCTAATCCTGTAGTAAGGTTGAAGATCAGGACTGAGTTTATTCTCAGCATTTGGCCATTTGCTTTGTAAAATGTCCCGTAGTTTTACTTGAATTGGACATGTGAGGCAAGCTTGCTTAAAATCAGCAGCTGTAACTGTAGATGATAGTAAATCAGTCAATGCTACAACTTCTATGTCATCCAGTGTATTAGAAGCTGCAGGTAAAGGTAAACGTGACAAACAATCAGCAGTAACATTTTTCAAACCTGGTTTGTATTACATTTTGTAGTTGAAATTCAGCAGCCTTGCTAACCATCTAGCTATACACATTCCAGCTCTTCCTAGTCCCTTTGTTGCAAGCATTGTAGTTAAAGGGCTATGATCCGTAGGATCTACATTTTTCTGTTGCTAGAGCTTCTTTTTCAACAACTGAATACTTACGCTCTGTCTCTGTAAGTGTTCTGGATGCAAATGCAATAGTTTTCTCTGTATAATCAGCATGGATCTGTGTGAGAACTGCACCAACACCATATTCTGAAGTGTCTGTAGTAACCACAGTGGGTAGTGCAGGATTAAATAAAGATAGCACTGGACTGTTCACAATTAACTGTTTCACTATTTCAAAGCTATGCTGAGCAGATTCTGACCACACCAGACTTGAAGTTCCAAGTAGTAGTGCTCTAAGTGGTTCTACATCTGAAGCATAATTGGGAATAAACTTAGAATACCAAGAAGTAAGACCTAATAAAGCTGGTAAGGAAATCAGATGGAGTAGGTGCTTGTGTAACCACATTGACATGGTCAGTGTCAGGTAGTAATCCATCTTGTGAAATTATATGACCCAGAAATGACAGCTGAGTTTGTCTGAAGTGGCATTTGGAAAGGTTCAGTTTGAGTCCTGCAGAATCAATACATGTCAGAACCTTTTCCAGTTACTTTTCATGAAGATCAATAGTTGGAGTGTAGACAATTATATCATCCAAGTAGCATTGTACACCAGGTATGTCATGGAGTATAGTATAAGTCTTTGAAAACAACTCAGTGCTGAAGCCAGTCTATATGGTACACTCTTGAACCGGAACAAACCATCATGGGTGATAAATGCAGTGAAGTCTCTGCTTTCCTCATGCAGTAATACTTGATGATAAGCACTCTGAAGATCCAGGGTTGAAAATTTTGCTCCTCAGAGTTCATAAAATATTTCCTCTATGTGTGGCAAGGGATGATTATCCATAACAACTGCTTTATTAGGTTCACGGAGATCAACACACAATTGAATACCTCCAGTTTTCTTCATTGTTACAACAATTGGTGAAACCCATTCAGAGGATTCTGATTTTTCAATATGCAATTTCTTTGCATAACCCAGTGACTTGTTGCTTTGTGGTGAAATTTTAGACACAGGCTGTGTGGCAGGCACTGGTGCTGTAGTAATGAGACCATCAATTAATTGTAGGTTTAATGCAGCAAAGAGATCCCTTCCAAGTATAAAAGCACAGGGATTGATCCTTTAAATAACTGACCAGTTTCAGGGCAGGTGCAACAAGCGGATCTTTTGCAAAGTATTTCAAGAAAATAATCTTTGGTAGTATAGAAACAGCTGAACCTGTATCAAGCATCAGGTTACTGGAGTGTCCCTTGTAGGCAGAAGCAGTACTGGCACTGACAGTGCATATAAACTTGTCTGGAATAAATGTACCAGCTTTAGCCACACTTAATACTGTGACTTTCACTTTCAAGCTGTACAGAAAGTCCTGTGTATGCACAGTACAAGTCCTGTGAACAGTGACACCCGCAGGCCATTTGTATAAACACCACGGGGCAGATTTACTATTGGTCGAATTCGAGGGTGAATTTGAAGGTTTTTACCGCAATACGATCGAATAAAAAAAAATTGTTTGACCGATTATCGAACGATTTTTTATTCGATCTAAAAAACCTTTAAAAACCCTATGGGACCTTCCTATAGAGTTTAATAGCAATTCGGTAGGTTTAATCTGGTGAACTTGGCAGATGAATTGAAAGTTAAAGGGCAAGTAATTCGACTGTCGAATATTCAAATAGAATTTTATTCAAACTATTTGAATCATTCAATTCGATTGAATTTTCAAAATTCGATGGTCGAAGTGGCCTCCAAAAATATTTGAGGATTCTAATTTTTTTTGAAAATTTGATCGAATTTGGAATAATTCATGTGAATTTAGTAAATCTGTCCCCACATGTAAGATGCTAAAATGTATGAAGAAAGACAAACAAAGAAAGACAACAAACTAAACATTTTAAAAGGTTGATACCCCTCTACTTTCTGGTGAGGTACGGAGAAATGACACAGAGCCCAGACTTTAGGTTCCAAAATTGTACAGAAATCAGTAAAGAAAGAGTTGATGTCAATTCTAACCCTAGTTTAGTCCAGGGGACTTACACATTTATTGTTGTCCAAGCCCACAGCCCTTGATTTTGATTACTAAGGATTTTTATCACATTATAAGAAGAACCTATCCAAAAGTCCAATATTATGGTATTTATATAAGTGTAAATAGGCCTAGGCCAGGAGGTCTTCAAAACCACTCTGCCCCTCACGTCCCAAACACATGTACAAGTTTTCAGTCCAGAGCGCTGGGGATTTCATAAGGGTGATTTATATAGCTATGAAATCTCCTGGGCATCTCCAGTACCCAGAACAAAATTTAGATGCGGTTGGATGAAAGGCCTCTCTTAAAATGTCAAATAGTCAAGAGAAACATGGTGCCCCAGGATAATTGGTAGATAACTCACCAAATAGTAAGATGCTCTGGCCCCAGACCCTAAGCTTTAGGGAGCAATACGACAAAGGGTAAGAAGAAGTTGGGCCAAACGGCACTCAGACGGATCCACAGGACCAGAGAGAATTAGCTTAAAAATATTTTTTTTATACAAAGTTAAAAAATGTATATCATCTCCATCTACCCTACGAGTTTCACACCCACGCAGGGCACTAAGTCATGGGCTTTTCCCTTAAAATGTTGCTGCCCTTGGCCTGGGCCTTTGTGACCTTCCCAAAAATCTGGGTCTTTAAGTGATATACAAAGCAGAATTTAGCTTTGTAGCAGACTTTAGCTTTGTATATCACTTAGCTGCTCAATACATGAAACAGAACATGCTATTTTTAGTTGGTGGCATATGATTTAACTCTTGCATATATTTTAAATATGGAAAATCTTGCCGATATCTACACAGCTGGATTCTGTAACTTAAACTTAGGCATGTGTCCTGTAAAGTGGAAGATACCCTTTGATTATTGTAATCTTCCAGTTTCTAAATTTGCAAAATCCTAGGTCAATCTGTATGTTAGCTACATTTAACATAGTGTGTCATTGAGTCAAAATGTGACACTGTGAGTAATGCTGATCTGTGAACTTCCCTTGCTGAATTACGTCATCTGCATATATATATATATATATATATATATTTACTGTACAAGAGGAAATATTTATAGGGCTTGGGAAGCACTATATAAAACACACGGCAATAGGACCATTGTAATATATATCTTATGCAATATAGGGGATCTGGCAACTAAATGGCAAATTGTGGATGTTTAAAGAAAAGTCATCAAAAAGACATTTCACCACAACATTACCTATTTACTAAATGCCAAAGAGGATAATTCATAAGTGAAAAGCCTCAGTGCCAGAGGACTTTTGCAACATTCTGCCAGTGAACGCTACCCTTTCGCTAAAGTGTTTTTCACCAGGTTCAGGCTGGATAAAGCAGTCACTTTTAGATCGCAATCAACATTGTCCTTTTCATCCTAATTTTCTCCATGGTACAAATTCTCTAACGAAAATTCATCAGTGAAAATTTTCGTTATTGCGATTGTATGGGGAAATATACTGGCTTTTGGCCACAATTCTCTTGATGAAAAAGATGAAGATGTATTGTGAAAATACACCTGGTGAAGTGAGGCAAACTGTGGTGAAGTTAGATAAAGAGAAAATTCACACTGTGCCCCAGAGATGTGGTCAAATCCGTGAATAAATTTAAATGCAATAGGACATAAGCCAAATTTCAGAGGGACGAAAATTTACCTTTACAGATGCACATTAGCCAACAAAAAATATACTCTATCTTATGATCCCAAACACCAACAACCAAATATTGATTTGTAACTGAAAGAAAAGCTGTAAGATGTAAGGATAAGAAGCAGATAAGTGAGGAATAGCTAGGAAATTCCACTTGTTTGAAGTTGTAAAATCCTGTAAATAAAAAGGAGATTACTGGGATAAGCCATTGAGACTTCATTATATTGCCTTCGCTTTTACAAGGGTGCATAATGTAAGGGTGCTAATTAAAAATATATATGGTGCAGGAAAGCAGCAATCAGATAACTATAAATAGTGATCCCCACATGAGATACAGTTAGACTTTGCCACAATGTCAAACTCACTATGAAAGTGTGTTACATTAAATGACTGCTCTGGTACTGTTCACCTAAGAGTCTAGCCATACCAATATGCATACCAATATTAAAGGAGGAATACATATTTACATCCTCTGACTCAGATCCTTAAATAATATTACAGAAGTAAGACATGCATAGTAGTGGATGATAGAATAAATATTTCTTCATATAAGTATGGCGTCTAGAATAGTATGTTGTCTAGAATACTTGGGACCTATAGTTCACTAGTACCTGTGCCACCACAAACAGAACTAGTAGTTCCTGGGCCCTGCCACCCTTTTGACCCTGTATGCAATCGCATACATCACACCCACCACAACCTCCATGAGTGTACACAGAAGGGATCAAGAGGGGGCAGTTGCCCCACCCTGATTTCTCCAGCTAGTTTCAAGAAACTGTTTGTACATTTAATTCCCAACAACAACATTTTTATACTTACCCCAAGGCAAGTCTTAAAGGAAAACTATACCCTGAAAATGAATGCTTGATCGACAGTTTATATCAAATTAAGTGACATATAAAAGAATCTTACCAAACTGATGTATATATTTAAGCAAATATTTCCCTTTTACATCTCTTGCCTTGCACCACTGTTTTGTGATGGTTTGTGTGCTGCCTCAGAGATCACCTGACCAGAAATATTTCAACTCTAACTGTAACAGGAAGAAGTGTGGAAGCAAAAGCCACAACTCTGTCTGTTAATTGGCTCATGTGACCTAACTTTATAGTTTGTTTGGTATGTTTGTGTGCACCGTTGGATCCTAGGATTCCAGGAGGCTGTCCTTATTTTTTAAAATGGCTATTTTCTATTTATGATTATGCAATGGCACATGCTACTGGACAAGTATATTATTATGAAAATGGTTTATTTACATGAAGCAGGGTTTTACATATGAGCTGTTTTATACAATATCTTTTTATAGAGACCTACATTGTTTGGGGGGTATAGTTTTCCTTTAATTAAGTTATCTTCTGAATTGCCATGAATATGTTCATCTTTAGCGGGATGCGACCCTATCTGATATTAGCTTACTTGCCCCCACCACTGGAACATATTCTCTGGACACCCATGACATCCTCGATAGTTCTGCCCAGGCCCGGATTTGTGGAAAGGCCATCAAGGCCCGGGCCTAGGGTGGCAGGATTTTAGGGGAGGCATGCTGCACAACTACACCCACATTGGCTCAGAAACAATGGGGATTTGCAGGAGAAGTTTTTTTAAATTACCTGTGCGCCAATCCCCATTGTTCTGGTCCCTATGACGAACATTTGCCCAAATAAAGGGGGGTGGGGCAACGAATGGCAATGGGCCTAGGGGTGCCCATATGTAAATCTGACCCTGGTTCTCACTTTGTGCCACTGGTAAATTATCCCTGCATCCAATGGAAGCAGGGCCTCCATCAGGGGGGCACAGGGGGTACAAGTATAATGGGCCTGGGCCTGAAAGGGGGCCTGACTGTGCTGCAGTTTTTGAAATAGCAGGGCCCCCGTTGGCACGATAAAAGCCAAACTGCCAAAGCCCTAGCCACCACTATATTATTTAATATTCTACAGGCCCCTGCCACCAATGGTTTTTTTTTTAATATACTCTAGGGCCCCAATTTCTTTTAACTTGTAAGAGGGGCCCTGGCGCTAAAATTTTTTTTACTTATGAGGGGGCCTGCTGACCACCAGTGATTTTAAAAAAAACTTTTATGGGGGTCCCTGCCGCCAATACAGTATTTATGGGGGGCCCTGATGCCACAATCATTTTAAGTTATAGGGGGCCCTGACCACCAATGATTCTTAAAAAACTTTTATGGGGGTCCCTGGTGCCAATGTTTGAAAATTTTTATGGGGGCCCTGGTGCCACTTTTTTTTTAGCTTATAGGGGGGCCCTAACCACCAATGACTTGTTAGGTTGGGTTACCTATTTTAGCACTGATGTCTGTGTGGTAGTAACACCAAAAAAAAAAAGTGTTTTAAAGTAATGAAAATATCATGTAGTGTTTCCCTGCACTGATAAAATGGATGTGATTGCTTCAGAAACACTACTATAGTTCATATAAACAAGCTGCTATGTAGCAATGGCAGAAATTGAAAAAAAGGCTATATGGCACAGGTTAAATAATGGATAAAAGATAACATTATGTTCTACAGAGCTTATCTGCTGTGTAACTTGAGCCTTTTCTCCATTGAATAGCTGCCCCCATGGCTACACAGCAGCTTATCTATATAAACAATACTATTGCTTCTGAAGCAAACACTACTATAGTTCATATAAACAGGCTGCTAAGTCGAAATTGGCTGAAATTGAAAAATGGCTATATGGCACAGGATAAGTAATGGATAACAGATAACATTATGTTCTACAGAGCTTATCTGCTATCTGCTGTGTAACTTGAGCCTTTTCTCCATTGAATAGCTGCCCCCATGGCTACACAGCAGCTTATCTATATAAACAATACTATTGCTTCTGAAGCAAACATTACTATAGTTCATATAAACAGGCTGCTAAGTCGAAATTGGCGGAAATTGAAAAATGGCTATATGGCACAGGATAAGTAATGGATAACAGATAACATTATGTTCTACAGAGCTTATCTGCTATCTGCTGTGTAACTTGAGCCTTTTCTCCATTGAATAGCTGCCCCCATGGCTACACAGCAGCTTATTTATATAAACAATAGTAGTGTTTCTGAAGCAAACACAGCAGTTTTACTAGTGCAGGGAAACACTGCATTATATATTTATTACTTTAACACTATTTAATTTTTTTATTTTTTGACTGTGGCGTGTGGTGGGCAGGATCTAGGGTGGTGCTTGGGGCAGGCAGGGCCCTGAAAATTTTGTTGTACGGGACCCAGTGATTTCTAATGGCGGCCCTGTGTGGAAGTGAATTACCTGGTACTAATATAACTATGTCTGCTTCCTTTTTGGCAAAAAACAGACCTCCTATCTTACTTTAAAGCAAGAGATATTCAGGCAACCCAAAGCAAGGCAATTGCACCGAAAATAAAAAAATATATCAATTTATCAAATGTTTGGTAATAAGTTAAATATAAATACAATTAAAAAAGTAATACAAAATTTACATATGACAAAATGCATTTTTTTTCTTATTTTTCATTTCTTCCACTCACTTCTTAATAGTATGATTTATTAAGTAATAATCTCTGAAACATAATAAAAAAAATTCTCCTACCAATTAAAATCATTCCAGTCATATCAAATGATATACAAATCAACAACTGCTCTATACAGTGCTATAAACAACCATCCAAAAGATCTTCAGCCTAGAGAATGTCGTGGGGCAATGCAGACATAACGTAAGGCCATGGGGTGGAGGTTTTTAAAGCTGGAACAGTGGTGTAATGAGTTGAAAGGTATGCACAGCTGACTGTGTTCACCTAAATATTGCTGAGGTCAGTGGAATAAAGTTGTAATACATTCATACATTCAATGAAATAGAAAGCTGAAGTATAGAAAAAATATATATATAATATTTTATAGAAAGAGATTTTCTTTCAAATATTATAACATGGAATAGCATTTAAAAATGTCGATGGAATTGCTCTGAAGATAAGAATGTAAGTGTGAGAATTGCCTTTTTGCAAATGCAATTTTTCTGGCATTTAGGGAAGAGTTTGGCATAGCTGTTCATGCTTAGTGGACTTACAGACCTACATTGTCCGGGGGGTATAGTTTTCCTTTAAGGGTGATATTCCATGAGGAATTCAATCAATATGAGCTGCATGTCTTTATCTCTGTACACATAGGTCTGAAAATAGAGTTTTTCCAAACATGAGATAAAGCAGTCTGACATTCATAAGTATATTATTAAAGCTGCTTATGGCTGTTGGAAAGGAGAAAAGTATGTGCTGTGTATAGTATAAAAATATTTCCTTTAGACTTGGGCTGTTTTAGGATCATATGTGGAATGACTCTGTGCAATAGCTGGATATTATAAAACAATCCATGAAATCTTTGCTCAGATGTTGCGGAGGTTAAAAATATATACATTTGAAAATGATCAATTTACACATTACTGTCTAGTGATGGGCGAATTTATTCGCCTAGGTCGAATTCGCGGCGAATTCCCGCGATTCGCCGCTGGCGAATAAATTCGCAAATCACCAGCGAAATTTCGCTTGGCGAAAATTCGCTGAAAACGAGTCGCGCGACAGACGCGCGACAAAATTGACGCGACGCGCGACAAAATCGTCCCGCGACTCGTTTCGCGAATTTTTCGCCGTTTCGCGAATTTCTCTATCCCATCACTATTACTGTCATAAAAGACCTGAAAGCAAAAATGTTAAATAAGGATAGTTATATGTATAGTGGTCATATTCTAAACTAGGTTCTTTGCTGTGAGTTTTATTTGTATTCTAGAAATAGTGATTTTTTGTTTTTTAATTGGGTGTATCAGTGGTTAATGGGGTAGTAGGAAGTTGCCCATGTATCTCCACTACACTAATAGATATTTGTAACCAGAGAATCACCTCAATGATTAATTTGGATTCACAGTACCCACTTGACTATTTTGTTATTTCAGGGCTACCTTTGGTTCAAGTATTTTAAGGGGCAAGGCAAATAAGCTAGGGAATTTTCAAAAGGAATGCCAGTATTTTTCCAACCCATCCAAGTGCCCACAGAACAATGTATGGTTAATACACAAACTGTGTTCCATGCCTCACTCAGTAATGAACAAGGAAAACCCTCAATGCAATCTGAAGTTCTGCCCGTCTGTGCAGCAATCTGCCATTTTCTAGCAATGTGCATACAGAATATCTCCACCAACTATTTTAGGTTGCCAACACAAAGAGGAAGCTGTACCTGAAGGTGATGAGCATAGGAAGCTAAAATGGAGCTTATACCAAGGTTCATAATGAAGAATGTAAACTTTATTTTAAATAGCATTTAATTGATGCAATTGATATCAATTATATGCATCTCTACTTTTTTTACTGTGGCACAGTTGCTATTGTCATACATTACTTTCTTAAAATAGCCTAAATAGTGTGTATTTTCTCTTTATAGTAAACTTGCCAAGCCAGAATTAACATGCTACATTGACAGGGGACTCAATAAAAGGAACAAAGACATGAATTGTGTGATTCCGTAAAAATAACAATAGTGATACGAAATAATAACGTAAACAGTCTACTGAAAAGCTTTGATAATGAGTACCTTTTCTGCACGCATAGAAATGCTGGGAGATGTGGCTTAGTAGTTGGAGAGTCAAGGGTTTATTTAGAAGGTTTATTTAAAAAAAAAAAATGTATTACAGGTCCTGATGCATGTGCTGTCAATTTCTTTTTCTATGCAGTGAGTTTATTGTTAACTATAGCACATATTCGGAGGCCAAATAGTAGTAAAATGAAAATTGCAAAGACATCTATGAAGTCCCAGGGCAAGTTAGGGGCCACAAAATGTCTTGGAGGGCCTGTCTGACCCATCAGACTCTAGTTGGACAGCACTGAGCTATACAGAATGTGAGGGAACAGATCTTTTCCTAATTTGGATCTTTATACCTAGTTCACTAGAAAATCATGTAAACATTAAACAACACCAATAGGAATGAATTAGTATAGAATATTAGTTTGGTATTGTTTTATTATTACAGAGAAAAAGGAAATACTTTAAAAAAAATGTGGATTATTTGTATAAAATAAAGTCTATGGTCATCTGGATAACCCAAAGTTTTATCCCCACTCCTGCTCATGCCCCACTGGCCTGTTTGTTAGTGCTGCCGTTGCTGCTGCCTGCAGTTCCTGATATACCTACCCGCGCACTGCCACTCCTTTGCTTATGCTTACACTTTCAAAGACTTTAGAGTGAGCTGGGGTGGACAGGAGTGATATGTATTATTTTATTATACAATCATTTTTGGCTAGGAATTGTGCCCATAGTTGCACCCTAGGCAGCTGTCAATCCTGCCTACCCCTAGTCCTAGCCCTGGAGCTACGATGCTCTAGCAATATAGATAATGTAGGCCATTGTCGCTGGCTCGAGTGTATGTGACATTTAACAGTTGATAGGAAGATGTCAGAAATCATTTTAAATAACTACTGCAATAAGCAAAATATCAGATAACTCTGCAATAGCTCATTTAAATAAAATAGACCATGGCATTGCACTTGGCTCACATGAATGGAAAACCTTTAGTTTTTGAGTGGAAAGCTTGATGTTTATCCTTTAGACCTGTTGATAAATTATGGAATTTAAAGTATTAAATAAATAAATAAAACA
>CM044431.1:113811466-113830265 GCA_024363595.1 Xenopus borealis | reverse complement strand
TTTTTTTTTTTTTTTTTTTTAACCTTGGTCCATTGGAAAGCGTTCTTTTGTTTGATTATCACTTAAGAGTTACCATTTGTTTTCAAGTGAAAGAGTTTCATACATCATTTTTATGAGGAGACACCCAATAAATCCAAATGTACTTTTGAAGGAACACGTATACAAATGCCTTTTGGAGGTTTGCCAAGATTTATAAGTGTAAAGTGTAGCTGTAGTGGCAACAATTAAGTTAGATAAACAATATGAAATTTTATAGCAATATGTCACTACATCTTGTGATGAATTTTTCAGGTTGATGACCGAAAGCTCTTTCACCTGGTCTTTCCTCAAGGCAGAGAAGTGTTTGAAAATATCAGACTTGTAAAGGTGTGACTGTATGAAAAGGACCAAGATAGTTGGCCTTGGAGCAACAGAAACAGAATATAAAGTACAGCAAGAACCAGGAGAAGGGAACATTGCTCAGCAGAACTACATGCAGAGTATATGCCCATGGCCCACAGAAACAGCCATCTGTCTGTCACCAAACAAACAACTCAAGTGTAAGAACCATCAAAAATAGAGACAGTGGTGAAAATAATTTAAAAAAAATTTTTTAGGACATAAACAGCCTAACATGTTTTGTCAGGGGGCACTTACTCATAGACTATGAATTGGTATTTTAGTGCTCCCGGCCAGTAAAAGTTAAAATTGATTCCAATTTCAGTGATAGGGAATAGCTTGGATATGTACTGTATATAGAAAAGCTGATATTATTTTCCAGGAAGGATGGATCTACAAATGATGATGGTTTGCAATTGCAGAGTACCATTTATAAGTTTGTTTTATGGTGGAATTTAAATGTATGAAATGAATGGCTCTGATTACAGATAATTGTGCTGCTGTTTTGCTGTGTGTTGAGTACTTGTAATTACTAACTGCTTTCTTTTTTATTCCCTGTGTTAGAACCATAAAGGGTCCATTAAAGCTTTTTGGGGGTAGTTACATCAATTTCTAGAAAATAAATCCCTTGGTAATTTTATAGAGAATCATAAAAAGCTTTTTAAAAGACTGTTCCCATAAAGGAGGCAAAGCTGCATTTATCATTAACAGACATCATAAACGGTACACAAAAGGCTTCATGTTTCAATCCAAAAATAATAGTTTATTTAAATACACAGTATAACAAAAACTTATGCAGTTAATGCTTCGATTTATGAAAAAATATATTCAGTTGTATGTTTTCTTCTCAGGATAATACAAACAATTCAAAGGTACAAACAAACCAATAAATTATGAAATAAATAAAAAGGCATAAATATAGATAGATAAAATCCTATTGCACTTAAATGCTATAATATAAAATCTTTACCTTACTGTAACATGAGCTGCAAATGGGTTTCCATCATAATTTAATCTGCTCAGGTTGAAGAAAAAGTTTTAAATAATAAACCCCCCACCCCAAACAAAAGATTGCAAGGAAACATAATGTCATAACACATAGGGCGTTATTTAGGTTATTTATCAAAGGTCAGGTTTGTGAGGCTTGTTAGGTTTTTTCTACCTCAACTAAACTCACAAATTAAATTATTTCTGAAAAAACTCAAATGTAAAAAACTTGATTGAATGCAGTCGGGGGAAAAAACTTGAATTTATCGATTTTAAAGGCTAAAAAACCTAGAATACCTTGAACTTGTTGAGTTTTCAAGCACAAACCACCATAAAACACCTGAAAATTATGAAGGCAACAAAACATCTTCAAATGGTTCAAGGGACCTCTGCCATAGACTTCAAAATGACCTCCACATGTTTTAGCTGGAGTATTTTTTAATTCTGGCTTTTAGCAGCTTCAGGGCATAATAAATCTTGAAAAATGTATTCCCGAAACAATTTGAGTTGTTAATTGAAACCACCCTTGGAAAACTAGAATTTTTTGATAAAAGACAACTGGACCTTTAATAAATAACCCCACATTAAGTATGACCCAGTTCTAGTTCACCCATAGCAACCAATCAGCAGGTAGCAATTATTGGTCTGCTGTTTTAAAGTAAACATGTAATTGGTTTTTTTGAGTTCCTAAACCTGGAGCAAATGTATATTCACTTGCACCAAATTTAAGTATTAAATCATAATATTAACCATATATATATATATATATATATATATATATATATATATTTATAGATGTCTTCATATAGTCCTGCTTTGTGAGATAACGGTTTAAAGAGATACTTTCATGGGAAAACATGTTTTTTTTCCCAAAAAGAATCAGTTAATAGTGCTGTTCCAGCAGACGTCTGCACTGAAATCAAATTCTCAAAAGAGCAAACAGATTTTTATATGCAATTTTGAAACCTGACATGGGACTAGACAGCTGCCCCCAGTCATGTGACTTGTGCTCTTTTGAGTAATGGATTTCAGTGTAGAATTCTGCTGGAGCAGCAATCTTAGCTGATGCGTTTTGAAAGAAACATGTTTTCCCATGACAGTATCCCTTTAATGTCAGAACAATGTTAAGTTCTCATTAAATATTCAAATTCATTAAAAAGTAGTCTCAAGTCTCTTCTTGTTATTTTCCTCACTTTCATATCAGTGCAATAGAGTTTAGGATCTGCTTTCATGAAGATCTTCCACTGTGTCGATTAATTAAATAACATGTTTGTAGTAGTGCAATAAAAGACAGGCAACAGAAAAATAACAGTAAAAATCACATAGTAAAGCTTGTAAGGCAGCAGGTTAAAAAGAGGCTAACAAATAATTGACATAGGATGGAAATGCTTGAGTTGTGTTTTGAGCACACACTAACATAAACTATGGATATTTAAGACATTGCTTTTGAAGGTTTGACTTTATATTTCTTTAGCAAATTCTAACAGAATGCCTCATATGCACTTTGGTCACTAGTCGTGCTGATAAAGTCATCAGATATTTGTATCTGTAAACAATACAAGCAGGACAAAACTGGCTTCAGTTTCTGAAACTGAAATACATCTTTAGACCTGATATAGGGAGAAGGAGTGAATTTAATCAACAGCCGAAAAGCCAACATATGTACATGTACAGTAGTTGGATCTAATGTTAGCATTATTTTATATCAGATTTTATTAATCTCTTCCATGACCAGCGCCAGAGAATCAAACCATAGTTTGCTATTAAGCCGTTGGTAGAAATCTTTTATGAAAACAACCAACAGTTAAGCTTGATGACACATTTTAAAGTCAAAGATTGGGAGGTGGTTTATAAAAGTTTTGTATATAGACTATATAGTCATTGCTCAGTAAAACTTTACTAAGCCTTAATATAACAATTTCTTTTCTGCACTGGTGCAATTTGGTTCAGCAGGGTGAATAAATGTTTTCTGTCTCTAAACATTCCATGTATGATGGAGGAAGGATTTGCCAGGTGATAGCAGACTAGCAGCAATGTATTTGGTTTCATTATCACTAGCTAGATTTAGAACTCTGCCCACTCCCTTCACCGATTGGCACATGCACAAATAGTAGAAGATAGGGGTATCAACCCCCACCCTCCGAGCTCCACTGCAGGATTTAGTTGGCTTAGGGGAATTCTTTTTTTTTCTATATAACCACTCAAGGTCTGCCCCCCATAAGGCTGTGTCCCAGACAGCAAACCACAGGTGTCTATATAGAAACGAGAGCCTTGTAACTGAGCACTATTACTTTATACAGCAGAACTGCTTTTGTGGGAGCAAAACAGTTTAATATTTTGTGATGACTTGGCACAGGCATATGGTTTGAATGGACTGATGAATGTCAAAAATAGTTTACTACTAGGAATAAGTATTTCATCCCACTGATATGTGTTATTCCATCAGCTGAACTGCACATCACATGAAACTGACAAGCTCTCCAATAGAAATATACTTCCATTATAAATTGACATGCCTTATTTTGTCACAGACAGAATCTTCCCTATTGTTTGTTTCAGCTCAGTTCAAAGCAGTAGTTATATTTACACATATTCATACAAGATTTTGCTCAGGGCCCTACCTATAGAGATGCATTGTAAAAATGTTCTAAAGTATTCTGTTGTGAACGTTGAAGTAAGGATTTTTAATGAACACATTTATGTTCTTTAGTAAATATTGTTCAATTTTAAAATGCTAATGGATTCACCTTACGTCAGCTTTTTATATCACACTTTTGGTGCAGCAGAATAGCTAGTTGACACTTTCCATTAGTCTCCACTTGGCATTCTTTAGATTTTTAAGTGGCATAAGATGGTGCAGGCTTTGCCAAACAGCTTCACAGTGTGGACCTCTAATTTCCATTCCCAGAAATACATCTAACACAACGTAGGTGCTCAAAAGTGATGTATTCAGGCACAGTGACACTTCCTAACAATCATATCCTCAAATGGAGTTAAAGTTAGCTTGCCTTCGGTATTGTAATGCATTAGTACCATTGGTTCATAGCTTGCAGGAACACAGCATGGAGCTGGCGTAGCACCATTAGATATGTGATGCATCCTATATTTGATCTGAGCATGCATGCTTGCTGGCTTATAATTATGTGGGCAGGAACCATCACAAAAATGCATTGTGTATGTTTCTGGAACAATGATCCAATCTGACCACCCGATCTCCTTGAAAGACACTCGCAGGGATTTACGACAGCATTTCTTTTCACTTTTTTTACACTCCTCATCAGCAGACAGTGATCTGGTCTTTCTAATGTTGGAGTGTGCCTTCTCTTGTGTTTCTACTTCTAAAATAAGGTCATCATTCTTTTCTTTTTGTTTACCACCATTGCTTACAAAAGAGATATCTGTTGGGATGACTAGCTCAAGCCGTAGACATTTCTCTGAGCTTGCCACCCACTGCTGAACAGCAGAGGCAACATTTAACATTAATGTTTCTTTATCAAGTGGCTTAGAGTCAAGTAACTTATGCTCTTCCTTTCCGTCCCGCTCGTTAGACTCTATCACCTTATAAATGTTCACCATGGGTTGAATGGTTGAGTTACTCCCAACTGTATTTAATGTAGACAGGATGTTTTTGCATAGTTTGAGTTCAGCTCTCATGACACTCAGCTCCTGATGAAATGTTTGAGTCCTGGAAAATACAAGATTGTATCTGTGGCTGTTGCTTTCTTGTTGTATTTCCAATTTTCTTGCCATTTGTGTCTTTTTTTCTACTGTAATAAAATCAAGGGATCATGATTATTAAGTGGTCTA
This sequence comes from Xenopus borealis, assembly GCA_024363595.1. Taxonomy (NCBI): domain Eukaryota; kingdom Metazoa; phylum Chordata; class Amphibia; order Anura; family Pipidae; genus Xenopus; species Xenopus borealis. Next base: position 113,825,093 of record CM044431.1, on the reverse strand, counting down.
CAATTCAGTTGTTGTAGTATACGTATATAAGAAGACTAACTCCTAGGGTTTTCACTTTAAACTATTTAAATTATTGTACAGGTATGGGACCAGTTGTCCAGAATGCTCAGGACCTGGGGCTTCCTGATAACGGATCTTTCCATAATCTGGATCTTCATGCCTTAAAACAATAAAACATTAAATAAACCCAATGGGCTGGTTTTACTTCCAATAAGGATTAATTATATCAAGTACAAGGTACTGTTTTATTATTACAGAGACATATTTTGAATTATTTGGATAAAATGGATTCTGCAGTAAATGGCCTTTCCCGAATTCGGAGCTTTCTGGATAATGAATCCCATACCTGTATTACATTTTTGCTCAAATATAAATCTCCTTTAGAATGTAAAACATATTAATGTATTTTTATGTTAAAATCACATTTCCTTTTTTTCTCTCCTTCTTCCAGCTATACATTTTTCATAGTAAAGGCTGTTAATTGGTTAGTGCACCTGCAAATCCAAAGTTTTTCATCATATTTATTTTAAACTTGGAACACAAATCTTAGGGCATAGATGCACAGGAAAGTCTGAACTATCCCCCATTTTTCATTAGTCATGCTTCTTTGCAGGACTTTCTCTTTAGTTTTTTCTGCTGATGAGTGAAGGCCACTCTTTAATGTCTGCTGACCCAAATATTACCAAATACCACATTGACAAAACTCCATGGGGTCATTTATAAACATTTGGCAAGTTTTCAAACTTCAGCTTGCTGATAAAAGCTAAACAGTGATTGATTGCTATGGGTTACTACCCACAAAATCCAATTTTCAATGTAATATATCTAAAATGATATAATTATATAGTATCGGGTAGCATCCTAGAATTCCTTGATTTCTACTTTTAAAATACATCGGTAAGAAAACTGTCTCATGAGAGTTTTGGGATTAGTCAAGGATGACTAAAGTATTCCCTCGATGCATAATGAATAATTACATTGTATAAACAATTATACAATTATTTAATATATATAATTAAGAGACACATATATTTCTAAAGCATTCCTGGTGCAATGCCATGCATTTTTGAATTTCATGTTGTAGTAAGAAGACTATCAAGGAACAGTAAATCTTGATAAATGGAGCAGTCAGTGCAATATAATATACAGGTATGGGGTCAGTTATCCAGAAAGCTTGGGACCTGAGGTTTTCCAGAGATCTTTCTGTAATTTGGATCGCTATACTTTGTCTGCTAAAAAAAAATCATTTTAACATTACTCACTTGGATTGTTTTGCTTCCAATAAGAATTAATTACTTTTTTGTTGGGATCAAGTATAAGGTACTGTTTGATTATTATAGAGAAATTTTATTTCTTTTGTTAAAATGGTCTCTATGGCAGATGTTTTTCACAAAATTTGGAGCTTTCTGGATAACGGGTTTCCAGATAACAAAATCCTATACCTGTATTTGAATAGCCATTTATTTGTGAACGGTTTGTATGCCATGCGTGTTATTCAATTGGCATAAAAATATTTTGTTCATTGACTTTTTGTCAGATCAAGATTAAATAACATTATAATAAACATTTAAACAAACAATGCAAAATACTATACTGGCAGCCATATTTATCTGGTAAAATAATATTTTTGGTTATAAATATATCTGTTACCTGTCTGCATTTACAACGTTTATAATTTGTTCCAAAAGGTGCCACATTACAATTTACTGTGTAGCAACACTACTGCAACATGTCCTGTTGTAGTACCACCAATTACTTTGGTGTCTTTAAGGTTTAGCCTTGACTTCACACTTTGTATTCTATTGCAGTCTGAGCCAATTAATCTGTGACCTTCAAAAAATCTTTTTTTTTTTTTTCTCTGTTGCAATACAATGGCTACAGAGCTAGGCACATGATCACAATCATTCCTTGTAGCAGTTAATGCCATTACTATTGAGAGCTGTGGCACATAACACATTTAAACATCTGCAAAGCCATCCTTTCTCTGATTACAGCATTTGACCATTGTTGTAATGTCATTGTTGATGAGCTTTTGACCATTGCTATGCAGTGAGCTCTACTGTAATAAATCCAGACTACAATCTAATCAGGCGATTGTCAATGATGAGTGTATACTGTAAGGACAATCGAGTAAATACAGGGGCGCTCTGCCAATTAGGCAAGTTGAGAAACTTGCCTCAGGCGGCAGCACCACAGAAGTTTCCAGGGGTGGCAAAAAGCCGCTCCCAGTACCTTTAAGAGTGCAATTGTGCTCTCCGCACTAATGTTCCTATCTCCCCTCCCAACAGGTAAGCTGGCGAGGGGGCATTTCAGCCTCAGGCGGCTCCTTCCTCAGGATTGGCCCTGAGTAAATAATACAAAAAAGATGACATATGTGTATATTTGAGATAAGTTACCTAGCAGTGAGCACGTGTTATCAAGCATGTGTATGGCTGCAGTACCAGGGCATCCAAATCCACAGGAAGATAAATACACATTCAGGATCTATATTATATTAACTTCCAACATTTTTATGGACCTGCCAGTCTATCTCTATATTGAGAAATAATTAGCAGCTACACAAATACTGGATTTTGTAAATAAATGTTATTTTATTATAGGATTATTGCCCTTTTTTTGAAAAAAAGAAAAATGCATTACAGCTATGGGATCTGTTATCCGGAAACCTGTTATCCAAAAGCTCTGAATTGCAGAAAGGCCGGCTCCCATAGACTCCATTATAATCAAGATATTAAAAAATGTTTTAATTGTTTCCTTTTTCTCTGTAATAATAAAACAGTACCTTTGATCCCAACTATGATTAATCCTTATTGGAAGCAAAAACTGCCTATTGGGTTTATTTAATGTTTACATGATTTTCTAGTAGACTTAAGGTGTGAAGATCCAAATTATGGAAAGATCCGCAACCACAGGTCCCGAGCACTCTGGATATCTTACTGCCCTAATAACTGATATCAAGTAGTCATTTTATGAAGTCAACCCTACTTTTTATGGTGATATGCACCCTGAAAGTATATGTATATATAACAGTTACATACTAGGCATAATAATATGCACATGTCTGATCATGTGATTAATTTGGCCCTATGCTAGCACCACTCTCAAGACATAGTATATATTCCCCTACACTTTTTTGTAATCATGTAAAAAAATCTGTAGAAAACTAACTTCATCCTAGTATAATATTATCTTTAGTTGATATTAAAAATGATTTGCTAAAATATGTGCTGCTAAAGGGTCTCTAATGAACGGTTCTGTTACAGAGTATGTCACTTACATGTGGGTGTCAGTAGATGTACTATTCTCTCAGGGATTCCATCTTTGCTCATATTTCCCCTGAGTTCCATTAACTTTTCCTGGTAGAGGGAGTACATTTTGCGTATTTCATCCAAGTCCAATTTATCCCTGATGACTGGAGGGCTGTTCAGTCCCAAATGATCCAAAATTCCTTTCTTCACTGCTTCAAGTTGCATCTTCTTTTCTTTTTCCACAAAAGGCCTGAGCTGCACACCACTGATGAATAGGTAGGTGAAGCACAGAGCAGTGCACCTGACCTTCCAGCATGAGATCTGCATTGTGTGCTTGCAGCACATTGTCACAGTGCAAGGCTCCTGAGCTGTCTGAATGAATGAAATTCCCCAGCGTCTGCCTTTATAGCTGTACAAATCACACGCCCCCACAGCACACACACTCATCGCTTTGCAGAAGTAAACATTGCCAATGCTGATGTAATATTCTCTTTGATGTTTTAGATGTACAATAAAAGGTAAAATACCTTCGAATAGTATAATTTATGATGTTATTAATGTATCAGGAAACCTGTTATCCAAGAAGCTCCAAATTACTGGAAGCCCCTTTCCCAAAGAGTTGATTAAAATCAAATAATTCATATTTTGAAACATGATGTCTTTTTTCTCTATAATAATAAAACAATATCCTGTATTTGATTCCAAGTAAGATACTGAATAAATAATCCTTATTGGAGGCAACCCCAATTCTCGTTGGGTTTATATAATGTTTAAATTACTTTTTAATAGACTTAAGGCAGAGCCAAATTCTGTAGACCCCTTATCCCGAAAACCCCAGGTCCTGAGCATTCTGCATAACAGGTTCCATACCTATATATTTTTGTATGTGTTTCATTTTTATTTTGTTACATACCAGTTTTTAAATCCAACCAAAGTGTCCACAGAGTATTCAACAAATTATTCCATCACCAAAGGCTATTGATAGAACAAAATAAAAGACCTAAGTAGTCATCTGAGGATGGTGTAGTAGTCATCTCAAGATGGTGCAGCAATTACTGACTAAATACACAGAAGAGGTTTCCCACACTTATCGACTGCAAAGAGCTAAAGGTAAATTTAACTAAGAAAAGCAATATAAGATTCAGAGTAGAGAATAAACAATAAATCTGAAGGAAACTTGCAATCCACCTATCCAACAGCTACAGCAAGTGTTGTCCACAGTCCAAGTTACATGACTTGACTTAATAGGACTCCATGGACTTGTCATATCCAATCAATGCATTTATATGTTGAGCCACTGGAAGTTTCTAGAGGATGCAGTTACAATCTGCAACAGCAGTCACTTAACGGTAGGTGCAGTCAAGTGCGTATTTAAGCCCCCCTTTTACTACAATAAGTGCTTGCTCATTAAGCTCACTAGCTGTGATCTAGTCACCAAAAGTCTCTTGGGGTCATTTACCAAGACCCTGGGCAGAAGTGCAAGAGAACTAAGGGGCATGAGATTGCACTCCCTTAGTGTTGGACTAAGTCTTGCAGCCTCAGGAGAATTAGACATCCACGCCCTAATTTCATAATTGAATTACCTGCATTAATGTTTCCACACCTTTATTAATGTATGTGGAGAAGGGCTTAAAATAATATTGACTTGTATACTTTCCCTACTGGGGACATAGAGAGATCCTCCAAAGCTTTTAAATAATTTTTCAAGGGTATATTGCCCTTTAATTCAGGCACACATATGTATAAAAAGTAAGAAATAACCCAAATTATCAGAGCTTAGAGCCCTGCAGACATTTGCAGCAGCCATCATAGATGCAGCACTATGGGAAAATGGGAGATTCCTTTGGCTGAGAACTTTCTGCATCCCCATTGTTGACTAGAGAATAGAATTACAATATGGGTGGCAAGATGGTGAACCAATTACTTTCACATATTGATTCCCTCCATTCCAATTGATTTGCTATTTCAGCATTCAGTTGAGTTTGTTAAGGTACATAGAATATTCCAGATAAAGACAGGCATAACTATTTTATCTAACATAATACCCTTGCAAGCTTCCAGGATCAAGATTTCAAATCGTTATCCTGTATTGTCCATGCCTGTATACAAAAACATACAGGGACACATGGGGTAGAGACATGGATGATTTGACAAATGAGCAGTAGAGGTTGGCCTTGACAGCCTCATCTTTGGCTTTGCTAAATTACAGTAGTGCCTGTATATTAATCACAGAGTCTATCTCAGACCTAAACAAACTGCACAAGATTACTGGCAGTACCAGCGCCAAGCTGCTCTTTGAATAATAGGACATGCTCTAGACTTGTAAAATGCTACAATCATACTGGGCCTGAATAATAAAGATGCTAAACCAGATGTTTACTGTAGACCCCTTAGAATTGATACCATGCATCTTAAGTATTTGCCTGGACTGCATTTGTCAGCTTCAAAAAAAAGCTGCAACTGGAACCGATATTTCATCCAAAAACATTAATCTTGCAGAGCAAAGCCCTTTAATAGTCAGCTACTGAGAAAGGCTATACAAGATTTAAATAAAAATATTTACCTATAGGAACAAAAAAGTGTATTAAGTACACAGGGTGGCAACCATGATATCCAAAATGTGATGTCTGATGTAACTCCTCTGCATTATGAGTAGAGGTTGCGTGATTGCTTTACTTGGACTGGTGTTGTATTTCACTACTACGTGACATGTAAAGTCTTGGATGTATATTTCCTGCATGAACGAGAAATGTTTCAGTAAACCTCCCCTAACAGCAAAAAATAACAACTCATAACTATGCATAAACTATGCATAAAGCACTGTACATTTAGTAAGATGTTGAATGAAACTTGCATACTGCATATTGTTGTCACATTTAGAGTAATTATATATTGTTATTTATAAAACAATTATATTAGTTATTAGATATTAGTTATTTTATGCATCTGTATAAACAAGTGTGTATTAAGTGAAGAATACTGATCACATGTGCACATAGACACAGATAAAGATTACTTCCTGGTTTACAGTATCATTGACACTCCAGCAAGTTAGGGCTCCTTGTGGACCAAGCCAGAAATCCATTAAACATTTGTGATTTTCACAAATCTTTTTGTTCTGTACAGGTCAGACAGTATGGGGCTTTCTAAATCAATTGGAGGTTACTAAATTACCTTGTTCAATTGGGATAGATGAAACAGAAGCTTAACAGTCACGGGTAAAAAAATGAAAAAACTTTATTTCCATGTAGAAATTAAAAGCATGAACAGGTATCTTACTTGAGACTTAATGCTATACTGTCAAATGTCTAGTCACCTGACGCGTTTTGTGCCTCTCTCTGGCACTTCATCGATGGTATCTCAATAGGTATCTCAAGTAAGATACCTGTTCATGCTTTTAATTTCTACTTGGGAATAAAGTTTTTAAAAATTTTTTACCCGTGACTGTTAAGCTTCTGTTTAATCTATCCCAACTGAACTTTGTATATACAGGCTGAAAACGGAGTACAGCCTTACGGATAGCTGCTTCACGGGTTACTACAAACCATCTGACATGTAATCTTCCTTTCATACTAAATTACCTTGGCAAAACTGCGTACATGTTATGTTAAAGCACGTCTAAATGTGTACTTAAATGGTCACTGTCTACCTACATAAGTAATATAGGAGAATAGTGAACTGAGTCACATGTTAGACACATCCAGCACTATCAGCATGTACATGTATGAGCCCATATAATCCCAACGTTTTTATTATCCCTCGTAACATAAGTATTTATTCAGCCTCCAAACAGTTTCTGATTACTGAACATGTTATGACATGGATTGTCCGATTATAGTTTTCTGGCTTTTTTTTTTAACTATAGATCCTGGAAGTTGTAGCTAATCAACAGCTAACAGCTAGAGGAGCTGAAAGAACGTACTGCTACAAGGGAATGTATTGCTCCAGCCTGTCCTGTAACTGCTTATTTTAATGGCATTAATGTTTTCCCAACATTTTGCCTGCATACATGTTATTTTGTATAATGGTCCTTTATATGGGAATAATAATCATGTAACATATATCATAGCTCAAAAAGTCACACTTTTAAGCACACTCCCCAGCATAATTAACTGAGCAGTCCTCGGCACGACTTGCAGTTTCAGTTAGGTATATGACTATTGAATAATGACTTTTTGAAAAATGTATTTGTTTGATCTGCAGGAGTTTTTATCATATGGGAATTACACATGTAAACCATGATATTTCCCATAATCTGTCTACAAAAAACAGAATACAAAATTGTTTTTGCAATATAATACACTATATATTTAGTATGTATTGGACATAAATAAATAAAACCTGAAAAAAAGTCATAAATGTCATTATATGTCATTTTATCTTAATTATACTTGATTTTTTTTAATATAAAATAGTCGCCTCGACTGTTTCAGTAACTTTAAGTCCAAGATGTTTTGTATACTTCCTTTAAATATTTTCATGGCATCTGGATTTTCTGGATATAGTCAGTACATGTTTTAGCTTCCCAAAGTGGTATTTTTGCCAGGTAGTTAATGACTGAGCACATGACCAGTAAAGCTTTGCGCATCACACAATTCTATTTACATATTGTTGTGCTGTCCTGGATACCAGGGCTTTGCCGAAGAACAATTCTTGGCCTGACTTTTGACCTGGAAAATACCAGTAATTCTAATGCACGAAGCTTAATATTGTTATAACAAGATTTCAGCTTCATAAATAACACATCTTACTAGTTACAATAATGTACAAGTGGCTGTCAGTATAAAGGATAAACCAGCAAATTTCAACCTTGTTAAATCTTCATATTATCCTCCACTGTAATATTTAATTGGCCTGTACCTTATGGTTTTGCTTGCTCACATACGTGGATGGATATTTGTTGTCAGATGACTGTGAGCTGCTTGACATTTTTTTCTTGCATGTCTAAGCAAACTGCAGACTTTGCTGTTGAGGGGGTATGAGTTGTACACATTTGTCTCTGTTGTTCCTATTTCTATGTTAGTCTCAACAAATCCAATGTTGTTCTTGAAATATACTTTGCCAATATTTGCAACTATAATTATTGCCAAGCATTCAGCTCTCTCTCTCAGTCATCAATGTGGTTATGTAATATGTCTTGTTGCTTATAGCAACTGGTCAGTGGGTAGCATTTACTTTTAGAGCAAACATCTAATTGGTTGCTATGTGTTACTGTACCTGGGCAAATACTGTGCTTTATATTACATTATGGACCTTAATTGCATTATTTCTGCAATACCTGCCAAAACTTTGGGCTGTGCAGAAATGTTATACATTATTCTTATTTTATACAGAATGAGTAAGATAACAATTTGATTATTTTTAACATACCAAGAATTTTATTATCTTTTGATTTAAGACATTCAATGAATTACCTATTGCAAAGCCATCAGTAGCTTTATATATTTTTGAACTATGAAAAAACTCCAACCTATTACTTTTATGGAGTAGTTGATACAAAATAAATACTGACAGATTACTATTTGCTGGTATGTCCTTTGCCTCTGCATACAATACAATTACAGTTTTTGTTTGGTTTTCACAGTGATGTTTTGCAGAGTCTTGTTAGTAACTATATTACATCTTCAACATCAAAATATGAATTCTGACAAATGTGCTCTAAACATTTTTTAGAACCAACATGATGTCTGACTCCCAGTGGAACTATTCATTTGTGCACTCACTTATGACTTTCATTCAAATAAACTTCACTATTCAATTAAAGATTTGTTAAACTATTCATACAGAAGATAGACCATGCAACTGTATTTCTCTTGTATGAAGAATTGGTGGAATTCATGAATGTTAGTCAGATTTTTTTTTTTTTTGCATTGTCATGATTTTGGTGGTATATTTTTTATGATTAAAGTAAACACAATTCAAATAATTAATTCTAGCAAATTTAATTTTTTTAACCAATACATTTATTTTTGTTATTGTATTATTGATGTATAGGCAGCCATTTCTGATCCTGTGCTTCCAGAAAAAGCCAACACCGTACAATAAAACCAACTATTTTTTTTCCTACTCAATATCCTTTCCCAAGCTCCCCTAGATATGGGTTGTTTTATTATCTCTCTTGGTTGGGTGCTATTTTCATTGCTACCAGTAGGTAGAGCATGTGAGCATTTTAGCAATGCAAACAATTTCTGACTTCTTTTTGGCCAGAGTGAAGCAGAGGTCAGCCCAAAAATACCTGATTTTGTGTATTTGGGCCAACCTATGTTCTGTTCTGCTGAGAGATCACTAAAGCAGATCTTATTAATATCAATGGAGGTGGGGCATGGAGCAGATCTGCTTCTCTCAGCCTGATAAAAATATGCAGGCTGAGAGCAGTGGAGCCATAGCTCCGTCTGCCCTTGGCCTAAAGTGAATGAGAGGCAGTTTTGCCTGTTTCCCCAGTCACTACAATACAAGACAGGATCTCTACAAACATTTCTATTACCCCTTAGTAGAGAAGGGGTAGTGGCATGGCACTCCTAGCAATTCAGGCATCTGAATCAATTTGCACAGGTGTCAGGAAGCTGTTTTCTTGTTACCTTTCCATTGTTCTACTGATGCCAGGAGGAAAGGGGGTGATACTGTATAACTTGCAGTGCAGTAAAGAGAAACTGAAGTTTATCAGAGCACAATTCACATGGCTTAGGGTATTTGAGAGTGTAAGAAAATGGCTAGTCTCGTGACAATATCAAAATTAAGTATAACAAAATCTGTTTGCTCTTCTGAAAAATGCATATTAATACTGGATTCTGCAGGGGGAGCACTATTATTAGCACTATCAGTGATAGAATCCCCTTAATGAAGCAAAAACCTTCTTTTAAAAAATTATTGTTATATTTTTGTATTCAAGTCATGCTAGTATACCATAGCTAATGGAAATACTCAATGATTTTTTTCACTCACAAATATAGATGCAATGCAAATGAAACTAAGCATATAAAAAGACTTACATACTTACAAAGTGAGGCAATAGTTACAGAATAAAATAGGAGATACTGCAATGCAAAACTACTATTATACTAAAGATTACAGTAGCACCATAATTGGTGGTAATGCTGGAAAAAGAGTGCCTGGTTTGTATTTTTGATCTTTAGTCTGTAGATATACTGTGTTACCTGAATATTATCAGGGCCGAATATTCACTATCATGGTATCAGTTCCTGTTTCGATCTGCAAGCAAGTTTTGATTACCGTTCACTATTATACATGGTTACATAGTTAGAATGGGTTGAAACTGGTTGAAACTGGTCTTGAAAAATCTACATACACACACTGACACTGACCCCTCCATACCCTCACATAAATTATATATATATATATAACCATATCTATACTGACTATAGATTTTAGTAACACAATAGCCTTGGATATTATCCTTGTCTAAGAAATCATCCAAGCCACTCTTTAAAGCATTAACAGAATTGGCCATTACCCAGCAGTGCATTCAACAACCTCACTGTCCTCACTGTGAAGAACCAACTACGTTGCTTCAAATTAAAGTTCTTTTACTCTAGTCTGAAGGGGTGGCCTCTGGTGCAGTATATTATTAGTTTGTCCCAGTTATAGTTCACAGCAATAACCAAGAAGAATCAGATGGCACATACACAGCAAAATGTGCTTAAACCTTGTGATTTATTCGGATCTCTGCACACGTTTCGGGGGATCAACCCTCTTGAGAAATGATAGTTACCATATCAAGGCATACTTGAATGAAATGGAGTGCAACCCCACATATGAATGACATATAAGAGAATTGCCATCAGTGTATTTCTTATAGTGTAGGCACTGTGGTAAACTGGTAACTGAATGTTTCCTGGCTTCAGCTGTTCCAAGTTCCTTTATAAGAAGGGGGGTGAAGGAGCTGCATTCCTTTCAATAAAATCCATACACTCTGTTATGTATTTACAGAAAATTGCTGATTTGCTTTCATACCTTTTTTGGAAAAGTAAATACTTTTCCATGTTTAGTTTAACACTCATACTGACATTCTGCTAATAAAACATAATAAAAAAAAAAGAAGCTGCCTTGAATTCCAAAACTATGATTACTTAGCAGAGACATTCATAATTCAAAATGTCACACTTGAAATGACAGCAGCTTTTAGACATTTATATTCAAGAACATTACAATAGGAAATGTCTGCTGGAAAAAAACGTGAGATGATCTGGCAGAAATAAATATGAGGAAAAAAAATAAGATTGCAAAAGGTCATATATCAGCGCTACGCAACAAGTTGGCGCTATAGAAATACATGTTAATAATATATTAATCAGCAGTTCCAGTAATTAAGACATTCAAGAGTAATACTGTGGAGGCTGTTATACAGAGGGTAAATAATAGTGTGGAGATGGTTATACAGAGGGTAAAGGTGTCATTGCACATAACTGCATAACATGGTGCCCTTCAAAATGTATAACATTTCCAGAAGTCATCCTCATTTTATTGGTTGTTGAACTGAAAATACATGACAAGAATGGGTTATACAAGAAACAAAAATAAAACTTTTTTAACTTACAACATAACATCTAAAGAATTTACAGTTTAAAATTAATGGTAAAATTAGCAGTTGAAATTAACATTATTACATCTTGCCATAATGTGGAGGTCTCAATTTTTGGTGGTTGTTTTTTTCTTCTTCTATGCAGGTATGTATACTTTTATTTGTATAGAGCTCCTTGTGAGCAAAGCACTGTACAGCAAAACAATCAATTAGTAGTAACAAACAAGCAGTCACTGCATTAGTAAGTAACAATAAGTGAATTATTTGTAATACAATTTACATACATATAATATGTAAATACAATATAGATTAAGTGCTCAGTGTCAAGGAGAGAAAAAGATGAAGGACCCTACCCCGTAGGGATAATAGTCTACTTACAGTCTAATTATTTTTTAGAATACATACCTAAAGGGATGGTTCACCCTTAAGTAAACTTTTAGTATGTTACAGAATGGCCTTCTTCTCTGACTATGAAGATTTTCATTCATCCAGGTCATGGTATATCTAATATAAGTAATTCTAAAACAACTGTAATTATTGAAGACGTTTCACTACTCATCCGAGCAGCTTCTTCAGTTCAACTGACTGGTATGGGAAGTTCTCGGTATATAAACTCTTCCACTAATGCAATCACAATGGCACATTGTAACTCTTCAAAGAGTTTTTCCATCTTTCAAATAGGGTTCACCGACCCCATCTAAAAAAACAAATGCTCTGTCAGGCTACTCACTTCTTGTTGCTTTTTTGTCACTTTTATTGCTCATCTTTCTATTCAAACCCTTGCCATATTCATATTTCAGTCTCTTATTCAAATCAATGCATGGTTGCTAGGGTAATTCAGACTGCAAACTGGAGAGCTGCTGAATAACCTAAAAACTACAACTAATAAAACATGAAAACTAATTGTAAATTATCTCAGAATGCCACTTTCTACATCACACTAAAAGTTAACCCAAATGAGAATAACATGGTCACTTTTAAAAGCTACGTACAGTATTATTATTTCTGGACTGTGATGCAATTAATCATGCCTCACAGATATTAGAAACACATACACAATCCATTTCTATTTTGTAGATGCACATTTATTTTGTTCAAATCTGTGAACAAAAAAGTGCCATCCTACATGGTTCAGATTAACATAACCTAATACCACACCATCTAGATTCTCCAGCCACAGAGAAACACCTGAAGCAACTCATGCCACCTCCCATAGACACTTGAACTGTGTGCAAAACAAGGGTAATTATGTGCTAACTTTCAACCAAACTTCAAAAGTTTGATGCACCCAAGGATATATTTCTTAACTCCAGGTCTAACTGATACAAAAGCTGGTATAACACCACTGCATTGCAATAGAAGTAAACAGTAAATGCTGTGGTTTGTTTGGTTAGGAATGATCTTTCATGGAAAGAAATTGTTAAAAAAACCTTTACTTTCTGAAAAACGAACTCACTCTATAAAGATTAAATATCTGAATAGCATAAATAAATTGTATTTGTTTTGCCTTTATCTAGGTTTAAGCTGATTCATGGTCTTAAATGTCATATCAGATATGTTGGCGTAGAAAGGCGAGAGCAGAATTAGTAATACAATTGCAACTGCAACAAGAATTTACCCTTTTTTTTATTATTTTATTACCAAAACCCTGTCTTTGAAACTACATAGTGAAACAAAGATTATCACACATTAGTTGCATAATGTGACTCATTATGATAGGCAGAAAACAAGGAGCATTTCCCTCTGATCACACAGCAGGTTTTCCTCTATAAACAGCTGCTAATCAGGTCTGTTACAAGGTCAGAAGTTTTCTTAAAGAGATACTGACACCTGAAATGAA
>CM044431.1:113796105-113808981 GCA_024363595.1 Xenopus borealis | reverse complement strand
CTATTTAAAAACATAATTTTTTTTTAATACTTATAATAACTTTTTTTTATTCTTTCACCTTCCAGGCCATTCTAATATTTAGTTCTAGGTATCTCTATAAGCTTGATGAGAGATCCTTATGAAAATCACAAATTAGGCTGTTGGGTTTTAATAGAGAAATAAGGCTATTCAGAATACTGATCACTGTGCTGTAAGGAATACTTACTCCCGTCGATGCTGTTCTTCCTGCCTTTCCAGAGTGTCCACGTGGCCAGATGGGACGCCAACGTTAGAATGGACACAGAGTCATGATGCAAGCAATGGAATGGACGCAGCATAGTGACGCTAGCGTCATAACGTCATGACGGTAGTTTGGCACCAAATGAGGTCTATTTAAGGTGCCAGAATAACACAGACATTGCCCTAATATAGGTTCTACCTTGTGTGTTCCTGGGTGCGATTTACTGCTTATTATACTGATTCCTGTGTTTGACTCCACCTGTTTACTCAATTTGAACCTTCTCTGCCTGCACTGACCCATTTGCCTGGACCTGACCATTCTTCTGCCTCATGCTTGTATGTTACCTTGAACTGTGTTGGCCTGGTGCTTCCTTCTTGGTCTGCTACTCCTGGCTGAGCCTTCCGGCCCCTTACAAATGCCACAGTACTGGTGACATTTGGTGACAATTAGTTCAAAGTAGGGATCTGAAAAGATTCTGTAGTTGGTGGCCATTCAAAATCCATATGCACAACATGTAATAGAGCCTTAGCTAAACCTAAATGAGTCATTTTAACCCATAGTGTAAGCATGACTCCTGATATCTGTATTACTCATGTGTTTTCCACATGGATAAGGCAAGAGAGTTAGCTCTGTTACCTATCCAAACAAGACAAATTAATCCACCTATGGAACATATGTCTTTTTATCTGTTTAAAGAACATGGCAAATGGAAAAAGGATGTATTGCTATAATGCTCCAATACATAAAACATGTAGTAACTACACAGCTTTTTTTTTCAATTAAACATTGAAAAAAGATCAGATAAACACCCACTGAAATATATTGAATTCTTATAAAAAAAAAGACTGAATATTATTGTATTTAACTTATACTTAATAGAGAAAACAGCTTCACTAACCGACAAACACTACATTTACCTCTGGCTAGCACAATGTCACATTCTCTTTTGCCTCTCCTTTGGCTCAGTTTGTTTTTTTTTTCTTTGTAATCGAAAGGTTAGTTATGAGGAAAAAAATTGCAAAAAAAACATTGCAATTCAAATTGATTCAACTGCTAACATTGTTCTCAATAAGGCCAGTATGTGGGTTAATATAGACACAATTACCTCCTGAAAATAGTTTTGCAAACTATTCTTTCGTAGTTGCACATATTGAGGTTTTTTTCTGGCTTCTTCCCATTTTAATCAGTTTGAGATTCTAACCAGTTCTGAAACTCAACTAATTCAGCTGCCTGGTAGATCTAAGAACAGCACCATGCCCCACTGCGTTCCATTCAGTTACAAAGAGAAGGAAAAACAACAGCCTTCCAGAAAGCAGTTCCCTCCTATAGTTCAGGCACAAGTCACATGTATGTATGTATGTATATTTTTATTTGTATAGCGCTCCTTAAGGGCAAAGCACTGTACAGCAAAACAATAAATTAGTTGCAAAAACAAGCACGCCTGCGTGTAGGTGCCGCTAGACATTCCTCAGTGAATAGTCGCTGCACGGCGCCTAAAAAATGTTATTCTTTGATGGATCCGATCGCAAGAGGAGACTGGCCAGTCCTACACTGGGTGCACAACTCGGCGTGGGAACCCGGCGCCGGGGACCCCAGTCTGGCACTGTTTAAAATAGAAAGTATGTTAATGCAAATTCTAATTATTAAAATTGTAATTTTAATTATTTGTAACTCTGTAATGAAAATCAGGAACTGATTGGACTATGTCCTAACGAGGATTCGTACGATTTTCGCAACATGTGTGGAGTGTTCCGACATTTGTCGTGCCATACCGATCGGTCGTTTGGTCGATTGGCCAGGTTAGAAAATTTCTGTCGGCTGGCGATCATATCTTTGCGTCTATTGCAGATCGTACGATTTTCAGTGGGAGACCGTCACTAGGTTTTTAATCGTACAACTTTTGTACGATCCCTGTCAGGGGCAGAACGTCGGCTGATCTGTGCTTTTACTACTTTATTTGATCTGAAGGTTAGTGGCAGGTCGGGAGATGGGGACGTACGATCGTCTGTACGATATTGAAGGTAAATCTTTGCGTCTATGGCCAGCATTACACCTTAACTTTATCTTCTAAAAACCAAGAGAACACAAATGTACCGAAAATAAATTCTCTGTGCAATATAGTGGTGAGTGATTGTTGGATGATGTGCACAGTGAATGCCCATAAACGGCAATATTTCTTTTCATCCTTGGGAAAGTTCCTGTGTTATTGGTGGATTTGTACACTTACTTCCTATCTGACAGTGCAGTTTTTTAAATTACTTGAGTATGGTTGAGTGCAGAGGTTTATTCCCGTCTCTTTACTTTTGTGCATAGTTTGATAAGGTAAGTATTTACTACAGGTTTAATGTGTCTAGTAAAGTGCATGTTATATGTGGTGATGCCCCTATAAATATATTTATCTATTGATTTTTCCTTGTATATCTCCGTTACCATTATCTAGCAAATTGTTACCTTCAGTTTGCCTTGTGATTCATCATTATCTACATTGTCATATCTCTGTACAGAGAATACTATTGATTCACCTGGGCTAATATTATGTCTACACTTATCATCAAGCCAGAGAATAAAGCTATTGTCAATGACAGTTAGGTCACAGTTTTATTTAAGTACATATTACCATATTGCCCATGTCACTGTTACTGGCTTTTGTTGCCCATGTAGGCAGAATTAGGAAAAACTACCAGTGGTAAAACATTGCTTAGACACTCAACTTGCTGTGTGAGGCAACTTTGGGCAACTATGCAATGCATAGTCAATGCAACATGCTAGTATCCTTAAAAAATACCCCCCTTTTGACATTAGCTCATTCAGTTGTGATTATTTAAAGGGCAAGGAAAGTTTGAAATAGAATAAGTCTAGAAATGCTGTATTTTGTATACAAAACATAAACATGAACTTACTGCACCACAATCCTAATCAAACAAATGATTTATGCTTTCAAAGTTGGCCACAGGGGGCTGTCATCTTGTAACTTTGTTAAAAATATTTGTCTGCCTCTGGCCCTGCACATGCTCAGTGTGATCTGTGCTGCTTAGGGATCGTCATAAATGATCAAAAAACAAAGCTGCTTGAGTTCTGCCTGGCTGGTAAGTAAGGCAGGGGCTCCCCCTGCTGTTCATAAGTATGATTGTTTCCCTGTCAGAAGTTAGGGACCGTCTAACAATTCCTATTTTTTTCTTAATTTCACTGCATACAGTCAGGTTTCTTATAAAAACAGTACACATTTTTTAATGAAAGTATAATGGAGATATATTTCTTTTTCATTAAAGAAAAGTAAAAATAGGATTTTATTTCTTTGCCTTTCCTTGCCCTTTAAAAACATTCAGAAATAAATATTTTTTTTTCTAGACATACCTGATTCCAAAGAATGTAAGGAAGCCACAATAGTCTCTCTCTAGTATCACTGGGGCCAGTTTCACTTTATTCTATTGTGAATTGATGACTTCTGGGACTTGTCCTTCTACTTTCCAGAGAATCTGTGCACCACCTGCTATAGCATAGGTGTTTAACATCTCAAAATCCATCATATAACAAGGTAAAGGAAGGGGCCGCATTACACCTTGAGCCTAAATGGGTGGATGGGAACTATTCAATGCAGCACAGGCAGATTATCTTGGTGTGTCTGTATAAAAAATAAGAGGCTGATCAATTATACAGGGCTATGCTTCTATAGAACAACACAGTGTATCACCAAACAGCAATGCACACAAAATGAACCTTCTCACACCAGTGTATTCACCTGCATAATTCTGAGTACGTGTTTTGTCCGAAACTAGTTATAAAGGAATTTATGATCATACACACTCCTTTGAACTTGTGACCTGTTCTGATCAATTAGGTGCAAGTGCATCTAATGACGCCAGGTAACCCTGGAGCTATTGCTATTAATTCATGCAGCAAGTTCTTATGGGGAATGGCAGCCTGTCAATCCAATAGAAGGAGAGTATGCTGGAGCTCCTAGGTCATCTCTTCCAGATGGGCATAAATGTAATCATTGCAGAAAAGTACAGAATAAAGGTTCCCTTGAAATAGGTTTAGTTACTAAAAAGATATACTTATTTGAGCTAAAAAAGTAAACAAAGCAAAATACCATAACTACTTAACAGGAACGAATACAGGGTTTTCAGACAATTCTTTTTTCAGCATACAGTGTATAAAAAGAAGAATTATTGGCTGTATATTCCTGGCAGAGCAAGGATGGCATCCAAACAAGTCTGGATAAAATTAAAGTGAACAGAGCCACTCCACCATATGACGCACACCCAAGAGAGCACATGGAGCTTGGTTCTATAACAAGATCACAATCTTAATTCTTTCATTTTCCATGGGCATTTTGCCAGTCAATTAGGGAATAGCAACTGGAAAAGATGCACAAAATGTTTAATTCATTTTACAAATAGATTGAGGTTGAATGTTATAAAAGTATCTGAATGCAAGGAGCAGCCCAGAATATTAAAAAAAAACATATGTGTAAGATAAATACAATTTTGTCCAAAATAACATTTATATAGCTTATAGATTACTCTGTATTTACAATGCACATTCACCTGTTACACCTCAAGGGCCATGAGAAATGTGATTTTTTTTTTCAGAAATGCAGAAAGGGAGCACATATTTGTTTACAGATGCTCCTCCTAAGGCTGTTGTCGCATGATGCACCCAATGTTGATTTTTGCCAAAATGTGTATTTTCTAGCTGAAATACACCCAACATGCGGAGTTCCTATTCATATCAGTTGCTAAACATATAGGATAGCATTGGGGTGAGACTGGTGTTCTCTCTACTAGCGGTTTTCTGCTGGCTGAAGAATCCCCGTGTGTGATATTAGTCTAGCTAAATGTTTGTGGATGTATACTGTAATTAGCTACACACGTATTGATAAGAACTCATGTGAAATACCTCATTGCTCTGCAAAGAAATAACTGGTCTGTAACTGGTATCTTATCAGTGCTTTCTCTAGACTCAGTTGAGTATGCATTGGCCCACAAGAGACATAAAATATAGAACCAACTAGGGTAGAGTTTATAAGCAAGGGTAAAGCTGGCCATACTCAAAAAGATACACTCAATATGGGATGTTCTTCTATGAATGTATAACTTCACAATCCAAGTTCTTGTATTCTCATATATATAATATATAACTATATAATGAGCTACAGTATTCTTTTTTTTTAATTAATGACCTCCAGTTCTTGTGCAGGTGTAGGATTAAATGATCAAGATTTCAACAAATCAGAAAAACATGACATTTGAATCCAATACAAGCTGACTTGGACAAGAAACCTTAACAATGCTAAGAAACAAATCTATTACAAATTTAATACATGCAATTTTATTTTATGGATACATTTTATAACCAAAACAGTGCCAATAGATAAATTTAATGACATCCTATTAAGCTAATTGGCATCTGCTGCTCACCTTTAATTAGAAAACTGAAATTTTGGGGGGTGTCAATCACTAACCTCTGAACACAGGACAGTCCTCTTAGTTGAAAAGTGCAAAGGCCTGTAGTATGTTCATAATAACCTGTGCTGCCATCTTCTATTTCTTCATTGTGATCCCTGTGGCTTTCCAGGGCAGGGCATACATTTTTTGTGCATGGTCCCAGCCAGAAACAGATGATGTCAGGAAGGCTATTAGGGGTAGATTCATCAAAGAGTGAAGTTCCGCCACTAGAGGGAAATTCCGCAGCTCTCAATTCATTTCTATGGGATTTTGCAAGGCGTATTTATCAATGGGTGAAGTGAAAGTTCACCCTTTGATGAACACGCCTTTAGAAATACCATAGAAATGAATGGAGAGTGGCGGAATTTCCCTCTAGTGGTGGAACTTCACTCTTAACTTCACTCTTTGATGAATCTCCCCCTTTGTCTAATTGCACAAGTGGAGAGAAACACATCTGCTCCTTGCAGAAACATGAAGCATCTGGCTGATGCCACACCTATCAGTACACTTACAATAAGGAAATAATAAGAGAAGATCTGTGCCAGTGTATTTTTCACCCAAGAGGGCCATGGCCTGAAGGGACTGCTAAGAAGAGACAGCAAATGGTGTCGCAGTGCTACATGTAACATACCCTGGCTGGGCTGGTGAAATTTTCAGTGAAGTGGAGCACCGACCCAGGGTTACCAAATAGTTTTTTCTTGGGGTGTCTAACTGATTGGCCCCTCCTCCAATTAATTATTGTATCCTTGTCCTTTAAGAAAATCTAAATAGTTAATAATAGATATATTTCATTTTAAATGACACCTTGCAACATTGTTGATGTACATATAAATTCTTATGCTGTAAAACTACAGGTATGGGATTCATTATCTGGAAACCTGTTATCCAGAAAGCTCCGAATTATGGGATAGACTCCATTTTAATCAAATGATTAACATTTTTAAAAGTATTTCCTTTTTTCTCCTCTACAATAAAACAGAACTTTGCACTTGATCCTAACTAAGATATAATTAATCCTTACTGGAGGCAAAACAATTTATTAACTGATTTTGTAGCACACTCAGGGGCCCATTTATTAAACCTCGCTTTTTTTTCTGGTCTAGGTTTTTGGGGGAACAACTCCAATTTTTAGTGGAAAAAAACAAAACACAAGCAAATAAAAATCCAAATCTGCAAATACGTCATCTCAAACCTGTCGAGGTCATGTAGAAGTCAATGGCAGATATCCCTGAAGTTGTTTCTCGACATCTTGATCTGCACTGGATAATCCGAAAAAATCAACCATAATGCAGGCTATTCACTGTATTTTTATAACCTTGAAATGGTTCAAGGGACCTTTGCCATTGTCTTCTACATGACCTCAACAGCTTTTAATTGGAGTGGATTCTAGCTATTTACATCTTCGGGGTATAATAAATCTTGAAGAATTTTTTTTTTACTGAAAACTTAATTTTTTTCTGGAAAACACTACTCAACCTTTGATAAATCTGCCCCAAAGTGTATAGTAGGAAGTGAGTCCAAATTTTCCAAATCAACCATTTTTCCCCCTGGCTTATATTCTACACTCATTTTAAAGGGAAACTGTCATGGGGAAACGTTTTTTTTTTAAAAAAACATCAGTTAATAGTGCTGCTCTAGTAGACTTCTGCACTGAAATCCATTTCTCAAAAGAGCAAACTGATTTTTTTATATCCAGTTTTGAAATCTGACATGGGGCTAGCCATTTTGTCAATTTCCCAGCTGCCCCAGGTCATGTGACTTGTGCCAGCACTTTAGGAGGGAACTGCTTTCTGGCAGGCTGTTGTTTTTCCTTCTTAATGTAACTAGTTCACAGTGGGACATGGGTTTTACTATTGAGTGCTGTTCTTAGATCTACCAGGCAGCTGTTATCTTGTGTTCGGGAGCTGTTATCTGGTTACCTTCCCATTGTTCTGTTGTTAGGCTGCTGGGTGGGGGAAAGGGAGGGGGTGATATCACTCCAACTTGCAGTACAGCAGTAAAGAGTGATTGAAGTTTATCAGAACACAAGTCACATGACTTGAGGCAGCTGGGAAATTGACAAAATGTCTAGCCCCATGTCTTTTGAGAAATGGATTTTTTCTGGAACAGCACTATTAACGGACGCATTTTGAAAAAAAAAATTTCCGATGTCAGGATCCCTTTAAGCAAATTGTCTTTACAAAGATGGAACAGAAGTAAAAACATCTTAGAGTTCAGCAACAGATAAAAGGCAAAATACTTTCCGAAGATACTGATTTTCCAGACTCCAGTGTTTGAGAAAGCAGGACTATAATTGCGTTTGACTGGTGCCAATGCTATTTAATTGGTCTGCTTAGTGAATTCTTTCATTAAACCATAGCTACTGAACAAACGTACTTAAAGAGAACACTAATATTATTATTAAAGTTTTTTTTTTGCTTGTTAAAAATCAGTCAAACTAATTATAGAATTGGATGAGAAATTATACATCATTATTATTATACATAATGCATGAGGAATGTAATGACAGAAGGGCCTTGTTTTAATTTTCCCTGAATTCTGATCTAAATTGAGAAATGGAAGGAAAAACTGAAAGGACAAGACAGTAATCTAATACTGTTTTTTCAGTGTGTAGATTTAGAGCTCTGTGTGGTGTGACATTACTGCCAAACTGTTTTGATATGTAGTGTGTCCAGTACCATTTATTCAGATGGGCTTTTACCTTCCTCTGAATCAACAAGCAGTTGATAGGTTTCATTTAGGCAAAAAGTTTGAACTTGATGGGAGTGTCATTTTTCAATATGTAGTACTACTACAATACTGTAGTAAATTATTATTTAGATAGGCATTGTGTGCAGGTTCACATAGACATAATAATTAATAAGAGTAAAAGGATAAGGCAAAAAGTATCTACACTAAGGGGCCTATTTATCAACAGTCTAATTTTCGTGGTTTTAGAGGTTTTTGAAACCACGACTAAACTCACAAACTCCAAAACTACAAATGTCATGAGATTTATTGAAAAAACGGAATAAAAATGTACAAAATGAAAATTACACTGAACTCTGCACTAAAACACACGGAAACCTCAAAAATGTGAGTTTTTCCGACAATGTTCTAGCAAAAAATAATTATAAATTAAAACTACAATTTTTTTTAAAGTGGTCCAGTAGGATCAACACAGCTCCCATTGATTTCTATAAGACCTCGACAACTTTTACCTGGCTAAGTTTTGTATTAGAGGTTTTTGTGGATTTTCTTCTAAATAAATCTCAAATTTTAGAGCTTTTTGAAACATTTTTTTAGAGATTCATAGAAAAAAACAAAATTTGATTGAGAGTTCTCCCTTTTCATAAAGTAAATGTAAATGGGTGTCAAAGACATGTGTTTTGCCTGTTTTTTTCTACCTTTTTCATGATCTAACCCATTCTTAATAGGGATGCACTGAATCCACTATTTTAGATTCGACCAAACCCCCGAATCCATTGCGAAAGATACGTCCGAATACCGAACCGAATCCAAACCCTAATTAGCATATGCAAATTAGTGAGGGGGAGAGTAAAAGAGAGTCGCGCACTTTGGTGTGGCAAAAAAAAAATTTACTTCCTTGTTTTGTGACGAAAACTCACATGATTTTAAGGATTCTGATTCGGTTCGGCCAGGCACAAGGATTCAGCCGAATCCTGCTGAAAATGGCCGAATCCTGGATTCGGTGCATTCCTAATTCTCAATTTCTAGTTATATATCAATTTTTCATATTCTAAAATATAATTGTTTGGGTACTAGTAAGAGTGTCTGAAAGTCATTTACTATTAATTATTTTATATTTAGTATTACATAATATAAAAGCTTTTCCCTTTCTTTAAAGCAAGGTTTATAAAAAACATTTCAGGGGGTACAAATTAAGAAAAACATCTCTGTGATACAAAAACAGGTTTATAATCTAACTTTTGGTACCCCCTTAGTTATTGTTGACTTTCCTTCTCAATTTAAATGAAATTAAGTTGCAATCCTGGTCAGTGGCGGACCTACATTCAAACTGTTTAAATAGTTCACATAGCAAACAGGGGGCTTCAGAAGTCATGTAAGGCATACATCATACTTGTAATTCTGTAGTGTGAATGTGCTCCTTTGATACCTGACAGGACATGTTTTCAGTTCTTCTTTCAGCAGGAACAGTGACGCAAGTCTTACACCAACAGCTATTGATATTTAATGCTTTCATTGTTGACACTGCATGGTTTTTACACTTAAACAAAGGTGTTTAAAGGTGTTAGAAACTTCTGTTAAACATTAGAGGTGGAAAGTGGAATTTTTTTCATTTTGTGTTAACTCATGATAATAGAAGAGAGACATTATCTCCATTTTTAAAAATCATATTGGGGTTTGAAGTACTATCCATTTTATCACCAAAGCTTTTATGGTGAGTCTTTCCCAAGAACTGTCCAAGGGAAAAGTGTGATTAATCAATTAACTTATGTTGCAATCTTAGATATATTTTATTTTATTTTCTAAATTCATAAGAGCATACATGGTTTACGTGGGGTATAATTTGAAGGAATACTGGCCAGTAGTGTCATAATAAAGAGAATTTTAAATATTGTGCTTAGAACCCCCATTTTACTTTAAAATCAGGAGCTAATGCTAGAAGAATTACCATGCCTTTCTGTGGTAATAATCCCAAACTTAAAACATTTCTTCAAAATAAGATGTTTTTTGAGGATTGTATGGTATGGCAATGGGCTGAAAAGCTACCAAAAGCCTTAATATAGGTTTTATTAGAAGGAACTGAAATGCACTGGCAACCAATACGGTGAAAAATGAAACATGGAGGAGGGGTACTCTATCTAAACTCCTAGCACAATTACATTGGGTATAATTTAAAAGAATGCTAACCAATATGTTAATAATAAAGAGAATTTGGAATACTGTGTTTTGAACCCCCATTTTCAATATGTTATTTATTATTTTAATCCTTTTAGTCAATATAGTTCCTGTTATTTATGGCAGTTGGTATGCCAATATAATGCAGAGTTAATACTATATTTTCTTAAAACCGTATGCTGCATAAATGCTTGGGTGATACCATGAATTTGTGGATAGAAGATAATTCAAGGCTAAAAGTCTTTTAGCAGGTTGGAGGCAGGCTGTAATCAAGCATGGTCTTAATGAAGTATGGCATGGACCAATTCATACTGTGAAGCATGGTTTTACTTCCTATTTGTTGTGACTAACATTCATGATCTCAAACCCTTCTTTCAAGAGAAATTCAATTGCGTGGTCTATCTCCTGTATGCATAGTTTATCGTATCTCTAATCGCAGAAGGAAGTTTATTTGAAGGAAAGTTTTAAATGACACGTGCAAACACTAGTTCATCTCTGGATAATAGAATATAAAATATCCCTTATATGTTCCCATGGGGATCATAAAACTGGATACGTGGGAGTCAGACATCATGTTAGTACTATAACATGTTTAGACAGTGAAAAAAAAAATCATACCTTTAGAATTGCTCTGCTCCTTTGTTGGTTTTAGAAAAGGTATACCCCTAACGTATGGACTGCTTTGAAGTAAGACCAAAAAGAGAAAGACATCTAGAATCTAGAAAGACACCTAGACTCATGATAATGCAAATGACATAAACTTAAATAAATGAAAAGAAGTAACAAAAACCCCCACACTCGTGCTCAAATAGTTACCACAGTAAATTATTACTGGTGTGACAATTACTAGAAATTTAATTAATTAGCTGGTCCAATCAATTAAGGTACCTTAATCTACCTTAATCGATTGGACCAGCTAATGAATTTCATCACAGGTTTTTAGCTAATGAATTAAATTTCTAGTAATTGCCACACCAGTAATAATTTACTGTGGTAACTATTTGAGCACGAGTGTGGGGGGTTTTGTTACTTCTTTTCATTTATTTAAGTTAACTGTATTAAGTAAATCGCACCTCTACTTCTCACAAGGTGAAATTTTTTGAGTCATATAAGTCCTGATTCACAACATTTTCTTTTTGATGCACATGACGTACACATCGGCATCATTCTGCACAGTCTGAAATTCAAATTATTCAGTGTTGTAATTCATTCGCTTTTTATCTTCAACTACCATTTCACACCTGAAAATTATTACTTTGCTTGTTACAGGCTTGTTATATAATCTTATGCTTTGCACTCAAATCTGTTAATGTTTGCTGATTGGGGTTTCCCACTGTAATATACAGCTTCCTTGTCCTAGTTTATATCACATCCGTACAGACCATGGTATTTCAAAACACCATACATCTGCAACATGTCTGCAAAAATTGTGAGCTGTATTTTAAGCCCATACAGCCTTAATGTATGTCTGTATAACTGGATTGGTATGTACTCTCCTAATGTAGTAGTAGTAAAGGACTGCTCACCTTGAAAGATTTACATTGTGTGCTGCAGAAGCAAGTGGAATGGAATTAACCAACAATGTTTCTAAATCAACATTTATCTGCATAGCAATTTTTGTGGAGTGTGTCATGGCATGGAATTGAGGGATGGGAGATATGTATTACACCATCAGATGGTTTAAATTGCTCAATTTTATGGCACGGAACAATACATTTTGAAATAACAGAGTTTGCTGCATCATGTACTTCATGGTGCAAGGTGAGTCTGCAAAGCATGAATGCTGATTAAGAGCTAGATGTTTATTATATGACTTCCGAGGTGTACTTAACAGTTGTTATTCCTGGATATTAAGGACAAAATATGAAGCTGTATGCAAAAAATACTGTAACATAAATTTAATTTTAAAAGACATCTTTGCAAATGTTTAGCACTGCCTGCAATAGCAAATATTACATTGTGTATTTTCACAACTGCATAATATCCAAGATGGGTCAGGTACTGATTCTCTACGCATTCCACACATACACGCTTTCTCAAGAGATTATTAATATATATATATATATATGAACAAGGAATAGGGACACTCACAGGATCGTTTTATGCCAGCAAAGAGATTAATAATTCCACTCAACGTTTCAATCCCTCACGGTGATCTTCGTCTGATCCCCATGAGGGATGGAAACATTGAGTTGAATAAATAATCTCTTTGCTTGCATAAAACGATCCCATGAGTGTTGCTATTCCTTGTGCATACTGTATATCGAGTTTATCTTAGCTGGTACCCGGGTGTATACAGAGTAAATGGAGTGCAAGGATTTATGTACACAATAAAAGTAATTTGAT
>CM044431.1:113682299-113700883 GCA_024363595.1 Xenopus borealis | reverse complement strand
TTCTCCCATGACAGTATCCCTTTAATGTATGTAGCAGCTCCCATTCACGTCTTGCAGTCCTGATCATTTCCTGAATTAATGGAACAATGTAAGGTTTTCCAGGCAGGTATATTGCCCTCATTTGTTGCCTGTTTGTGGGTTATGTGGTCATATACTGGGCAGGATTAGCCAATATATGGCCACCTTTGGCTTATCAGCAGTGTAGACTTTGTTGCACCACTGTATGCTAATGGCTCTACCCACTGCTCACTTCCAACACAGCCCATACTTGCAGATATGCATGTGACAAATTTGACCATGATAATGTACCTCTTCTGTAATTTATAATGATATAATCCTTTCTGGACAATTAAAAGATACTTTTTCATAACATGTGAAACATTGAAATTGAAAATACACAATTACAACTATCAATCCATTGTTTAAGCACCTTGATGTAAAAAACAAACATTACTCATACCATTCCAGCTGATTGATGTGCTCAATTCTTCCTACTGTCCCAGATGTAATTTCTGGCTATATTAAGCACTTATGGGTTATAAGCAGTTTTGTGATTCCGGGAAAAGGCGTGGCAAGTATTTTGCAGGCTTAGGGAAGAAATCTTAAAGACTTACTTTTCATGTAGACTGAAGTATTCTTTACACACCAAGATATCCTGCATTTCTTCTGCCATGTATTCTGTGGCCACTGGATTTAGGTTGTCATGTGTTCAGTAGTAATATATATGAACTTGGTACTGTTTATGTTCTGCTGGTATTATACACAGAATAGCCTCTTTATCCTGGCATGTGTTCTAGGATACATTATAAATCAAACAGGGCTGTATTTACCTTATCATGTATTATTAGATATTATACATGAAACTATTTATCCAACTATGTGTTTTTGAGGCTATTATACATTAATTTATCTCTGCATTTATCCTGCCATTTTTTCTGAGGAACTGCACTTGTAATTGGCTCTGTGATACTATAAATCAAATTGTTGGGGGGTGTTTTGTAAAGGGTATAATGGAAACCCAACAGTATAGGGAGACATTATTAAGTTCCTTTATGATTAGCATACCTAAAAGAAAGGAATCCACATAAATAAAAATAACTTTATTAGCTTTCCCAAACAGTTATAAAAATGTGTTTAAAGTATGCAGTTATGCTGGTTGTTTACTCTGTAACACAGCAAAAATTACCAGTAAAGATATTTGACATAAGTATAGTGCCCTCTTCTGAGTACTTAAAAGAACTGCTGTTTTGGAAATACATCTGGCTGTGCGCAGAACTATTTTGTATACAATACAGGATGGATGGCAACCACTTATCAATGTGTCTCTGTTTTTGGGGCTCTCATGAGAGGGCTATCTACAAGTAGGGTGTCTGAGTCTGGTTTTTCAGCCCACTATTCCTCACCAAGCAGGATTTTAAGATGCTAAAATGGAGAATGTGAATACTTCTCAAAACTAAACCATGAATGATACGAGTGTGAGTACATATAGTGCTCTATGACAGCCTTTTCCCTACTGTGGGGCTGGTCCTCAGGAAGTTCCAGAGCAGTAAAAGGAAGTCTGATAAAAAAGCTAAATTGGATACAAAATTAGGATGAATGTTTATTTAATACTGCACCTATATGAGAGTGCCTGTTATAGGGCACCAATCACAGCCAAAATCAAACACATAATAACAATCTGACCAGTACAACCTAAACACATTTAATCAAACTACATATATAGTTTTTTGAAGAAAACTGCAGGTTTAAAAAAAAAAATAAAAAAAAAAAATCCCTTACTTCTTTCACTGAGGGAGTCCATACATTGACTATAACAGTGACTATAACAAGTCACCCAGAATGCCTAGCTTTAGTAAACTCTAGAAGTATCACGAGATTTCCCTGTCTTATCCCCTGCTTGCGATGTAATTATACAAATGAAGGGCACACAGCAACTCCCAGAAGTTTGGCAGATTTCAAAATAGCTTAGAGGGTTTATTAGGCAAGCAAGGAATTTGAACTGAGCATGTGCGAGATTTCAGAGCTACAGTTGGCTGTGAAGATATAGGTAGGAGGAGTCAGTGAAATCCAAGATGCCTGCCTCAGCTAGAACTGCAGTGGAGATAGGGGAGATTTTGCAGAAGGTATAGTGAGCTGATGATTTACATTATACAAATAATTCTAACTGTTTTAAAAATTGGATTTCTTGAACTTTCACATTGTGTATTTACTTAGTAAATGATTTTAGTTATGATTGGTGTCCTTTAAGGCCATAGTTTCATTCATTCATTCATTTGTAACCTTGTTATAACTTAAAAGGGATGGCTCACCTTTAAATTTACATTTAGTATAATAGAGTATCCTTTTCTCAGCACAGTGCTATTCGCCTCCAATTTTCTTTTTTTTATCGTTTTCTACATACAGTAGAACCCCCATTTTACGTTTTTCAGGGGACCAGAAAAAAATGATGTAAAATCCAGGAAAATGTATTATGCATACTAGATAGGTAGGACCACAAAACAACAATGTAAAGTGAGGGGAAACTTAAAATCAGGGGATGTAAAATTGGGGTTCTACTGTAATTTATTTTGTTCCTGTTCTGCCTTTTTCCAGAGGTCACCCTGGAAACCAAAAAGTTATTCCTCAGTGAGGCTTCAGTTTTATTGTTATTGTTACTGGTGATCTTCAGACCATACCAACCAGATAGCTCCTAAAATGCCAAACAGGAAAATAAAAATAAATATTTTAAAAAATCTAAATAATTCAATAATACAAAAGCCACAAAAAATGAATACCAATTGCAGATTGTCTAAGAATATTGCTGTCTATGTCATACCAAAAGTTAATTAAAAAATTAACTACCCCTTTAGGGGAATGCCTGACTGAAAAGGGGGGCCTTAAGACCTTTACTTTGTGAGATGGAACGCATTGAATGCCTATGATCAGGGAAATCTGCTGTATTAAAGGAGAACTAAAACCTAAAAATTAATGTGGCTAAAATGCCATATTTTATATACTGAACTTATTGCACCAGCCTAAAGTTTCAGCTTGTCAATAGCAGCAATGATCCAGATTCATATTTGTCACTGGGGTTCACTATATTGGTGAATATACATACAAGTGTTTGTGATACTCACATGCTCAGTGGGCTCTGAGCATCTGTTGAGAAGCTAAGCTAGGGGTTGTCACTAATTATCAAGCAGAAAATGAGGACTGCCAGTAATATAAGCTGATGTTACAGGGCGGATTATTACATTCTGATGTTAATTGCACTGGTTTTTGTGCTGCCATCAGAAACGTAACTAGAGAGGGAAGGGCCCTGGTTCAGCCAAGCTCCCCTCCATACGTAAGCCCAGATTTATAAATGGGGCGTCCTTAGGCCATCTCTGATCATTTCCCCCCTTCGTCCACGTCCCCTTCTGCATCTCTCTCCCCCTCCTCTCCCTCCCCTTCTGCTTCCACCTCCCTATCTCTCTTCCCTCCCATCCGCGTCTCCCTCCCCTTCGTCTTCCCCCTCAGCTTCTGCTTGCCCCTCCACATCTCTCTTCCCCTCCCAGTCTGCCTCCCCTTCTGCTTCCTCCTCAGCTTCTGCATCCCCGTCTCTCTCCCAATCTGCCTCCCCATCAGCTTCTGCTTCCCCTTCCCATCCATGTCTCCCTCCCCTTGTGGCGCGCGAGCTGCCTGGGGGCCCTGAGGGGGTGCGGACCCTGGCCCAATTGCACCCCTGGTAGTTCCACCACTGGCTGCCATGTAGTAATTATCTGTATTAATGACTAATCAGCCTTATATTGTGACATATCTATTCTATGTGTACTGTATATTGTGTCAGTCCCTAAACTCAGTAAGTGACAGCAGTACAGAGCAAGTGCAGTAGGGACGCACCACATGCACTATTTTGGATTCAGCTGAACCCCCGAATCCTTCAAAAAAGATTTGGTCGAATACAGAACCGAACCCTCATTTGCATATGCAAATTAAGGGTGGGAAGGGGAAAACATTTTTACTTCCTTGTTTTGTGAAAAAAGTCACGCAATTTCCCTCCCTGACCCTAATTTGCATAATTAGGGTTCCTATTTGGTTTGGCTGGGCAGAAGGATTCGGCCGAAGCCGAATCCTGCTGAAAAAGGCCGAATCTTGGCTGAATCCCGGATTCAGTGCATCCTTAAAGTGTAGTGAATCAGCAGAAAAGAAGATGGGGAGCTACTGTGGCTTATTTGGAGACACAGATCGTTACTGTTAAGGGCTGTGGTTGCCTGGGGCTGGTACAGAAGCCCACAACATAACGTAGAACATTTTTAGCTACTTCTTTAGTTAAGTTTTAGTTCTCCTTTAAAAGAATGTAAATTGTGGTTATACACCTGAAAAGTCATATAGCAGCTATAGCTGTTCTTAATTTTTTATAGCAAATGCTGGCAGATTACTATTACATGAACAAAATACATCTGTGTTCAACATATGCTCAAAAAAGGTTGTGTGTCTGCAACTGAAATTTTTTACACTACATCCACCAACTTGGTTTATTATACAATTGATGGAGATGGAGAAGCCATTACATTCTCCTTCTTATTTAATCCCTGTTCAGTAATGACTCCTTAGGGCTTACTTAAATAATATATACTAAATTGCAGAAGAGCAGTTGCCAGTGGCAACAATAACAACATTTAATTTATGGTTAAAGTCTCTTTTAAAAGTTATATTTGAATGCAGAAATTGTAATAAAAAAAGTTTCCTGAATCTGTCTTGTCATAGGCAACCTTTAGGATAAATGTTAAATCTGGCTGTTCCTGCCATAAACTTCCAGTGTTGCTAACTTTAAGAGCTGAATTAATATCTCTTAAGCGTTGGCAGACATAGATAATTATTAAACTAGGGAGTCACACTTTCAAGCCATCTACATCCTTACTCCCTCATCATGTAAATCACTTATTTGAAAAATAATTCAGATTATTCTTTTCTATGGTGAAATAAACTGTTCCACTGTAGAAAATAAATTGTAATATAGGAATGCTGCTTTTTTTTAAATAGAAAGTTATTCCTTGCTAAATAAAAAGAGATGAAAAGGCCAGAAAAAGGCACAAATTAGTCAAGCTCAACTTTTGTACAATTGAAATTCCCCTAATTCTCTGCTGATCTACACATAACTAAAGTGCAGGAGGCACCAGATTCAACGCTCATTCTCTAAAGCAGGGGTGTCCAAACTTTTGGCTTCAAGGGCCACATTGGAAGAAGAAAATTTGTCTGGGGGCCACACATGAAAAACACACTTTTGATTTGTAAAAGTAAAGAAAATACACAAAAAAACTACAATACCAGTTGGATAACCAGATGGAGCTATACACTGGAATATGGAACACCTGGATATTAAATAGACTTAATATTATATTATCACTAACTGAGCAATGGGCAGAGTCCCACTTAGGGTTGCCACCCGGCCGGTATTTTACCGGCCTAGCCGGTAAAACACCGGCCAAGGCCGGGGCCGGTATTACAAATTTACCGGCAATGTAGCTGCCGGTAAATTTGTAATACCCCATGAAAAAGGCCCCTGCCCTGCATAAAACGCATTTAATACTTACCTTTTCCGCGTCTTCAGCCGATCGCTGTTGGTGGCTCCGCCCCTTGTACGTCACGTCACGCCCCTTGTATGTCATGTCCCTTTTATGTCATGCCACGCCCCTTTTACATCAGGGAACACCCCTTTTACATCAGGGACCGCCCCTTATTTTACTCCGCCCCCCACCGGCCGGTATACATTTTTAGAAAAGGTGGCAACCCTAGTCCCACTACTCCTATATCCTTTGCAACATGACATTTTCTCGGGAACTGAGCCTTTAAAGCTGGGCCACATTCATATCCACCCTGGGCCACATTTGGCCCTCGGCCACAGTTTGGACACCCCTGCTCTAAAGTGTAAAAAGAACGTGACATCCCTGGGGTATATTTATCAAAGGGTGAAGTTCCGCCACTAGAGTAAAATTCCGCCACTCTCCATTCATTTCTATGGGATTTTTAAAGGCGTATTTATCAAAGGGTGAACTTTCACTTCACCCATTAATAAAAACACCTTTCAAAATCCCATAGAAATGGAGAGTGGCAGAACTTCACTCTTTGATAAATGTACCCCCCTGAATCTGGCTGAAGGCCTTTAGCAATAAATGGAAACAGCCAACTGAGCCAAGGCCTTTTATGGAAAATATTACTCAGCCCGAGTTGTCATACAGCAACTTCTACGAAGTTCTCATCGCTTGTATGACCATAAACTATTTCCACCCTGCGCTAACAACGCTGCGAGATTTGACTCCTTTCTCTTGCCATCGCTTAGTCGCAGCGTGCTGACATCACGGACGTCATCTCCAGGGCAGCGGAAAATGGCGGAGGCTCTAGCGGAAGCCGGGAGGTACTTTTGTCATAGCTGTACGGCCGAGATTATCCCGCGGCTCCCGGTGAGTGAATGGGAGAGAATTCGGGTCTCTGTACAGGGAGCAAACCGCACCAGATCGGAACCATTGCACTCTATCATCATGTAACTATGCAGCTTGGGCTGAACTGAATGTAGAAATCTCTAGATGGCTTGAGGTCATCATGCCGTGTGTCACAGAATAGGCATTTTAGCCATTTACTCGCTGTTATACAGTGCACTGGCAGCGCATCGCCTGCATTACACACCTGGGTGACAAAACCACTGGGACTTGATAGTAATTTTTGGGAGCCCCAAAAATAGACTTTCAGTAACGATGTAGGAAGTAGGAAGGGTAAAGCTGGCGGAATGTGTCTTTATTATCTCTTTTAGTATGGCAATCATAAACACATACACACACCCTCGCCTGGAAAAAGCTGGAAGCTGCCATCCAGCCACAACCATTCCATGTGTTTGGTGTTCTGTTTAATAGATCCCTTCAGTACAGGGGATGTAAACACATAGAAAATACAATTCTGCCAAACAAAAGGAATGGTAATTTCACCCAGCTTTCCAATATGCACGCATTACAGATTTTCAATGGTTTTAACGGTATTTGCCCATTTATATTACTACTGCAGGTGAAACCAGTGCCTCTTCCTGGTATTTCTGCTTTTAGAAACAATAAAGCAGAAGTAAGTGGATTAACAGACCTGTAAAGATACATGCAATAGAGTCCTGCGTTAATGGTACCCGAGGAATGAGAGTAGTATTTTCAGGTGCGGCAAGTATAGAAGCTGGATGCTGGTTGGACAAGGCAGGTGCAGGTCGAGGCCGCGGATAAGTGGTAAATTTTGATGAACAGTAAATCCTAATCTATACAGTATTCTCTTCTATTTATTCGCATTATATTTGAAAGAATCAGTCTGTAATCTTTTGCAACTCATTCCACGTGGATGTAGGAATCCAGCTATTGCTGCATTCTCTATCATCCAGTAGTATTGGCTGGCAACAATTGGAAATCTAGATTTGTGTACTTTGGTTCTTTGTGTTTTACAGCGAGCACATCAGACTTGTGTTTTTTGAGCTGCACATCACCATTTGCAGCACTGTCTTTATGTCTTTCCACTAAGTTGTCCTGTCTCTAAAAAAATGTATTATAATACCTGTGCAGGACTGGACTGAGAATCAAAATAGGCCCTGGCATTTCAGGTACACAAGAGGCCCATCAGCCCACATAGAGGCCCAAACAGTCCCCACCAGCCCACTAAATACTGACTTTATATGGCACCTTATAGCAGCCCCTCTGGCATTTGCCCTAACCCACAGATTGCCAGTCCGGGCCTGTGCTAGGGGAATATAATGTTATTCATTACATAAGGTGAGTTTTAGTTTTAAATCTAAATTCATTATCATGAAGCTAGTTGCCTCCATAGACGTTATGTAGATCTCCGAGTAACATTATTATTCCAACCTGATACACTGTGACATACTGGATAGACCGCTCATTTTCATTCAATGTGAGTATGGAAGAAATAACAAAAACAGGAATGGTACTAGTAATTAGAGTGAAGTGCTGCTTTCAGTTCTGCTCAAGTGTTCATTCTCTGTTTGTGGCCACTTTGTATGGGATGCACAAAATCTCTTTAAGCCCCTTGCCATATGTGCAGGCATGCTTAATTTCTTGCAAGAGAAATTTAAAATGAGCTTTAAAAATGTTCCCTATATATAAGCTAGGGTTACTTGCCCTTTATATTTCTGTACAATACAGTAGAATATAAAGATAAAAGGGGTGAGCTGCATATTTGTATTTCTTAATTTAAGGGAGTTCTGTCATAACTGAGTTAAGTTCATTTATAGACTGATGAAACCAGGGCCTCTTAAAGCCCAGCATCACTGAAACAGTGCAGAAAAACTTTTAGCAGTGTCGGCGCATCGGGTTAACGCAGTTTTGCAGGGCTGGGGGGCTTTGCGGGGAACTATTGCAGGTGCAGCACCTACTTGATACTGACATGTTCCTATGATTTTTATAGGAATGTGCCGGTATCGTTTTAAGGCAGACTATAATGAAAAACATTATAATGATTGATACTTTACTTGAAAACAACTCTGAACTAAGCATATCTTTGACATGGTAAAAACGTAGTTCTATTCTGCAAGAAAAGCTATGTAGAATATTTATTCATTTATAATTGGCCGGTGCAGTGTTCCTTTAAAGGTTCTAACCCTTTCTGATCATTGTCTCCTCAGGAATATACCTGCCCTAGGTGTGATTCGGGATTCATAGAGGAGCTTCCTGAAACAAGGTAAACAATCTTAGACAATTTAGAAAAATATGGTTTAAATAATTTGCACTGGTGTTCTTAATACATTCCTTACTTATTATTGACATGTATTTATAAAGCACCAACATATTCTGCAGCACTGTACAATAGATGGGTATATACACCCAACATACAAGAAGTTTTGCCCAATGTTTACTTATGTCTTAGTGTGCTTGGTTGCTTTGGGAAGGGTGTCTATAGAAACCTTTGCTGGTGTTGGCTGTGAACCAGTGTTGGGATTCCAGTGTGCCTTGCACCAACCAGTTTGTGTTGCAATGTAATGTGTGAGCCATGTTTTTTTCCAGATATAAACTAGATTTATATTTAAACATTGTATGCTTCAATCAAAGAATTTGCATACTCTTTATTGCTGGGAAATACTCTGTTTTCTGTCTTTGCTAACCCAGATCCATTATTGTGTACTTTTTCTAGTAGAAATTCAGAAAACAATAGCAGCAACAATTCTAGAACCGATCAAAACAGGCCTTCATTTGATGTAAGTGGCGTTCAGAATGGGTATATATTCCTACTGCGAAGTGTCTGTACCCTTCCTAAAAAAAATGGTTTCTCCCTGTTTCTTCCTTCAGAACCTAGAGTCTGCTCATTTCACACTTCCTTCTGGGTATGGCCAGGTCACATTTGGAATCTTTAATGAGGGCCTGGACTTTCCCATCTTTGGCACTAGTGGTCCAGTTGAAGAGACTCGTGATGGAGAAAGCAGGCGTGAGCATCAGTCACGGCAAAGATATGGTGCTAGACAGCCCCGTGCCAGGTTGAGCACAAGACGAGCTGCAGGAAGGAACGAGGGAGTACCTACATTAGAAGGGTAAGAAAAATATACTAACGAGGGAAGTTTGATTCCAGCCTTGAATTTTGTTTTAACATTACAATTTAGCATTTTCTTGCAGAAATGAATACACATATATCTCTGTAATCCTGACTACCAGCAATATTTATTATTAAAAGAGAACTAAAGCTTAACTAAAGAAGCTCCCCATCTTCTTTTCTGTTGATTCACTGCACATGCTCTGTGCTGCTGTCACTTACTGAGCTTAGGGACTGAAGCAAAATATACTGTGTGTGTATATATATCTGATTAGTAATTAATACAGATAATTACTACATTGAACAATCTGTCCTGTAGCATCAGCTTATATTGCAGATAAACCTAATTTCTGCTTGATAATTTTTAACGACCCCTAAGCTTAGCTTCTCAACAGCTGCTCAGAGCCCACTGAACATGTGAGTGTCACAGACACTTTCTAAAATGGTGACCCCCTGTGACAAGTTTGAAGTCCTGGATCATTGCTGCTAATGACAAGCTGAAACTTTAGGCTGGTGCAATAAGTTCAGTATGTAAAACATGGCATTTTTAGCCCTCTTCATTTTTAGGGTTTAGTTCTCCTTTTAGGAGTTCAAGAATGGTATACCTGTGTTCTGGCAAAATTATTTCATCTTTTTTTGTACCACAACTTTATCAACCTCTGCTCTTCAAATAGTCTATAGTTAAAGGGGTGGTTCACCTTTAAGTAAACTTTTAGTATGTAATAGAATAGCTGATTCTAAGCAACTTTTCCGTTGGTTTTCATTATTTTTTTTATATAGTTTTCTAATTATTTGCCTTTTCCCCCTTTTTCATGCTTTCAAATGGGCGTTGCTGACCCCCATCTAAATAGCAAATGCTCTGTAAGGATACAAATGTATTGTTATTGCTAATTTTTATTTCTCATCTTTGTAGTAAGGTCCTCTCCTATTCATATTTCAGTCTGTTATTCAAATGAATGCATGGTTACTAGGGTAATTGGACCCTAGTAACCAGATTATTGATACTGCAAATTGGAGAGCTTCTGAAAAAAAGCTAAATAACTCAAAAACCTTAAATAATAAAAAATGAAAACCAATTGCAAATTGTTTCAGAACATTACTTTCTACATCATACTAAAAAGTTAACTCAAAGGTGAACAACCCCTTTAAAGCATGTGCGTGTGTGTTTATACAGTTCATACTATTTATGTGTTTGCTGTGTCAGAATGTTTGAGCATAACATTTCTTTTCAAGGCTGGTGGTGAAAATAGACACAGGTCAGTAACACGTCTGGTAGAGCTTTCCAGTCTTTTCAGTTCCTGTGTTCTATTTAGCATTTATATGAATGTATTCAAAATTTGCCAGGTGATCTAAAACTAGGGCAATAAACCATTCAAAATAAAAATGTGGTACAGCTTAGGAAGCTGTAAGTTATTTACTTAGCAGGCGGTTGATCGTTTACCTCCTAGTTTGCACCATTACTATTTGAGGTAAATATAAATGCTGGAAATAACAGTACTGTTACAGAAACCTAGTAAAACTATTTCTTACAGTGTGACTGGGAAAAAATATTTTAATACATATATGGGACCTGTTTCCCAGACTGCTTGGGGCCTGGGTTTTTCTGGATAACATATCTTTCTGTAATTTTGGATCTTCATACCTCAAGTCTACTAGAAAGTCATGTAAACATTGAGTACACTCAATAGGCGGGTGTTGCTTCCCAAAAGGATTGATTATATCTTAGTTGTGATCAAGTACAAGCTACCGTTTAATTTTTACAGAGAAAAACAGTTTAAACATATGGATTAAAATGCAGTCCATGGGAGACAGCCTTTCTGTAAATCAGATTATTCTGGATAATGGGTTTCCAGATAATGTAGACAAGGCAGTCATGCTATTTATTAAGTATATCAGGCAGGCCTACATAAAAGCAGGATTGAAGGTTGCGCAGTGACAACTGTGGTGCTCAGCCAGAATGACTGTAAGGACTCATCCAATAATGGAGGCATTTTGAAGGGGACAATCCTTTTATCCCAAATTAAAATGTAGGTCCTGTATATATCATGCAGATACATACTGCCAATTATTATTTTCATTTAAATTACATATTGCATTGTTTAAATTATTAAGCAGAAGCAGAGTATTACACTTACTACCTCCCCTGTAATTAGCTATGTTAGTTTAAGAGGGTTATTTGTCAAAGGTTAAATTTTAGAGCTTTGTGAGCTTTTTTAAACCTAAAATGAACTCAAAACTCAAATGGATTTTAATTTAAGCAAAAACTCAACTCGGCGACTTCGAGGTTAACAACCCGAAAACTCGAAATTAATCAAGTTTGCAGTGGGAAAAAAAACCTGATGAAGGCTATTAACATCTTCAAATGGTTCAAGGGACTTCTGCCATTGACTCCTACATGACCTCGACAAATTTTAGATGGTATATATTTGGATTCAAGCTATTTCCTGGGTTATGGTATAATCAGTCTTGAAAAATTCGAGACTCTCAAGAACTTGTATTTTTTGTGTAAAAAAAACAAATCAACCTTTGATAAACAACCTCTTTAGTGTAGATAAAAGGTGTTAAAAAGAAGGAAAAAAAATCTTCCTTTTTTTTTTTTGTTACATTTTGGCTTACAGATAAGCAGAAGTGTTATTTTGGTGTGTATTCCAGTAAGAATGCAGCAGTGTGGTGCAACCACTTTTCGGTAGGAGTTCCCTATGTGACATCTCATTGGTTTTCGGATGTGGCCATAGACTAGATGTACCCTTTTTTTTAATACAGGATCATTCAGCAGTTAGTGAATGGGATCATCGCACCTACAGCCATGTCAAACCTGGGGGTGGGACCATGGTAAGTCTGTGTCTGTACTGTAAATATTGGACATTGGGGCACTGCATTCAGTTAGTTACATTTGGGAGGAATCATTGTGTAATAAGGGTGGAATGTGTGCATATTCTGCTTCTGGAGTTTACAGTTTACAGTTTTCTGACAAATGTAAAGTACTGTAGTAGATGTGTAGGTCAGGAAAAACTCAACCCATACCCAACCCTAATCTGTTAACCTTAACCTGCAATTGACCGCAAATTCAAAATGCATTTAAAGGTTGCAGGAGGTCCCCCATTGGCTGATAAACAGCAATTGGCAGGTTTAAGGTGGCGAAGGGTTGAATTTGAAATTTTTAAAGAGACAGTATTTCGATTTTCGAACGGTCGAGTTTTAAAATCCGAATCAAATTTTGGCCTATTCGATAGTCGAAGTACCCAAAAGTTACTTCGAAATTCAAATTTTTTTTCATTTGAATTTTCACTTCGACCCTTGATAAATCTGCCCCTTAATGTTATTGTTCAACATAAAAAAAAAGGTTACAAACCAGGTGTCCCTTATGGCCTTAAACAAGAAGGAAAGCTACTGAGGCATTTTATATATTAGCTGCAATAGTGCAAGCTAGAATGCTATATTTATTCTGTTGAATCTTTTACCATACCTGAGTAAAAAGCTTTAGAAGCTCTCGTGTTTGTTTAGGATATCAGCTGCAGTTTTAGCTTGGTGTGACATCACTTCCTGTCTGAGTCTTTCCCTGAGCGAGCAGAGTGGGGGGGGGGGTTTGTAAGAGGAGCAAACTGATCATGCTCACTCCCGGGGCAAGGAGTTTTAA
This sequence comes from Xenopus borealis, assembly GCA_024363595.1. Classification (NCBI taxonomy): domain Eukaryota; kingdom Metazoa; phylum Chordata; class Amphibia; order Anura; family Pipidae; genus Xenopus; species Xenopus borealis. The sequence continues at coordinate 113,687,721 of CM044431.1, read as the reverse complement.
ACTGAAGGCAGGAAGTCTGATACAGAAGCCCATGTGTACACAATAGAAGGAAAGAAATGCTGTGTTTCTTTTGACTGAGGATTCGGCATTACTTTGAGGGTTTACTGGTATATTCTGATAAGGCTTACTTTTAACCTTTCCTTCTCCTTTAAATTTACTACAGACCCTAGTAACTAGGAAAATAGTTATTAGATAGTTTCTTCTACATATTTAATGAAGGGGGAACCATAGACTTTATTGTAGCAGGATGGATTTTGTTTTGCTTCAATAGAATATTTGCAGTTTGCAAACTCTAGTACAGTGACTGTGCATATTAACAGTAATGCCCAGCGGACGCAAACTTGGGTAGAGAAGCAACTTTTAATACCCATCAATACCTGGGCACTCCAAGATTACATAAAAAGATTACATAAAAGAAGGTACCTACTTCATTAAAACATTTGGGGCTGAGACTTAAAGCAACATGGTCTTGGCATTTTAAAGGACAAGGAAAGGCAAAAAAATAAAATCCCATTTTTTCTTCAATGAAAAATAAATCTAGCTCCAATATACTTTGATTAAAAAATGTGTACCATTTTTATATGAAACCTGACTTACGCAGTGAAATTCTCCCTTCATGCTGTGGATAGGAATTGACGGTCCCTTACTGCTGGGCAGGGAAACAGTCATACTTATGAACAGCAGGGGGAGCCCTCGCCTTACTTCCCAGCCCTGCAGAGCTCCAGCAGCTTGCAGTCGATGACTGTGTAGAAATTTGTATTGGGCTTTTTTTTCCTTTAGGCTGGGGACAAACAGGGAGATTCGGGGAGATTCTAATCGCCCGAAGAAACTTCGGGCAATTCCGGAAATCGCCGCTCCGCGTGTGCACAGCGCTGGCGCTTTTTCATTTCAACTAGCGACGGACAGGGAGAAGGATGTTCGGGGAGATTGTCGCCTGCTATTAAACGCCAGGCGACAGAATCTCCCCGAATCTCCCTGTCTGTCCCCAGCCTTACATTGCCTTTACTGTTTCCAACTCCAGCTGCAGGGATAAAGATCATGGAGCCAGATTTAAACAGATAAACTGGGATTCTATTTGGAGGATTATTTTGCTGCAACCACTGGTTCTGCAGAGTTGGAGAAAGTTTGTATTAAACAATACAAAAACTATAAAATCCACATTAGATTACATGACAACACAGGAGTGCAGTCTGTTTATTCTGATTATTAATCAGTCTTGCTGTATTGGCTTCTGGCAGATATTATTTGACTTGTGCTGTTTCTATCATTTATGACCATCCCTAAGCAGCTCAGATCACACTGAGCATGTGTACAATCTTGGTCTTGCAAAGATGTTTAACAAAGTTACAAGATGACAGCCCTCTGTGACCAACTTTGAAAGCATAAATAATTTGTTTGATTAGGCTTGTGGTGCAGTAAGTTTATGTTTAGTATACAAAATATAGCATTTCTAGCCTTAGATTTTAGATTTTCCTTGTCCTTTAAGGGCTAGGCCAGACGGGGAGATTCGGGGGCATTTTGTCGCCAGGCAATTCGGAGCAATTTCAAAAAGCGCGCCGCTCCGTGTGGATACGCGCCGGCGTTTTCAAGCAACGCCGGTGCGCTTAGTGAAGTGGCTATTCGGGGAGGTTCGGGGGCTACAAGTCGCGGCGAGAAGTCGCCAGGCGATAAAATGCCCCCGAATCTCCCCGTCTGGCCTTAGCCTAAGTGCATATTTAAATGAAACATTTGTATAGATTATTCCTATTGGTTGTTCTCATACACGAGTGGGTTTTCTACTTAAAGAGAAAACCTAAAAGCAATTTTTCTGTAGATTCTATTTCATTATAGTCTCAGGATAAGATTTCCAGCAGAAATTCTGCACTGCAATGCATTTCTCAAAAGAGCAAACAGATTTTTTAATATTCACTTTTGAAATCTGACATGGGACTAGACATTTTGTCAATTTCCCAGCTGCTCCTGGTCATGTTAACTGATGCATTTTGAAAAAAAAAAAATTCCCATGACCATATACCTTTAATCTCAGCAGCTAGATGTCAGATGTCATTCTTTATTACAATGCTAGGCAAATATGTTTATGTATTGATGGTTCATTTTGTTGTAGGGCTTCCTAATTTATCTCTTCTTTGACTATAAAAGTTGGGCAGGTGGGTTATAAACCACTGTTAACACTTGGTAGGAATGAAAAGAGGCACAGCGTAGGAACAGATGTTTGCATTCCATTTCCTACCTAATTGCCTGTTATATTGAATCTTTGTAGGCTGCATTGAGTGGCTTCTACTCTAACTAACGTTTCACCTTCTCTTCCTCTCTGAACAGGGGTGTCCTGCATTCCAACCCCATGGATTATGCATGGGGTGCAAATGGCCTAGATACAATAATCACACAGGTAACAAATTGTATCATTGTGTGTTGCATGCAGCTATCCAAAAAATTTAATATTGGCAGAGGCTCTTCTACATATACCCACAGGGAGAAATGAGCCTGGTTAAAGCATATTCAGGTATGGGACCTGTTATCCAGAATGCTTGGGACCTGGGATTTTCCAGATTGTAATTTGGATCATGAAGGCCTAAGTCTAGAAAATCAAGTAAACATTAAATAAATAAAAAATAGGCTGGTTTTGCTTCCAATAAGGATTAATTATATCTTAGTTGGGATCAAGTACATGGTACTGTTTTGTTATTACAGAGAAAAAGGAAATCATTTTTCAAAATTTGAATTATTTGGATAAAATTGAGTCTATGAGAGATGGCCTTTTCATAATTTGGAGCTTTCTGGATAATGGGTTTCCAGATAACAGATCCTATACCTGTATTAACAGGGTTTCACATATACCATAGTGAGCACTGAAACTTTTATGTTAGAAAGTTGTTCATTAAAGGACATCTAAACCCTAAAAATTAATAGGGCTAAAAATGCCATGTTTTATATGCTAATCCTATTGCACCAGCTTAAATTTTCAGCTTCTCAATAGCAGCAATGATCCAGAACTTCAAACTTGTCACAGGGGGTCACCATCTTGCAAAGTGTCCGCAACAGTCACATGCTCAGTGGGCTCTGAGCAGCTGTTGAGAAGCTAAGCTTAGGGGTTGTCACAAATTATCCAGCAGAAAAGGAGGGTTGTCTGTAATATAAACTGATGCTACAGGGCTGATTATTAAATTCTGTTGCTAATTGCACTGGTTTCTGTGCTGTCATGTAGTAATTCTCTGTATTAATGACTAATCAACTTTATACTGTGACATTTCTATTCTATATGTACTGTATATTGTGAGTGGGTCCCTAAGCTCAGTAAGTGACAGCAGCACAGAACATGTGCAGTGAATCAACAAAAAAGAAGATGGGGAGCTACTGGGGCATCTTTGGAGACACATATCTTTACTGCTAAAGGACTGTGGTTGCTTTGGGCTTGTACAGAACACAAAACATAATGTACAACATTTCTAGCTACTTCTTTAGTTAGACTTTCCTTGTTGTTATCAAACGTGATAATTCTCTATGTTCCATTATTTATCCTTTTGTCCACTTGAATTTTTTAGGCACACCAACATAAATTTTTGTTTCTGGTTTCTTTCTACCCCCAGTTACTTAACCAGTTTGAAAACACAGGCCCCCCCCCTGCGGACACTGAGAAAATCCAAGCCCTTCCTACCATCCAGATTACAGAAGAGCATGTAGGTAAGTGGGAAGCTTACTACCGTCCTGTACAGTGACAGCCTTGAGCTTTAAAACTGAAATCAAATGTATTCCAAGGCAAAGTATGTTTGTGCATTGGGAAAGGAGATTAATGAAGCTGCTGTTCATGGGTTGATCGTGTTCAATTACATATCCATACCACATTGTTCTAAGGGAATATAGTCTCTAGTTTATGGTATGCCTAATAGGAGTGCTAGTCTGTTCATTTTCTGCTTGGGGATTAATAATTATTTCCTATTCACTGTGGAAGTGTTGGCTCAGATACATTTAGGGGCATATTTATTAACATTGAAGACAAAAAATACTGGCTCTTTCTCATTGCAACCAATCAGAGCTTTGCTTTTGTTTTCTAATGTGACAAGGTGACAGATCTTTGCAACCAATTGCTGATTGGTTGCAGTGGGCATCATCACTGTTGATTCTTCTTGCCAGTGTAAATAAATATATCCCTTTGCATAGCATATCAGAGCATAGCTGCAGATCTTGTAGATAAAATTCTTTCTCTGTACAGAGTACCTGACCTCTGTTTCCTTGCCTGCATTTTTTATTTTTTTTAAATCTTTGCATTCTTTGCAACTAGGTTCTGGCCTGGAGTGTCCCGTGTGTAAAGAGGATTACACAGTTGGTGAAAGTGTGCGGCAACTTCCTTGCAATCACTTATTTCACAATGACTGCATTATTCCTTGGTTAGAACAGGTCAGTGTGTTGACATTGCTAACTTTATTTTCATTCACATGCTTAGGTCATGTAAGAATCCAGAGTATTAGGGTAGTGACACACGGGCAGATTCGGGGAGATTTAGTTGCCTGGTGACTAATCGCCTGTTCTTCTGTCCTTCTCACGAGGAAACTTTGGTCGACTTTGAAAACGAAGCGTCACGTGTGCAGGCGATTAGTCACCAGGTGTCTAAATCTCCCCAAATCTGCTTGTGTGTCACTACCCTTAACTAGCTTGTGGCCATGGGGTAATAATATATTCTGTAGTAGAGATGCTTAGAAGAATAGATTATATAGCTAGAACTTAAACTGAACACGATTCTCTTAGTGTTTTATAGAACAGTCACTGGCAGTTAGGGTCAGTTTTAAATTAGTGGAACAGCTTCTAAGTAAATGACTCAGGGCAGAACTGCACGCAAGACTTTGCAGATCTGACAGGAGCAAGTATAAGTAATAGGAAGTCGGAAGGTGTCTCAGGGTTGATCCCTCAGTTCTGCCCTCAGTGTCTGTAATTGATAATGCTTTAAAACATCTGGAGTTGTTTTAATTACCTTGATGCATGATACAGACATCTCATTCCTCCCTTTGCTGCTAAACACTCTCTAATCATCTGGGAAGGTTTTACACTGAATGTAAACATTGTTGGCAACATTTTCTTTGATTCAACCACAACCTGAGGTTGGGTATTGGGCCTGGCTCACAGGTATTTTTCCTGTTCATCCCACAGGTGTTCATTTGGGTTAAGGGAAGGACTTATTGCAGGCCAAGTTCTTCCACTCCCATTTCAGCAAACCTTTTCTCTGTAGACCTCACTTTGAGAATGGGGCATTATTGTTCTTAAATAGAAAGTGCCTTCCCCCAAACTGTTGCCACAATAAGAAGCACAGAATTCTTCAGCATGTAAATGCATGTTTTATACATAAAAAAAAACTAGATGCAAACCCCATGCAAACATCATGCAGGTTATTAACATCTTTAAATGGTTCAAGGGACCTCTGCCATTGGCT
>CM044431.1:113615482-113668962 GCA_024363595.1 Xenopus borealis | reverse complement strand
ATAGATAATGGCTTTTTTTCTTGACTGCTAAGATTTTGTTTTGGAAATACAAATATCAAAATATTTGATTTGTTTTAGGCATTTTAAATACAGGCATTATTCCTGCTATTCCCTGTGATGGATCTATTTCCTATTCGTGTATTTTCCACCCCACCCCTTTGCATTTTGTATTACTTTGTACTCACTGTGGTGCAATCGTGTGCCAAAAGCAAGTGGAAGTTGCATTGTAGCAGCTAGGTGGACATGATGGGAAACTGCAGTTTCTTTCCCTGTGTGAAAGTAGCATCATGCATATCTGAACCCTCCTCCCAGTTCTGGAAGTCGATGTGGGTAGGGAGCTGGGGAAATATTTTGCACCTTGGGCGAAATCTACCCTCAGCCCCCCTGTCCACAATCATCTTCCACAGGCCGCTGGCTGTAATTGCCTAGCCACATCAACTTTGATTCTGGGGATAGATCCCATGATAACATGCCATCCAACTGTGGACCACAGAGGATCTATTAGGAGCTCCATTAAATATCTAATTTCTAAAGTTTACAGTATTGATATCAGGCACAATATATGATTATTATTATTATTGATTTTTATATTAGAATTTTTTAATAAACTACTTGACATTCGTGGTTTTAGTGAAAGAGTTTTTTTTTTTGTGGTTTCAAAAATCGCACAAATTAGAATTTTTATAAATGGGCCTCTAAGTGTTTATAACCTCAGAAAGAAGAATAGACTAGGAACTCTGTGTAATACTCCAAATCATATAACTTACTGTTTGTTCAGTAACTTCGTGTCCCCTTACTTGCCAGATGGATCGATGGTCAGAAAATAGTGCATTGCAGATACAGACGTCTCCATCTAACATCCCCCTCAAGGTGACTGTAACTTTGTTTTTGGTGAACTTCAGCTCTTGAAGAGGATACAGCAAGAAACAGCAAGGTCTAGCAGACCAGGCAAAAAGAAGTGGAAGGCGTTAGGCACATCTCAACCTGCACAAGCTAGAAAATAATGTAGTGCACCCTGGATAGGAAAATATAAACAACTATAGAAATAAATTTTATATAATTTTATAAAAAGATGTATTTCCCCTCCCCTGTTGGATTTAGCCACAAGTGTCCAGTGGGGTATTTTTATATACAAGGATGCGAGGGTGCCCTCCCGAAAGATGCTGCTCTATGCACAGGAATTTGGTTGCCTATATAGAAAATACAGCCCTGTAATTAGTAATGACAAGTCATATGCATTTGTTATTGTTTCCCTATCTGTTCTCTATTAGCAGACATTTTTCAACATTGTACTACCCACCCTCAAGACTAGGGATGCACTTTTTATTCTTTCCACCAGGAGAGAAAGTGCCCTATATGGGCAGATTTGGCCAGAAATACCATGTGTGGCATTATCTTAACTCTGAGGTCAGCTCTGCCTGTTGTAGAAATTACTGAAGCAATGATCTGCAGGCTGAGTGCAGTGTTTAACTGCTGGAGCAGGACAATAGATGTTGTAATTATAGAAAAATCTTAATTCCATTGACACTGGCACCTCATTCCTTCAACAGTGACAAGCAAGTGTCAGTTGGGTACAGTACGCAATACAGAATATTTACTATAATACACATAAATAACCTGATAAAAAGATGTAATTTTTTCTTGAAAAGCTTGCATTCCTAAATATCAGTTAGCTAATAAACAGTGTCTTACTAAACAGTGTCTTACTAAACCGTGAATTACAAGGCCCGGATTTTTGCTAAGGCCACAAAGGCCAGGGCCTAGGATGGCAAGTTTTTAGGGGCAGCGTGCCACCAAGCTGGAACCTAAGGAGTACTGCGCCTGCAAGGGCACCAGCCACTAGGACCCAGAGTCCTAGGGGTGCCCAAGCCTGAAATCCGGGCCTGGGAATTTAGTATCCCCCCCCCCAGAGTAAAAAGGAATATTAAGTCACCAACATCTTCTATATCAATCTAAAGGTACCACGCCTTCGGTCAAATGCTCTTATAAAGGTCATGGAACTCAGAGGTGATTTTCGATATCCTCGTCTTTTACAGTATGGCATATAGTATTTCTTATTATACACATTAGGTACAAGGATACAGTTAAAGGGTATTCAAGATTGTGTATTATAGTACATATTCTGTGTTGTATTGTGTACCCAAATATAAAATATTGTGCCTGCCAATAGCATTAGGTCGTTTTATCCCTAAGAAAGCAAGTTGTGGTCAAACTCTTTTACTCCTGTATAGAATAATACTACAGTGTATAAGACGAATTCTGTAGAATCTATTCTATGACTTTCATATATTCTATTTTTGATAACACATTTATGCTGATATGACATTGAAGATTTATACCATAAAACAAAGTTGAATAAGGTGTACAAACTGAATTTCAAAAATATAATATATTCCACCCAACCCTTTGTATATAAAAGAGCACAGAGCACCGGAGAAGCCAATCATTAAAAAATTCTTAATTTATTAGTAAGATTAAAAGTTCATGGGCTGCCCATGAACTTTTAATCTTGCTAATAAATTTAGAATTTTTTAATGACTGGCTTCTCCGGTGCTCCGTGCTCTTTTATCTACTTCTGCTGTTGATTGTGACCGCGTGGGATATCTGCATACGTGCAGCACGCTGAGCTGATCGGTCCAGGTAAGTGCTCCCATTTAATTATCTTCCTTTTTTTTGGACTTGAATATTGCACCCAACCCCTTGTGTAAGGTATCTCAACAGTTTAAAGCAGGAATCCTCAACCTTTTGAACCTGTGAGCAACATTCAGAAGTAAAAGGGGTTGGGGAGCAATGCTAGCATGAAAAATGTTCTTGGGGTTCTAAATAATTGCTGTGGCCATTTAGAAGACCCAATGTTGATTGTCAACCTACATTGAGGCTCTGTTTGGGGGTGCATCTGGTTTTTATGCAACCAAAACTTGCGTCCATGCCAGGGATTCAAAAATAAGCACCAGCTTTAAGACCACTGGGAGCAACATCCAAGGAGTTGGAGAGCAACATGTGGCTCACAAGCTACTGGTTGGGGATCACTGGTTTAGGGCATTCTACAGTTCTTGCAGCAAAGAACTAAAAAATATCTTACTGGGAAATACAATCCACAGTGACCAAAAGAAGGATGAATAGATGGCCCTGACGTGCCACATTCCTATTAAATGAGATGTAACCTAACAAAAATATAATTCATGATTCAAAACAAGCTTTTAGAAACTAGCATTCTTCCATGAACCTGTTTGTTGTTGGTGTATTTGCTTTCCACTGCTACCCTGTGTTTGCTAATAGTTTGTACTCACTGTGGTGCAGGCAACTGCCAAATGCAGGTTGCATTCTAGTAGCTTTGTGGACATAACCAGGAACTACATTGTACCTTTTCCTGTGGGAAAGCAGAGCTCTGCGCGCATTAACACAGCATTTGCAACAACTGAGTTTTCAAATGCCTTCAGAATAACTTTTTCTTTGTCAAAAACCAACACTGCATACCTTACTATCTAGCAGCTGAATCTGTTAATAAAGATAAACATTTTTACATGGTTAAAAGTGTTTATAAAAATACCACTATCAACATTACCTTTTAAAGTGGTCTAGCTCTTATCATGACTAATTAGGAGCTTCATATGACACGTTTTTAAGGGGCCCTAAAGTGATTAAGCAGCGTGGCACAGTAACAACTGAATCTAAAAAGAATCATGAATAGTCCAGTGGTATTGAGCAAGGCTATGACCGTGTTACCATAATTTAAAGAACTTGTAGCAATAAAAAAGTGAAAATATTTTATTTACATATACTGTTTATATGTGTTGATCAAATACCTACACTTAATCTTTTTCTTGGCAACAAATGTTTATTATGAGAGAGGTTTTTAGTCTATATTCCTGTAGAGACTATAATTTGCAGGGCGCACACCCTAATTGATGTTGAGGTACTAATTCCACGAGACTGCCCATCTGAAGCCTCCTTACATATACTGTAAATCCAAAGACAAAATATAGGCAAAAGTCATCATTATTACCTATTATTATCTTTTTTGTACTTGATGGATTTTTCCTCTGATGAAGACCACTTCTGTGGTCGAAACCCGTAGGGCCAATCACTGGGCCAATTGCTAATATGTGAGTATTTTTGATTAAAACATTTTTTACTTTTTATAATTGAGTGCGCTATCCTTCTATTTTGTCTTTATATTCCTGTAGAGAGCCATGAACCTTTTTATCTTCCTGTGTTAGAACTAGATCAGTTGTATTCTACAAAGTTGATCTATTGTCTACTATAAGGAGCACTTCAGGCATGAGGCAATGTTCTCTTCTAATCAGGGGTGTTTCTGCCATGAGTCAAGGTGAGTACGTTGCCTCAGGCTGCAGCTCCCCAGAAGTTACCAGAGGTGGAAAAAAAGCTGCTCCTGATAACTTTAAAAGTCGAATTTCTAGTTATCATATATTTTCTAGACGATGTGCCCCCCCCCCCCCCCCCCCCCCCCCCGATGGCAATCATAAGGTAAGCGTGATGGGCAGAGGGGGCCGTATTTCGAATGCTGCCTCAGGCGCCATTGCAGCCTGAATCGGCCCTGCTTCTAATACAGAAAGCTCTTTTTTTTTAGCCAGAGCAGGACAAAAGCACTCTATGTTTTAATGCATAATAAACGCATTCATTATTTGGTGTTTCTAGCCTTTTAAAGGAGAACTAAACCCTAAAAATTAATATGGCTAAAACTGCCATGTTTTATATACTGAACTTCTTGCACCAGCCTAAAGTTTCAGCTTGTCGATAGCAGCAATGATCCAAGACATGAAACATATAACAGGGGGTCACCATCTTGGAAATTGTCTGCGACACTCACATGCTCAGTGGGCTCTGAGCAGCTGTTGAGACGCTAAGCTTAATCACAAATTATCAAGCAGAAATTGTGGTTGGACTGTAATATATGTTACAGGGCTGATTATTAAATGCTGGTGCTAGTTGCACTGGTTTCTGTGCTGCCATGTAGTAATTATCCATAATAATTACTAATCCGATTTATACTGTGACATTTGTATTCTCTGTGTACTGTATAATTTGAGTCAGTCCCTAAGCTCAGTAAGTGACAGCAGCACAGAGCATGTGAATCAGTGAATCAGCAGAAAAGAAGATGGGGAGCTACTGGGTCATCTTTGGAGACACAGATCTTTACTGCTAAAGGGTTGTGGTTGCAAAAGCCCAAAACATAATGTACAACATTTGTAGCCTACTTCTTTAGTTTAACTTTCCTTGTCCTTTAAAAAGAAAATGTCTAGGTCTAATTTATTGCTGAACTGCAGAACTATTTAAAAATTCATATAAGCAAAGCAAAATATATCACATATGTCAAGAGAAGGGAGGGATTATTAGGATTTTTGCATAAATATTGAATAAACCAGCCTGCATGCTACTTTTGAAAGCACAATTCTTCTATATCTAAATGAGTATAATGCACTGGTATGTTATTATTTTTCACACAATTTCTCCTTTAAAGGAAAACTATACTCCCACTGAACAATGTAGGTCTTTATAAAAAGATATTGCATAAAACAGCTCATATGTAAAACCCTGCTTCAAGTAAATAAACCATTTTCATAATAATATACTTTTTAAGCAGTATTATTATTATTAACATGTATTTCTATAGTTCCAACATATATACAACTAAATCACATGAATTACATACATATGGAGTTACATTCAATCACAATCAATGCAGATAAAAAGGTGAGGAAGGACCTATACAGAAAGAGCTTACAATCTAATGGTAAGGGAGTTGGCAGAACAGCATGGCAGAGGAGGAGCGGTTGCTGAGGTATATGAGCCTCACGGCGGTGTTCATTATGGACTGGAGAGATGACAGTCTCTGGCGGGGAAGGCCAATTAAAAAGAGAATTTTGGCAGCATCTTGGGTGATAAATTATTGTATTTTGGATATGTTCCTTAGGTGGAAATGACATGATTTAACAAGTTACTGGATATGAGGAGTGAATGACAGGGTAGAATCTAGGATAACCCCAAGGCCTGGGGAGATAGGGTGATAATGGAATTGATGGATACTTCAGGGATGTTACTGGTGTTAGTTGGAGGAAAGAGAACCATTTCCGTTTTAGAGAGGTTTAATTTAAGGTAGCGTTGCGACATCCAGGTAGAGATGGCGGACAGGCAGGAGGAAATGCAAGTTAGGAGTTCTGGGTTGAGATCAGGAGATGAGAGATAGATCTGAGTATCGTCAGCATAGAGGTGGTAGTGGAAACCATATGAGTTGATTAATTTGCCGAGGGAGGAAGTATAGAGGGAGAATAATAAGGGTCCCAGGACAGAGCCTTGAGGAACCCCAACAGAAAGAGGAAGGGGAGCAGATGCTACTCCATTGTAGGAGACACTGAAGGAACGATTAGTGAGGTAAGAAGAGAGCCAGGACAGGGCCATGTCACGAAGGCCAAGTGAATGGAGGGACTGGAGGAGGAGATGGTGATCTACAGTGTCAAAGCAGCTGAGAGATCAAATAGTATTAGTAGTGAGAAGTGATTGTTGGCTTTAGCTGTTAAAAGGTCATTAGGTAGTCGGGTCAGGGCAGTTTCAGTGGAGTGTTGCAGCTTAAAACCAGATTGTAGGGGGTCCAATAGATTATTGTCAGAGAGGAATGAGGTTAGTCGGTTTTAGACTAGGCGCCAGGCCCGCCATCAGGGGGGACAAGTGGCCCAGTGCTGAAGGGGGGCCCGGCAGCGCTGCAATATTGAAAAGAGCTGGGCCCCCCCTTACAAACGCAGAAGCGTGCACTCGTATCAAAGCGTAGATGCGGAAGTGCCAAAGTCCTGAAGAGATGAATGAAGACCCGAAGTCCCAAAAGGAGCCGACACTGAAGTCCTGAAGCGGCGAAAATACCAGAAGTCATGAAAAGAGCCGACACTGAAGTCCTGAAGCAGTGAAAAGAACCAAAGTCATGAAAACCGCTATATCTGAAGTCCTGAAGCCACAAGTTCAATTCTACTGACACCAATGTGGATTTTTATCTTTTTTAATCCCCTGGCCACCAAATTTTTATTTTAATACTCTATAGGCCCCTGCCACCAATTTTTTTAAAAAAAATTTTTAAAATTTGTAAGGGGACCCTGGCGCCAAGGTTTTTTTAACTTACAGGGGGCCCTGGTCACCAATAATTTTTTTTTAACTTGTCAGGGGGCCCTGACCACCAACTTTTAAAAAAAACTTTTATGGGGGGCCCTGGCACCAATGTTTTTTTTTTTTAAAAAACCTTTATGGGGGGGCCTGGTGCCAATTTTTTTTTGAACTTATAAGGGAAACCTGGGGGGGTTACTTTTTTAGCGCTGATGTCTGTGTGGTCTTTTAACTTTGATGCAGAGTGGGTGGGGATCAGGGGCGGAGCTTTGGTGCCTGGGTGGGCGGGGCCCAGGGAGCCCCAACGATTTTGTTGTGCGGGGCCCCGTGATTTCTAATGGCGGCCCTGCTAGGTGCTCAAGTAATTTAGAGATGAAAGGTAGCAGAGAGATAGGACGGAGGTTGTCACTATTGGAGGGATCAAGAGAGGGTTTTTTCAGGATGGGGGTGACAAGAGCATGTGTTACTTGAGAAGGAAACCATCCAGTTGAGAGCGAGAGATTAAATAGATGAGTTAAGGCTTTGATTAGACATGGATTGTTATTGCAGAGAAGTTTTGAAGGAATTGGATCAAGCGGGCAGGTAGTAAGGTGGGAAGAGGCCAAAAGTTTTGAGACTTCCTCATCAGTGACGGGTGAAGGAGCACAGGAGAGACTAGGGAGTGTGGAGGGAGGGTGGTGGGAGTCTAGGGGGGTTGAGTAGTCTGATGTCCCTTCTGTTTCTATTTTGTTTTTGAAGTGCTCAGCAATATCTTGAGCAGAGACAGATGTGCATGGAGGGGGTGGAGATGGGAAAAGGAGAGTGTTAAACATGGAGAAAAGTTGTGCCGTTTTTTTAGAAAGTGAGTTAATGAGTGAAGTAAAGTATGTTTGTTTGGCTTGGGGGAGGCTGGTGTTATAGGAGCGCAGGGCAATTTTGTAGCTCCAAAAGTCTGATTCTGAGCGAGATTTGCACCATCGACACTCAAGTGCACGTAGGGTTGCCACCTTTTGTAGAAAAAAATACCGGCCTTCCTATATATTTAAGTTTTTTCCCTATTAATAACATTGGAATCAACCATCAAAAATACCGGTCAGGCCGGTAAAATACCGGCCAGGTGGCAACCCTAACACGTGATTGTCTTTGGAGCGCTTTTGTTTGAGCAGTATGCCAAGGTTGAAGTTGTTTGGGTCTAGCATGTTTAGTTTTTGTAGGAGCAAGCTCATTAAGGGCAGTGGTGAGAATGCTGTAGTAGACAGAGGTAGCCACATTAGGACAAGAGATGGTGGAGATATCAGAGTAAAGAGAGTCAAAGGAAGGAGAGAGATCATGTGACACATCTAGAGCATTAGAGCAAAAATACCAGCCAGGTGGCAACCCTAACACACACACAAACAAACTACTGTATACTTGTTAGGTCACATGAGCCAATTAACAGATAGTTCTGGATTAAAAATTCTGTCATTTGCTTCTACATTTCTTCCTGTTACAGTTAGAGTTGAAATATTTCTGGTCGTGTGATATCTGAGGCAGCACACAGACCATCACGAAATGGTGGTTCAAGTCAAGTGATGTAAAAGGGCAATATTTACTTAAATATTTATAATGAAATTAAAAGAAAATATACCCCCAAAATTAATACTTGAGCAACAGATTATCATCAGTTTATATCATATTAAGTGGCATATTCAAAAATCTTATCAAACTGGAATATATATATTTAAGTAAATATTAAACCTTTTACATATCTTGCCTTGGACCACCATTTTGTGATGGTCTGTGTGCTGCATCAGAGTCAGAGATCACCTGACCAGAAATATTTAACTGTAACAGGAAGAAGTGTTGAAGCAAAAGACAGAACTTTGAATCCTAGTATCGCAGGAGGCTGTACTTTTTTTTTTTTTTTAAATGGCTATTTTCTATTTAGGATTACCCAAAGACACATGCTACTAAAAAGTATATTATTATGAAAATGGATTATTTACATAAAGCAGGTTTTACATATGAGTTGTTTTATGTAATATCTTTTAATAGAGACCTTCATTGATCTGAGGTATAGTTTTCCTTTAATATGTCACTTAACTTGATATAAACTATCTGATGCTTTATTATTAGTTTTGGGGTTATAGTTTTCCTTAAAAGTCTAAATGGCACGGTAACATACAGGCACAAATGGGGGGGGGATATTAAATGCTGTAGTGCAACTGTTATTGGAAATCCTAGGCTATCCACAAGCAAAGCATTTCCAGGGGCAGAGAAACAAACACATGTAGGCATAGCAGGGAACTTGCTGTGATTACTCGTGCTTCTATTAGCAATCGCTGATAAAATCTGTCAACAAGTTCGCCCTGCCAGTAGTTTTAACTACAGTTCACAGGTTTCACTCTCTGATAGATTGGGAATCGTAGTTCCTCCGCTGTCATTTGTCTTTTACTTGGTGGTCACTCGGACTCAGTTTCCCGAAATGCTTTGCCCGATGCTACGCATGCGCATCCAGCGAGGTTGCAATGGCGGCGCTCTAGGCTGACACGGGAGATTGTGCTGCTGGAGGGATGTTGGTGCGGAGGCTGAGTGTCCTATCCCGGCCCTTTGGGGCGAACATGGTAGCGGGAATCAGAGTGTGTCCTAGATGCACGTACAGTGACAACCGAGGTAAGTGCTTGAGTTTTAGTAAAACCACGTGGAAACCCTGACCTGTGACCTTTATATCCTGACATATAAAAGAATTTGGATTTGTGTGCAAATATGTTTATAGAAAAACTGCAGGAGCAATGCAGCCTGAACAGCTAAACTGGTGTCTTTCTTCCTTCCGGTGCACACGTTAAAATACAGTCATATGAAGGGCAAGCCAGGTGAAAAAGATACAGTAGCTTCTACTGTATGAACAGTATTCTGTGGAGGGCATCAATCTTATGCTCAGAGACGGGTGGCTGAATGAGATAGAAAGCTTAAAGTCATACGCTGGCCAATTTGATAGAACTTTATTATAATTATTATTAAAATAAATGTACTTTTATGGTACCTTGTTGGTTGATAATTGCTTAGAATTGTAACATTGGCATTTGTATGTGGAAATCAATTGACTCATGCTTGCACTAGTTGGAGATTGCAAAGAAAGGGGCCCTTTTTATAAATTGTAAATAAATAAATACGAATTTGTCCCTGTAACTATAAGGAACGTGTCAGTATAATTAATCTTGCCCTTTGTTTCTATTATGTGCACCTAAGCGACACTTATTCTACCTATGCACATTAGTATGCTAGCACAGGCTTCCTCAGGGCATGCTGTGCTGGTGGCATGTATATCCCGACAAAGGCTGGTGTACAAATGTATATCTATTGAAGGCTTCCACCAGCCCAGCATGACCAACAGCTTTGTATCTGTGCTCATGCAACTGTAGCCTAGTCGGGGGGGCTGGAGGTGCTGTTAGGCCGGGGGCTTAATTTTTGGTAGAACTGAACAGTGCTGTTTTTCAGGCCCAGGGAAACATTTGATATTTTGTACATTTCTTGTAATGGACTTGGTTGTTTACAGAACCTCTCACAGCTCTCCGGTGACTTAATATGACTGGGTAATCACAGCCCTGCAGTCACACAGGCAAAGATAGGCAGCAGTTCCCTGTCAGGTCTGCTTAGCTGCTGATTGGCTGGCATCCTGTAAGCCAAATTGCATAGAGCCACTGAGAGGCATTCCTCTGGACTAGAGCCTGAAAAGCAGCCAGGAGGAAGTGATGGACAGTGCTGGTACAGGTTTTTGAGAAATGTGTGGTGTTGTCTATACTCAGGGGTCGGGACCCCTTTGGAGGTCGAAAGACCCTTTTACAGGGGTCACCTAAGGGCTGTCCAAACTTCAAGCCATTGTTCAGACAAGGTGGGTTAAAGAATAAGTGTTGCGGCGGCCATTTGTTATTAAGGGAATGCGTAGTAGCTGACAATTCAGGGAGATTGCAGTGCTATCAGCTGCTTCCAGGTAGTAAGAGGGAGTACTCCAAGCCGAGTAGAGGGAGCTGAAGACTGAATGCAATGTCTCCTGATGGGCTTCCTCTGATTGGTGGATTTTTGTTTTTTTTTTCTTCTGCCAGACTCCTCGATATTTACATTACGATTCATAACAGTAGCAAAATTACAGTTATGAAGTAGCCATAAAATAATTTTATGGTTGGGGGTCACCACAACATGAGGAACTGTATTAAAGGGTCATGGCATTAGGAAGCTTGAGAACCACTGGCTTAAAGGAAACAATGGCCTCTTCCACTTTAATATTTTGTGAGTTGAAAATATTGTTCCCTTAATAATGGGTCCTGACAACAGGCAGATGTTGAAAGAGGTTTCTCACCTTGTCATGAAGGGCTTGGTGACAAACAGCACAGAGTGTTTGCAATATTATTAGCAATCATATCTATAAGTAATCTCTTGTAGAGTTCAAAGCTGGCACTCAGGTTAAGTGAAGATTGGGGGCAGTCCTGCGTTTAAACGGTAGTTCCACAAGCATGCAAGAATAAAGAATCCACACTCCAAGGACTTAATGTCAAAAATCATCAAATAATCTTATATTGGAGACTAACATTTTGCCTAATACAATAGCTGTTGTCAAAGTGAAGTAACCACACACATTAACGCCAATAAAACCATGTAGTGCTGGGAAAGCTACACATGTCAGAAAGATGAGACACTATGCACAAAACACTACACAGCATTGAAATCGAGTGATCTGTCGAAATTGTATGGTCAATGTACTGTTGGCGGAGATCATTTTATAACTTTTAATACAGATTGCAAGTAATCAAATATACTATGAATGCATTGCAAATATGTATCTTTTTCATATAGAAAGAACTTTAAACCCATGGATACTGGCAAGACCCACGGGTCGTTGCTTTCTGGCCAATCTCACTGCTCCTTCTTGCCGGTCATGGGCGGGTTCAGGTTGAGCTCTTCTGCCTGATCTCCCCACACGCGAGCTTAGACTGCAGTTTAGGGTTGATCAGTAGGGTGTTATGGTGCGGGTCTATAAGTGGAGGGGGGCTAGTCTGGATCAGGTGTGGGTTCTTTGCAGAAAGAAAAGCAGGACCATTGAAAGAAAATTTGCCGTGATCCTGCCCCATGTTCTGTATTAGCCCAGAACCTTGCATATTGTTGTTGCTCACTTCAATATCCATTGTGGCTCCAATTATCATCTTACTACTTCAGTCATGTAGGAGGACACTTAAAGCTGAATTAATTTGTGCAGCTGCTATAGTCCATGTCAAACAAGGGACATCAGTTGTACAACTGAGGACCTAAACACACATCACACCCAAGGGGCAAAATATTTAATATTTTAAGTTTTCAAGAAAATTTGCTCCTAATCTTAGCCTTCCTGTTTTCCTATAGCTGGGCTCTTGATGGATGCACATCAATGGTCATCCTATGTCAGGCCCAAAAACCAAGCCAAGGTCAGTGAAAACTGCCGGATGGAACTACTGGAAGGTTAGTATGTGCCAGTATGATGTTTCTTAATGACCCCTTCCCTTGCCATGATCTTTATCCAGGAGGATTATCTGTGCACTGCTAATCTAATTGCATACCTTGCAAGGTCCGAACATGGAGTAGCTTCAGTTTCCCTGTTTAGAAATAATAATGGATTTTTTTGTGGTTTAAGCCAGAGCTGTGGAGTCGGAAGCAATTCAGGGTATCTGGAGACATAGTTGCCAAAAATGTTCCAATTCCTAATAACAAGCACAATAATCAAATCAGATTTAAGAGCTTCTGTGAAGGAGGATATGTCAGAAGCAGTTCTGTTCTAAGAACATTTTTTCAGTTAGTTTTAGATTGTATTTAACAGCTATTCTTTATCTATTTGTCAGTTTTTTTTCCCAGTTGTTTTTGGTTTATGTAGTTTAATGGATTTTAGTTTAGGTTTACCAAAGGATGTGGCATGGATTTTTGAGCTTTGGCAGTGATAAAATGTCTTGTATGTTCTTTACTTAAAGGGATTCTGTCATAATTTTTATGGTGTAATTTTTATTTCTAAATTACACTTACACTAACCCAGCAAGTGTATTTTATTGGTATGTAAGCCGCAATCTCAGGTCATTTTGCCTGGTCATGTGCTTTTCATGTGCTGCTCTCTGGTTACCTTCCTATTGTTCTGCTGTTAGGCTGCTGGGGGGGTCGATATCACTTCATCTTGCAGTACAGCAGTAAAGAGTGATTGAAGTTTAGAAGTTTATCAGAGCACAAATTACCTGACCAGGGGCAGCTGGGAAAGTGTCAATATGTCTAGCTCCATGTCAGATTTCAGAATCAAATATAAAAAAAATCTTCTTGCTCTTTAAAAAAAAAAAAAAAGATTTCAGTGGAGATGTCTACTGGATCAGCAATATTAACTGATGTGTTTTGAAAAAAAACATGTTTTCCCATGACCATGTCCCTCTATCATCTTTCAATCAACATAGAAAATACACTAGTATTTTAAAGGATCAGCAACACCAAACATGCACTGGTAAAAAAAGATGTGTTTGCTTCAGAAGACTACTATAGTTTATATATAAACAAGCTGCTGTGTAGCCATGTGACGTTTTACCAGTGCAGAGCAATAGTACATCATATTTTAATTACTTTGATACACTTTCAGTTTTTGTTGTTACAGTTTCCTTTAGAGCCTTAATGTACCATCTGTGTTAATGAAATTTGGCTTTATAAGAGCTACAAAGGTTGGGTCTAGGGCTTCGGTAGTTCTACTGGAGTTTACAGTAAGACATTTTGTGCATACAGCTTCTACCTGGTGATCCACGTGGTTTCCGATAAAAAATGAAAACAATAATTTGGGCTTCACATAGGAAAGCAATTTCTATCTAAAACATAGTCCCTATTCAAATTGCTTAAAGAAATAATGAATTTGGGGAAGTTAAAGGTAGGACTGGCCAGAAAAGGTGTGCCGAACCCAGTTGGCCAGTATTGTTGCAGATCCATTTGGCTTTTTAAGAGTTTGCCAATTCAATTGTAGTTTAAGAACTTTGAGGGGTTGTTCACCTTAACTTAGTATGATGTAGAGTGCCATTCTGAGAGAATTTGTCATTTGTTTTCATTTTTTATTTGTGTTTTTTTGAGTTATTCAACTTTTTATTCAAATGGCTCTCCAGATTGCAATTTCAGCAATCTGGTTGCTATGGTCCATATTGCCCTAGCAAGCATGCATTATATTATATGAATAAGAGACTGAAATGTGAATAGGAATATGAAGAGTGCCTCAATAGAAATATAAAAAAGTACATTTGAAGCCTTACACAGCATTTATTTTAGATCGGGGTCAGTGCCCCCATTTCAAAGGTAAAGATGGCAAATAATTCAAAAACTATAAAAAGGAAAACATTAATGGCAACTGAAGAGTTAATTAGAATTCTATATCATACTAAAAGTTAACATAAAGGTGAACTACCCTTTTGATTATAAACCCCCAAAAAAGGAGGATGGCAGTTTTCTGGAGTATTATATCTAATACTGTAGGAGTGAATGTGATGTTCATTATTTTGCTTTTGGGGGAAATAAAATGTGTTTCCCTCTCTGTTCAGTTCTAGAGACCAGAGTACAACAGTTGGAGACAGAGGAGAACCTACCAGTTCTGGAACACAAGAGAAACAAGACATCTACTCAGTGTGAGGAAAAGAAAAGATCACCCCAAGCACCCAAACGCTGGATGGAAAAGTTGCAAAATGAGAAGTTGGTAAGGCATGAGAGACAAGGCCGTCTGGAAAAGAACGGGATCAAACTCAAATCAACAAATGATATATCTCTGGAAAATGAGAACTCTATTGAACAAAATGAAACACCTGAGGTACATCCGTCAGCAAGCCAACAGTTCATCAAACCAAAAGTAATGTACAAGGTACCTCTAAACATGTCTTATGTACCTGCAGTTGAAAAGTTAGAAGAGGCTAAATCAAAAAGCCTGAAGAAAGAACAGTCAAGGAAAAAATATAAAAAGACAGAGGATGAGAATGACCTCTGGAAAGGACAAAGAGAACAGTTGTTGGAGGATAAGGAGGGAAACCGCCATGGCGGACACCAGCTAAGCATCTTGTGTTACTTGGAGGTCTGTGTGTTTCTGAAGGAATTAGAAAGAGCGCAGACGTGCCTGAACTTTTATCACCACAAGACTTCACGGAGGAGCTTGCTTACCATTGCTATGTATAACCTACTAATGAAAGCTTGGGCTAAGAAGGTAAAGTGGTGAACTCTTTCAAGAATGGCTATCATATTCCAGTGTCTCAATAAGAACAAATGTGTGTAGCAGGTTAGCGGGCAGTGTATGTATATTTAAGCCATAGAGGGTATTAGAATAAATGTGTGTATTTTTGGTAGACTGATCAAGTGTGGCATTAAAGAGATACTGACACCTGAAATGAAACTCTTTTTTTACATCTATTGTAATGTTGGCTTTGAAAGCTACTTCTAACTTTACATATACAAAAACAAACCTCTCAGCAAAAAAATGATCTATAGGTAACATTTAATGTACATTCATATGTTAAAAAGTAATTTTTAAGTGTCCGTATCACTTTAAGTATGTTTTCAGATGCCATTTAATTTAATTTGGAATCAATGTTTCTTAAAACTGTATGTTACTGCAAAGGTATACTTAGATAATGCTGATCAAATACAGACTGGGTAACAACTGTGAAAACATAATTTCGTAAAAGTATATATGGGATTTGGGCCTGTCATCCAGAGTGCTTGGATTTTGAAAAATTGGATGGCACTCTAATGTTCATATATAGTTATCACATTCAAAAGAAGCAATCGGTGCAATTAGCCCAAAAATATTTTGCCTCCACTGGGGGCAAGAAATAGACTTATACTATGTATTACATGGGTTTGCACTCAATAAATTACTAAACAAAGTGGTATTTACTCAAAGATCATTTTACTTCATCACACTGTTCAGAAATACATTAGCAATATCATGTGTACATGAATCACATAAATTGTATACATACCACCACAACAAGGCAAATAATAGCTATAGAGAATGGAAAGCGGATACTCCTGCCTGCAAGTGAGAATCACCCCAGAGTGCTTGGAACCTGGAGTTTCTGATAAGGGGTCTTTCTGTAATTCGGATTTCCATACTTTAAATTTAAAGGGGTTGTTCACCTTTTGGACAATAAAGCTAGTTTAAAAGCACATGTCATAAAAAACGTTTTTGTCATTTATCTTTATTACCTCAAATGTTTGCTTTCAGAGATAAATACCATAGAAGCTATGGATCATCTCTGCCAAATCTCTCTCAGTTCTCTTCTGTGTTTTGGGATCGCTGACACTCTGTGGAAAAAAAAAAACAGGTTGCCATATAAGGAAGTTGAGTCTGTACAGAGCATGCTATCTCTCTCTCCTGCTTCATTTGCATATCTTCAATTCCATTGGCTGGCAAGATTAAACCAATCGGATCAACAATATGCAAATGAAGCAGGAGAGAGAGATAGCAGCTCTGTGCAGGTTCCATCCTCAACTTCCTTATATGGCAACCTGTCGTTTTTACACAGAGCCTGTCCCACAATCTGGGATGCATAGGAGAGAGAACTGATAGATTTTGCAGAGATGATCAGCTTCTATGGTAAATATCTCTGAAATCAATCATTTTAAGTAATAAAGAGACATTACAAAAACGTTTTTTATGCCATGGGCTTTTAAACTAGCTTTATTGTCCCAAAGGTGAACAACCTCTTTAAATTAAATCAATCTAGAAATAATTTAAACTTTAAATAAACCCAAAAGCATTGTTTTTGCTTCAATTAAGGATTAATTATATTTTCATTCAACTCAACTTGCTCCAAATGCCGTTCGCAAATATTTCTTAAAGGAACAGTAACACCAAAAAATGAAAGTGTATAATGTTGGAATGCACTGGTAAAACTGCTCTGTTTGCCTTAGAAATACTATTATAGTTCATATAAACAAGCTGCTGAGTAGCAATGGCGGAAATTGAAAAATGGCTATATGGCCCAGGATAAGTAATGGATAGCATTATGCTCTACAGAGCTTATCTGCTATCTGCTGTGTTACTTGAGCCTTTTCTCCTTTGAATAGCTGTCCCCATTGCAACACAGCAGCTTATTAATATAAACAATAGTAGTGTTTCTGAAGCAAATCCTGCAGTTTTCCCAGTGCAGGGCAACACTGCATTATATTTTCATTACTTTAAAACAATTTAATTTTTTGATATTACTGGTCCTTTAAGCCGGTGTTCTTTTTGAGAGGGGATCCTCAAATTAGATTTTTTATTTTTTGACTTGAGTGGACTGCACTTGTTTTTCAGGGCAATATTGAGGTTGCTTTTTGCCTAACCATGATGTTGGCTGAGAATAAGCATGTGCTTCTCTTATTGCAGGGCTCTGTGACCAACATTGGACATTTATTTGTGATGTTGGAGGAAGCTGGGCTGAAGCCAAGTCTTGGGTCTTATGCAGCAGCACTGGAGTGCATGGGTCGTAGTGATACAGCCACCAAATCTATTGAAATGTAAGGAAACGTTCTATACTTAAACCCTCATTTTTCAGTTCTTCCCAAGGATTTTTTTGGGGGAGGGGGTTGGAAAAGGTTGGAGTGTACTTCTGATGCACATGGTCTTTGTAGAATACGTCTAGTGGGAACACACTAGTCATTCTCCACGGGACTGAAAGGCAGACTTTAAATCTTTACATACATACATCTTTATTTTATTAACCCTTCTGGCAATGCAAATGCTAGTGATACTCAATACAATTTGGTGCACCTTTGTGTTCATTCAAGATAAACATGTATCTGGGATCTTTCTGCACTCTGTGCCTCTTGCTGGCTAAACATCCTCAATGATCATTTACTTATTGGTCGAAACCAGTGTGTTTGTCTCTTTCTTTGAATGGAGGATGGTTGACTGGAGCATTGCAGAGGAAATGCAAATACAGTATGTTCTACTGTATATAATAAGGAATGTTAAACCTATGCAGTAACCTTTATCAACCAGTACATTTGTTTTTAAACAGGTGATCAGTAAATGCTTCATGCTGATTGGTTGCCATAAGTAACTAGCTGTTTAGCATTGTTTGCACCCTTTTTTTACACAACTACAACTGCTCCTAAGATCCTTCATCCTTGAAATTATTAATGAAGTATTTATGATGTAAAAGTTTGCTCTCCAGGACAATCTGGAGCTGGTAACCATTCCACCAGTTGAGTATTTCATAGCAGTAATTGGCAGTTATTTATTGCCTACGTTGTTTGCAATTTTAAAATTGCAAGTGGTGATCAGGCTCCATCTGTTTTAAGTTGAATACAATGCTATGTATACGGCATCTAACAAGTATCGGTTGTACTTCATTTGGAATTTATTTATTCTCTGTATCTATATCAATAGCCACAAAAAGACATAATTACTTTTATGTTTAATTACAAACTAAGCTTCTCTCGATTAAGAGCTGTAAAATTCTCCCATTACAATGTCTCCAATTTTCTAAAAAAAAATAAATAATGAAAAAAAAAACTTGACCTTTAATATGGCAGTCAATTCAGAACATTGATCATTATATATAGCAGGTATATATCTGCAAACCCTTTTTATGACACTTTAGGTAATTGTCACATTTTGGTGTTTTCATGGCTATGTGGTTATCATGGTGGTCATAATATCCTTAAAGGAGAAGGAAAGTTAAACTAAAAAAGTAGCTACAAATGTTGTACATTATGTTTTGTGCTTCTGTGCTGGCCCAAGGCAACCACAGCCCTTTAGCAGTAAAGATCTGTGTCTCCAAAGATGCCCCAGTAGCTCCCCATCTTCTTTTCTGCTGATTCACTGCACATGCCCTGTGCTGCTGTCACTTACTGAGTTTAGGGATCCACTAGGATTCAGTTTTGAAATCTGAGATGGGGCTAGACATTTTGTCAATTTCCCAGCTGCCCCAGTCATGTGACTTGTGCCAGCACTTTAGGAAGGAACTGCTTTTTGGCAGGCTGTTGTTTTACCTTCTCAATGTAACTGAATAGTACACAGTAGGAAATTGGTTTTTACTATTGAGTGCTGTTCTTAGATGTACCAGGCAGCTGTTATCTTCTGTTAGGGAGCTGTTATCTGGTTACCTTCTCCTTGTTCTGTTGTTAGGCTGCTGGGAGGGGGTGGTATCACTCCAACTTGCTGTACAGCAGTAAAGAGTTTATCAGAGCACAAGTCACATGACTTGGGGCAGTTGGGAAATTGACACTATGTCTAGCCCCATTTTAGATTTCAAAATGAAATATAAAAAAATCTGTTTGCTCTTTTGAGAAATGGATTTCAGTGCAGAATTCTTCAGGAACAGCACTATTAACTGATGCATTTTGAAAAAAAAATTTTTTTTTCCCATGACAGGATCCCTTAAGCTTGCAGAATGCCTTTAGGAGAGGTCTCCTCTGCATAGAAGTGCATCTCTGCCAAGAACCATAAATCTTCCACCCTAGTCAGATAATCTAAACAAAACCTAGCTAGAAAAATAATGGGAGAAATAATACACATTCTTTTCTGGTGAGATGCACCTTATTTTATCACGTTATAATCCTGACTAAAGCGAACAAAACAGATTCCTGCACGGGATACTTTTATCTATGTGCCTCTAGTAAACCAGGAGCAGTTGCCTATCCCTGGGCAAACATACAGTTATGTGTCTGCAGATCTCATGGTTCTGATGTACATAATGTTGATACAATAACTGCAAAGTATATATTGTGACTTGTGGGCTGTAGTACAGAATTGGCTCTTTCTTATTACCTCTGGACTTCCATCCCACCATAGCCCCTTGTCAACCATCATCAATCAATCCATCATTTGGGAACATTAACTACCCTGGGTACATTGACATATGAAAAGATGTTTTTTTTAGGTGCATGAGTCAGATGGAAGAGGACGGGTTGTCTCTTGATCAGTTATTTCTGGAGTTTGCTTATCAGGAAGATGAGAGAGACATGATTTTGAAGGCCGTGCGTAAAGCCCACCCAATCTACCAACTTCCCCTCCAACCAAATATGGTGTGCACTTCCCCACTGGTCAAAGACTTCTACAGCAAAGTGAGTATAAATGAGCCTTTTCAAGCTTTTTCTGAGAATGTAGAGGGAGCCTTTCTGTTCTCCACGCTTTAAATAACACTGTTATTACACAGAGCTTTACATAAAGTCCTCGGGCATTCACCTCAGTCCATAAACCAGTGTAACTTACAGTCTAATCTCCCCACTGCATACATGAAGGTCATTTTGTGGACTGTGGGAGGAAAAAGACAAAAACTGTGAGAGCATGCAAACTTCCATGGAGAGCTTGCCAATAAATAATTAACTGTATGTATGCTTTAGGCTGATGGCACAAACCATCCCTGCTGCCTCGCATTTACTTGCATGGGAATTCAATGTATTGTTACCAACACTTTTCAAACTAAACATTTAGTTGTGGCTGAAAAGCATCAATACAGTTGGTTTCAGATGTTTGTCATTCGACTAAATGATAGGTAGCAGGGGTGGTTACTGACTGCATCTCTGCTGCCAGAACTGATTGCATCCCAACAGTAAAGAGTTTCAGCCTATGGTTCAACAGTCATTTTTATCGACAGTAGGGGAGGGGATCAAACCGCTGTGGACTTTCCAATAGAAACTTATACTGATTACAATGCTCCTGAATTACCATGCATTTACTAACTTACTAAAGAATTAAAGCCTGCGTGTGTTCTGATTCCTAGGACCCACCACCATCCTACCCCAAACTGGACTTCACTCTGTCTGACCTGTACAACCGGTTTAAAGAACAACTGGCAATAGAGAGCTGTGACACCATCACTATTGCTTCAGTGGAGGCCAGCAAACCTATAGTTGAAGGGCAGAAGCAAGCGGTGAGACTTTGTGAGGATTTGGAACCCCTGATCTACTATGTTTTATATTCATATTTATAGGTTTACTGTACATTCATGGTTAACTATCTGTTAAAGATTCATACTTCACTACTGGACCTACACATATCTAATTTCTTACCCTTTAAAGCAATGACACATAATCCATTTCTTTAGGATAGCCAGATAACAACAAGATGTGTGTGGTGAAGTCACCATTGTGTGTATGGTAACGAGTTGCAGTAATCAATAATCAACAGTTGGCTTTCACAAGTCTAGTGCAGTTATGATAATGAAAGTAAATCGCTAATTGGTTCTTGTAGATTGCTTCACCCCTAGGTTTGCACCACTTGTGCCTAATAACCGCTTTGTAGAAAAGTTATAAGCGAATCCTCTGGTATGTGATATGTGAGCCCTGTACTTTGCACTCTATAGAGGGATCTGTTGGATGCGTTGCGGTCTCGCTGGAAGAAGGCTTTGCTGCAGGCTTTCCGGGACTCCAAGAAACATCTGGAGATGAAGAGCAGGATCTCTCCCAGAATTAATCTCTATCCTTACTTGTGCCTGCTGGATGAGGATCAGTATGTTGATATTATGCTTCAGGTAAATGTACATAACATGATAATGTACTTTTATTGCTGCACACAGTAGAAGCAAGTGTACACTCCCAATGACTATGGATGAAGGAAATATTTTACTGTATTTTTTCTGATTGAATGAGAGCACTAGCAGTTGCCCCAACTAGCTGTAGATACTCTGGGCATAGATTATCTCCAATCATATTATTGTGCCTTTCCACACTGAAACAACATTTCCTTCTGGAGCCTGCATGCTATGTTATTTCTTTGCAAATTCTGTCTCCCATGTGGAGCCTGCCTATTCATTTTCCCTTTATTTTTCATACTTACATTTTACCCCTACAGTCTCTTACAAGTATCCCTCCTACTGGTGAATCATTTCTAGTAATGTCTCGTGATATGGGCACTAAAATCAACAATCGATACTCCATACACAAGAAACTAAAGGCATACCACATGAATAAGATCAAGGGTCTATATAAAGACTATTGCCAGCTCCTGGCCAAAAATGGAAAGGTGAGTGTTTTGCACAGTGCTAAACCTGATGGGTTACTTTGGCACCAGTACATTACATATTGTATCATCTCATGTTTCTTCCACCCTTAAAAGGTTTGTGGACTTTTGCCTCGAGAAATGTGGGAGCAACTCGAGCAGGAGAAGTATGGAGGACCTTCCTTGACGAATATAGATACAATCTGGCCCAACACTTTGTTAGTGCAGTTGGGGACTCACCTGGTGGATCTCATGGTACAAGAGATAAAGGTTCCAAATGACTTGCTGAGCTCCCGGGATGACCCAAAACTGATCCCGGTTCTTTACCACATGTATAGCTTTCGCAGCACCAAGCAGGTTGGTATCTTATGTTTGTTTATCTTATGTTTGCTTTTATATATTAAGATGGGTTGCTCTAATTTGCTCTCTAGTAGTGATCTCAGAGCTGTCATGACTCTTAGCTTTCTAGAAGCTTTGCCTCTAGTATTGGGATAGTTGCTGGTTGTAGTTTAGTCTGACAGGTGTCTGGCAAGTTACTTTTGTTTCCAATGCCTAAAATCAGAGACATTTTCTGTACAGTCTTTCTCTTTTCTTTTGCCAATGTTGTTTAACTTTTATACTACTCTTCTCCTTACCATTACTGATACTGTATACCACCTAATACAGATCGGCCTCATCAAACCACACCCAATCTTCAGCCAAATCCAGTTGGATGCAGGTGAATCCTGCCTTACTTTTGAGTCCACTGTGATGCCCATGTTGTGCCCACCTGTACCCTGGATGTCACCTCGGTTTGGGGCTTACCTGCTCAGCCCTGCCAAGCTAATGCGCTGCATGGAGGGAGCCGTGCAGCATCAATTGCTACTGGAGAAAAGCCCCCCAGGGCAATTGTACCCAGTATTGGACTCTCTCAACCAGCTTGGTATGTGTGCCTGGCGCATCAACCTGGCAATTCTGGATATCATTGTTTCCATTTTTAATGAGAAGGGCAATGAGAAGTTGGATATTCCACCACCTTTATCAGAAGCCCCTAAGATTCCAGATCAGCCTCACGGAGATGTGAACTCAAGGGACAAAATGATTCACCAACGAGAGCTGGCACGATGCAGAAAGAAATCATCTGAGATGCATAGTCTTAGGATGGATGCTCTTTATAAACTCTCTATTGCCAGTCATCTGCGTGACAAAATATTTTGGTTTCCGCATAACATGGATTTCCGTGGGCGCACTTATCCATGTCCTCCATATTTCAACCATCTAGGGAGTGATGTGACTCGGGCACTCTTGCTGTTTGCAGAAGGTAGACCCCTAGGTCCTAAAGGCCTAGAGTGGCTAAAGATACATCTCATCAATCTTACGGGACTCAAAAAGAGAAACTCCTTAAAGGAAAGGAAGGAGTATGCAGACGCAGTCATGGGTGACATACTTGACTCTGCTGACAATCCACTTACAGTAAGTGTGGTTTTGCATACCTGTAGGATTATGATTGTTTTGTATTAAGGATTGTGCAGGATATAATAATAAGGGGAACTATTACGAAAATTTTGTATAAGCTTCATCATACTGAAAGAAACTTTGTAAATACAATCAATTAATATTCTGCATCGTTTCTGAAATAATGAAGTTTGTCTTCACTATTCCTCTCTCAGCAGCTGTTTCTCTTCATTCTGTCTTCTTGCTGGAGATAGCTGTCAGATATTCATTGCCATTTATATCGATTATATCTTATTGGGGGAAGTCCTTTCTTAGTAGATGAATTAGAACTCACTCAAATAACTGATTCCAATACAAACAAAATCTAGCAAAATCACTTTTGCACAAACTCTTCATGTAGAGAGTCAGGATTTCTGGTGATTTTAATAGTGAGCTCTAATACATCTTCTAGGCAAAAGGAGCCCCCTATAAAATATATTGACCTAATAATCATCTGATACCCAACTGCTGCATGAAGAACGAATGAAGGGAAACCGATGCTGAGAGAGGGATAGTGAAGCTAAACTTGATCATTTCAGAAGCAATACAGAATATTTGATTGTATTTAGAAAGTTTCTTATTTCAGTATGCTGAAGCTTATATTACATTTTCATAATAGTTCCTCTTTAAAGAAAGCAACAAATTAGGATGTCACACGGCTCCATGCCTGAATGTTAGGGATGAGGGCTGCAAACACTAGGATCTAATAAGTAGTCTTTATGTGCTTTCATTAAAGAAACTAGCATATAATGAATTCTTATTGGAAGTAAACCAGCCTATTGGGGTTAATGTTTACATTGTTTTCTAGTTGACTTAAGATATGGAGATCCAAATTAGGGAAAGATCTGTTATCTGGAAAACCCCAGGACCCGCACATTCTGGATAATAGGTTGCATACCTTTACTGCATTACTTCAGCTTGTGGCATAATGGATTTTATGTTTATTTCCCCACTCATCAACGGGTAACCAAGTCTGCCCCCTTTTTTTTAACCTGGTTGCTTTCATTGTATAATCCTTTGTCTTGTCCCTGTTCCATACTGATTGTGCTTTTGTTGCTATGCAGGGCAAGAGGTGGTGGATGGAAGCAGATGAACCCTGGCAAGCCCTTGCCTGCTGCATGGAAATTGCCAAAGCTTCCCGCTCTCCAGACCCTACAAAATACATCTCTCATTTCCCAGTTCATCAGGTATGGATACTAATAGAAGCAACAGTGCTGGCTCTCATTAGACTGGCATGCAATAGGGTCATATGCCATTTGTACTGAAAGCTACATGTGATTAGTATTCCTTATAACGATGCAAAGTATTATTGGTAGAGCTTAGAACTTAAGTCTGAGACCTTCTGCCGGGTTTTAGTGCTATGCTATTCTATGCATTTTTATAAGAACAGCCTTGACTGGAATGCTTATGTACCGGCATCTTAAGTAACAGGCGGAATGATGCGGGAACTCATGGTGTTATGGAGTTAGACTTTTTTTATAGTCTACAATAGAAGGGGAGAACTAGGAGTTTTTTCTAGTGTCCATAACATTATGACATGCACAAAACAATGCCCCCTGATTATCCTCTGTTTGTATGATGCGTACATAATAGTGATTCCTGGATCATTTGAGAAGGAACGCTATTCCAGGAAGAAAGTGTGCCCCAGTTGTTCTTTAAGATTTTGAGAATCTTAAAAATTTGCTTTGATTATTATTAGATGTACTTTACTACAGGTACAGCAAATTTGATATAGTTTGGTTTCACCTTAGAGATAGCAGTAAAGGTATTGATTTGTGGTGGTATAAGGGTAATTTTTACATACTTTTTTCACTGTAGGATGGTTCCTGCAATGGACTGCAACATTATGCTGCCTTGGGTCGAGATGAAATCGGAGCTAAGTCAGTGAACCTGATGCCCTGTGATACCCCCCAAGATGTATACAGCGGTGTTGCTCAGCAGGTGAGTTCCAAACTTTAAATCTAGGATATTTGGCTGTTTGATGGTTGGTGATTTAAGACAGGATATAAAATATCCTTCATAGTTTTACTTCTGCCAAGGAAGCGAAACAAGCATTTTTCCCATATCCTTGTTCCCTTCAGGTGGAAGAGTTTTGCAAGAGGGATGCTCAGCGCGGGATTAAAATTGCTCAGATTTTAGATGGATTTATTGGAAGAAAAGTGGTGAAGCAGACTGTTATGACAGTGGTGTATGGTGTGACTCGATATGGCGGCCGGCTACAGATAGAGAAGAGGCTGCGAGAGATGGACAACTTCCCAAAGGTACCTTGTGTCAATCTGTAGAGACATAAAGGGATGCTATTTGGGGTGGCAACTGAGATATTAATATTGAGCACTACACACTCATTATTCCTATTGAAAAGAGGTGCCAATAGCTTTTGGCTTAAATAAAACAGTGCATTCTGAAGCCACACCTGTCCATTGACATTGCATTAAATGCTCAAGCTGTTTCAAAGAAAGGGGTTTCAATTGTCCCCTAAATCTCACCTATCCCCCAAGTCTGAGCTAGTTATATTGTCATGTGGAATTTCCTTTCTTCTTCTTTCTTTTCTCTCTATTCAGCATTTGGAACAGCTCAATAACGGAAACTTAAAGCAGTGGTAAAATGCATGGAAAAAATTAGACTTTGACATCCAAAAATGTACACTAAGCATATGGTCCACTTCCCCCAGTGGAATACTCTTGGTAGGAGAGCACTCGGACACCCTTAATATCTGTTATACTTAATAAATGATAGAGGATACGGCAACCTCCTAATACATGTAGTGAAGAAGCACAGAGTGTAGTTGCAGTTCAGTAATTCGGGAGCAGACTCTAAACTGTTACAATTTTCTCATCATCATCTCTGGAGTGTTGGCAACTATTGTATCAGTTCTAAGAGCTGCCTGTAATGTAACCCAGAGATAAAGAAAAAGATAAGAAAAGTATCAACTAAATGTATCAATGTAGAACAGGTTTTTACCTCCATTTCATTGAAAGGGACACTGTTGGCAATGGATCTGTTTTTTTTCTCTTTCCATCACATATTTGTGAGCTCCTTCTTCTGTCACAGTGTTTCTTTTCCTCTTTTCCAGGAGTACGTGTGGGAGGCCTCACATTACCTGGTTCAGCAAGTGTTCAGCAGCCTGAAGGAAATGTTCTCAGGAACCAGAGAAATACAGGTGAGTTTTGTCACTCCAGAATCCCCGCTATAACCTGCCTCTTCCTTATTGTCCCCTATTTTCTATAACTCCACTTTCTACTCTCCTCAGCTTTGGCTGACCGAAAGCGCTCGCATGATCTCCAAGTCTGGGAACACTGTGGAGTGGCAGACACCCTTAGGACTACCAATCATTCAGCCATACCACCGTGCCAAGCCGGTTTTGGTAAGTAATTCAATGCTAAACAGTATGTGTGCTCCTACCAACCAGAACAGTTTGCCCTTAATTACAACCTAATCTAGAATATTCGCACAGAGAATGATTCTGCCCTGTCTGCTTTTTTGCCTTTTAAAAGACAACTATTTCAGTTTAGCTCATCTTTAAAGGAACCGTAACACCAAAAAATGTAAGTGTTTTAAAGTAATGAAAATATCATGTACTGGTGTGTTTGCTTTAGACACTCTAATATCGTTTATATAAACAAGCTGCTGTGTAGCCATGGGGGCAACCATTCAGACAGGTTAAACAGCAGATAACGGATAAGCTCAATGGGATTCTTCAGAACTTATCTGTTATCTACCGTGCTTGTATTTGAATGGCTGCCCCTATGGCTATAGTTTAAATAAACTACAGTAGTCTTTCTGAAACACCAGCTCTACCAATACAATAAATTGTCATTTCTTTAAAATACTTTCATTTGTTGATTTTACTGTTCCTTTAACTTACCAATAACAAATCCCTGCAAAACTAGGGGAACCTTGCATCTGCTGGCCCTGTTGTGTCTGTTCTTTTTTATGTCATCCTGTTGAAGTGATCTTTTCCTTTTCAGTTTCACAGCAACTTGCAGGTGGTTAACCTGCAGAGCAGCCACGACGTCAATGAGTAAGTGTTCTGTGTGTGCCTTTATCTCCTCTGATTCCCAAGTTGTCATACAGAGCATATACAATATCTACGTTTAATACTTTTAAAATACTTTGTTGATAACTGTGCTCTTATTCTCCCATTTCTTAGTTTTCCATTCCATCCTTAGTTTTCCAGCCACCGCTCATTCCCAGCTGTCTTCTTTTTCTGTAGACGCCCAGACACCATGAAACAGAAGAATGCCTTTCCCCCAAATTTCATCCACTCATTGGACTCCACACACATGATGCTTACTGCACTGCACTGTTACAGGTAAATGCTTTCAGTACTGCTCCTTCTTGTACTCTCAATAGCATGAACCTTTTCTCACACTTAAGGCCCCCGTACACTCAGAGCTGCCAACCAGGACTGGACTGAGAATTAAAATAGGCCCTGGCCTTTCAGGTACACAGAGGCCCATCAGCCCACATAGAGGCCCAAACAGTCCCCACCAGCCCACTAAATACTGACTTTCTATGGGACCTTATAGCAGCCCATCTGGCATTTGCCCTAACCCACAGATTGCCAGTCCGGGCCTGCTGCCAACAGACCAAGTCTGGGCATATCAGGGAGATATCCGCTTGCTTGGCGATCACCCTGTTTATGGCCACAATTTACTAGTAGATTTATTTTGCTCAGGGTAATAGCCTTGCATTCAGTGCATATATCATCAATATGTGTAAAAAAGCGGTAGTTGTGTTTACCATTTAAGATGGACAGGCAACTATTACGCCTGCCGTGTAATAGTTTACAGCTAGCGATGACGCTTGATAAAGGGCAAGGCCTGAAGCACGAAGTGTGGTTATTGAATTATAAACACCACCATTTTTCCTAATGCTTCATTTGGCTGGCAGCTTTATCTTCTGTTGTTTACTAGTGAAATCAGGTATTCCATCTGTATATTTAGATGGTAACATTAAACTAACTGTAACCATTGTTTCCTGCAGCCATGGTCTTACATTTGTGTCTGTGCACGACTGCTTTTGGACCCACCCAGACACCGTTGATACCATGAACAGGGTAAGCTTGTAGTGTTATGCCCTGCCTGCTTGTTAGATTTGTATTGGCTGCAGAAGCCTGTTGTTTACTGAACTGGTGGTGGGAGAACTACACCTATAAATGAAGAACACATGTTTCTTTAAACAGTATTGTAAAAGAGTGTAATGTGGAAGTATAAACCGTTAAGTCACTCTTATGTTGTCACTTCCTGTACATTTTACATCTGTTTGTTAATAGGCATTCTGATTTGTACTGCAGACAAAAGAGCAGCAAATGTTAGAATGAAATACTCTGAATTAATTAAGCTGTGGTGCAAGTAAGCGGGATGGTTGGGAAGGAACCAGGAGAAAGGGGGCCATTATACTTATCTACAGCAGAGTCGAAAATATATACC
Organism: Xenopus borealis; assembly: GCA_024363595.1. Classification (NCBI taxonomy): domain Eukaryota; kingdom Metazoa; phylum Chordata; class Amphibia; order Anura; family Pipidae; genus Xenopus; species Xenopus borealis. The sequence goes on along the minus strand of CM044431.1, from coordinate 113,640,039 downwards.
TTTGGAATTGGAACAGGTTTCTTGGGTAGATATTAAACTGACTGACATCCAGGAAACCTTTTATTTTTTTTAATGTTGCTATTTGCCAGTTGAATTAAGCCTTGAGTAATGTAACTGAACTAGTACTGTGCATAATTGCTAATCTGTTGCTTACTGCACATGCTCTCCAAATATTTACACAAGTATTGAAATACAACTTTTTGAGTATTTGAATGTTTCTTTCCATCCAAGACTTCAGTATTCCTCATGATTGTACCTTAGGTTTGTCGGGAGCAGTTTGTGGCCCTACACAGCCAGCCAATCTTACAAAACCTATCCCAGTTCTTACTGCAGAAATACTGCCATACCTTCAGGTAAGGATTCATTGGGTTAGGAGGTTGATGGAAGGAAATAACCCTCCTGGGGAAGTTGCCACTTGTTTTAATTGTATTATGTCCCACTGTCTTTCTTCCAGTTCTGATAGTAAGGCTAAAATGTCTCCAGAAAACCTCAGAATGGAACTACACTTCAGCAACGTGCCAGAGACTGGTAAGCAGAGCTGGTGAACTAAAAACAAAAATCTCCGGTGTATGCAGCATCCTGTGATAATCTTATTTCTCTGTTCCATTGTAGGAGACTTTGACTTAAGGCAGGTGATAGATTCTACCTATTTCTTCAGCTGATTCTACTGTAAATACCCACCCCATCATGAAGAGAGACGTTGTTTTGTTCTGCCTGCTGTGCATTTGGTTCCTTCTCCAGTAAACTACAATCTATTCTTCCTGTGGAAGCTTTTTTGTATTGATTAGTCTTACCTGATGCTCATCAGGCTCTACTGTACCTTCTATGAGGTGTATTAGGGTTTTGGCTTTCAATGTAAATGGTTGTAAATAAAGCACACAACTATTTTATCTGCTTTGTACTCACTGACGTGTGTGGTTTTTTTCCCCCCCCATTAGTGACTTCATTGACATAGAACCGAACTATACAAGCAGCACCTATCTGCTTTGGTTGATAATATGCTTATTAGGCCTGTTCACTTTTGTCTTTCGTCTGTCCTTTAGCTCAGACATTTTTTCTCTGCTTGTGTCACATTCTTTTCAGGGACGTCCTTGGAATAACCTTGATCCAACAACACAACTCATTAGCAATGCACCAAGGCTGCTCAGTGCAGCAGTGAAAGCACAAATGTTCTGTACACACCCTATGCACAAAGGGCTGCAGTAGAAGTAACAAGCATGAAAGAACAGAGACTATTCTTTTGTCAGTCAGCCACACGCAGTCCAGAAATAATCTGTTTATTGCACACACAGAAGCTGAAATCATTGGTGTGGTAAAAGTGCAGCTTCTGAAAAACAACCTCCAGACAAGCCCAGTACCTCCATATCCCCAAAATACATTCAGTAGTAGCACTACCATTTCTGAGGCAGAGGCACTGGCAGCAGGGCGGAGGTGAAAGGGCAGCAATTACCATGTAGGAGAATGGGGCAGCTCTCCAGCACGTAATTACTTGCAATTGCTTTACACTTTACTTATTCTATTACCTAAGTCCCATTTATAAATAACAAATGTGAGATATTTATACTTCTAAACCTTAATTTAATTAATTACTATTTAAATAAATGTATGGGGGGGGGGAGCAGCATTAGGAACACTTTCCCTGTCTTTTTAATTGAACTAGGGATGCACCGAATCCAGGATTCGGTTCAGGATCGGCCTTTTCAGCAGGGTTCAGACGAATCCTTGTGTGTGGCTGAACCAAATCCTAATTTACTTATGTAAATTCGGCTTGGGAAGGGAAATTGTGACTTTTCATATCAAAACAAGGAAGTAAAACGTTTTTTCCTTTCCCACCTCAAATATGCAAATTAGTATTCATCGGAATCCCAAATAGTGGATTCGGTGCATCCCTAAACTGAACCAAAAACTGCTCTTTAGTGAATGGCAAATGTTGGCACTATTATTGTTATAAGCTAAATGGCAGTATAGAGGGTTTATACCTCTATCATATGTGCTACCGATAAAATTAAAAAAAAAAAAAGTACAGCTAACTTCTCAGATAAGACTGCCCTCTATACGAAAGGTTTTAAAGCTGCCCCCTACAACAAAGCATAGACAAAAATGTGCTTTGCATTAGTGCGCAAGTTCCATTTCGGTGTAGTCCAAAAATCTTAGAACAGGACACCATATAAGACCCCCCTTACCTGCATTATAGCAAGATGTATTGTACAGATTATACATATATAGCTCTGTGATATACACAATATGGCTTTCTAAAATACAATATATGGGATTAAATAAAAGAAACTTGGTAACTGTGGTTTATCAGGAAAAGCTCAGATTGACTCCACTTGCCTCCCTTTTCTGCTGCTATAGACAAGGTTTTCTGCCTCCTGGTGGTCACTTCAATACCCAAGTACAGCGAATGTAGAAATACTTCTTCAAGTTTGCGTTGTTAGGAATGCAGCATCTGGATCAGCCTTTATGCAGGTGTTATGTGATGTATTCAATCCTGGCCGTTGCACAATACGACTGAAGTTGTGAGCCAAATGATGGTACATTCACAAATATGAGAGCAGAAGATTTTATAGTGACTGTTCAATGATTCCTGGGAAGAGGCTGTAAAACCAGGGAATCTAAACAGCTATTCTTGCAAACCCTGAATACCTCTACTTTCTCATAGCAACAAATTTATAAATTAACCTTAAATAAATGATGTGGCTGATATGAGACATGAAATTTACTGAGCTACAACATCTAAATTACCAACACTGATTCATCCCAGAACTAAACTCAAGCAAACTGCCAGCAGTTTGCATATGAAGACACTAGGTATAACACGGATTGGGCAAGGCAGCACTCTTTATAGCCAAAAACAAAAAAATGTACCTCATTTACACCCCTCTTTGGATTGGGGGCCTATGAATAGGTGCAAATAGCATTAATGAAAAGTAGGTACCAGCCATCATATTCTGCACAATGATATGGCCCCTGTAGTAACCAGTGGCAGGGAGTCCTAGGTATGGGCCCATGTTTGCAGCACTTTTTTCCTGAATGTTTTTATATTACACACAACTGTCTGCTAATAACCTTTGGAAAAGCATGCGTTGTGGACTTCGTGAAAACAAACGTGTCAATTGCACATGAACGTCCCATCCCTGCCACTAAAGACTACTGATCTACACATTACACTGATCCAGCAGTGGAAAGATTAACGAGGCACAGGTATGGAGGTGGGTGGGTACATATTAGCTGTACTTACTACCTCCTCTTCTAACAACTGTCCCACTGCCAGCTGCTTGCACCCACAGTTTAGGGATAGGGTACTCTTAAGCATTGTGTCACAAGTTAGCAGACAGCCGCCCCCTAATAGGATCAGTATCTGGGGCACTCACCACAGAATCCTTCCTTCCGCCTAGTGAAGCTCCACCTGCAGAGTCCAAAACACCACCAACTGAACTAGAAGAGGACAACTGATGAGAAAGGGCCAGACGTGCTGGGACAGAGACCCTAGGCCCAGCTTGAGAACCAGGCCCTGCCTTGCCCACTTGGGAATTTAAGCCCCCAGCAACTAAAGGAGGTGCTGGTGGGCTGCGTAGCTGTGATGCCCCATGTGGTAGGGATGGCTGTGAGGCAGAGAGTGGACGGGACTCACGGGTAAGAGTACCGGAGTGCAGAGAATGTGTACTCTTATGGACAGAAAGCCTATGCGGAGAATGGGAAGCAGAATGGGTGAGGGACAGCTGGGAGCCCGCCTGACTTTTTGCTGGGTAGGCAAAGTTCTGGGACACCCGTGGGGACAGTGATGGTGGACTGGGGACAGCAGAGGAAGGCTGTCTGGAAATCTGCTGTGGGGGAGGGTGATGTTGCATCTGCTGCAGTGGTGGCTGGAACAGGGCTGGAGACAAAGAGAAAGCACTGGGTCCTCCTTGGGCATACTGAAAGCGTCTCATGATGCGGGGTGATCCCACTAGTGGGCTTGCCATTGGGGGACAGAAGCTCATAGCCACAGCCTGTTGGAGAGTGGCTATGGCAGAGGGCACCTGTGGTTGGGGAGAGGGTGGATTGCAAGTGGCATACATCCCACCAGCGAGCTGTTGGTTTAGTTCCACTTGATGCACCATCTCACGATCATACTTCACTATTTCCTGGATAATTTCATTCTCCTTGTTGTTAAAGATACCAGAGTTCAAGTCGTGCTGGACCTTGTGCATTAGGATAGAATTTTTCTTGCCTGCAAAGCAAACATAAGTTCTGTAATGGTGCCATCCTGCAAATACAAAGACTTATAGAAGAGTAAACAAGTCCCATATAGTCTGCATAATACTTTACACAGCAACCCCTCTTCTCTATATAGCCTTCATTCTTAGCTTTGAACAAATACGCCCCAGTTGCCAGTATGGAAAGGAGAAGGTGTAGGTGGGAGCAGTAACACTTTTTATAAAAGTTACCTAACCTTTCACTCCACGCCCCCCCCCTAACCAATTACTTTTGTATAAGCAATCAGACTTTGTAGCAGTATACAGTATTTCCATCAGGGTATTTATGGCAGTGTCTCATACACATGGGGCTGAATGCTGGGAATTTAGGGACAAGTTGTGGTGATCAGCTGATCCCATCCTTACCAATCCTATCCAGCCTGTCTATGGCCACGGTCTCAAATGCACGTCTCATCATAGGATATTCCTCCAGCACTTCATTAAAGTGATCCACAGAAAGCGAATATAGGCGACAATATGTGTCCGCTCGCACACTTGCTGTCCTTCGGCCTCGTGTCAGCAGACAGATCTCTGGCAGAGGAAAAAAGGAATGATTTCACACAAAATAAATTCTTAAAGGGAACAATAACAAAACATTTGGGTCTTCCAACTGACTCCCGCACATGTACTCATCCTCTCTACCTTGTCTAAAGTTGTCTAAAATGCTTCAACCATTGCTCATAAGGACAGTATAAAAGGGGTTGTTTACATGTTGTAAGATGGAGTGTGATATTCTGAGACAAGTTGCAATCTTTATTATTGTTTTATTATTATTGAGTTATTTAGATTTTTATTCAACAGCTCTCCAGGTTTCCAATTCCCCTAGCAACCATGCATTGATATGAATAAGAGGCTGGAATATGAATAGGAGAGGCCTGAATAGAAATATGAGTAATAAAAAGTAGCAATAACAAAAAGTGTAGCCTTTCGCCGTTTTGTCCTGAATGTGAACATCTACTGCCAAGCAGTTTTTAGACATTTTATACTCTTTCGCTTCAAGGGCCTTTCCTGGGGGGGTCTTTTAGTTAACCCAAGAAAACAATATATCGTTTTTTTCGGGTCAACCTGAGCTCTCAAAATATGCTTTTTTGGGGTAATTCCACTCCTGTAAAAAGATATGGGCTTCTAAGTGTATAAAAAAAAAAAAAACAGTTTTGCATGATACAAACGCATCTATCAGAAACATAATTTATTTTATGAGCAAGAACACAGCAGATTTAGAAAGTTCAGTGTGTCCCGAACACGCAGTACACTACCAAATTTCCATAGCACCGCTCCACAAAATGTCATACTTCTGATTTCAAGGTCAAACATTCCACAAACAGTAGGTTTACCCTAGAGAACTACCCATTATTAGAAAGAACAGATCCTGCAGAATCAAAAATGGGTAAATATATCTCTGTACGCCAAACTACCAAGTTGCAATTCTATCCTAAAGTTATGTTTTATAGAAATTGGTGAATTTTTTTTAAAAATGACCTCAGAGCTTCCAATCTACAGCATCGTATCTCTCACACATCATTAGGTACCAATGTATAACACCCTAAATATGATTGCCAGGAGTCCACTGAAATTTTTGATGCTCAATATGTATTGGTTTATATATGTATATGTGGCATGTAGAGGCCCCAAAATGTAGACACCCCATGTGAGTTTTCAGTTAAGTATTTCCAGGTACTGCAAGATCAACACACTTTCCTAATTCTTAGGGGGGGCAAAGCTAGAAAAAAAAGTTCACCCCCAAAACCCATACATTTTCGGAAAGTACACATTCCCCCGAATTCAAAATGGGTATGCATGTCTTTCTACTCCAAAGCACCAAGCCGCAAACCTTTCCTAAATTTAGCAATTTGGTGACATTTCCAAAAATCACCTAAAAATTTCCACCCTGCAGCATCGTATTTCTACACATACTTTTAGGTATCAAGATAAATCACCCCAAATATGAAAGCCTGGGGTCCTCTGAACAGTTTGATGCCCAATATGTATAGGTGTACCCAAGCACGTGGCATATAGAAGCCCCAAAACGATTTCAGGTACTGCAAAATCAACAGATTTACATCATTTTGAGGGGGGCAAAGCTAGAAAAAAAGTAAGTTCACACCCAAAAACCATACATTTTGAGAAAGTACAAATTCCCCCGAATCCAAATTGGGTATTTATGTCTTTCTACTCTTTCCTAAATTTGGCGATAAAGGCAGCTGTTTTCACATTTGTAAAACAATTGTAAAACACCATAAATATTGACGCCAAGGGTCTGCAGAACAGTTTGATGTCCAGTATGCATAGATATACCAAAGCAGCTGTCATGTGCGCACCCCAAATAAAAATAGTGCATATGAATTTTCTCCGCTGCCTATTCGCCTTTTTTGTGAGACTGAGCATTGTCTGCCAAAAGACCCTCCTAGCAGCTCAAAGACCCCCCAGAGCCATATATTTTTGGAAAGTACACACTCTGATGAATCCAATGCAGATAAAAATGTCATTCTACACCAAACTGCAAAGTTTTTCTAAACAGAATTTTTTTACAACATATCTGAAAATCGCCTAAAATTATTGCATTTTGCCGCATTTGTCTCACACAACGTTTTACGTGCAAAGAAAAATCACCCTAAATATGGACGTTGGAGGTCTACTAAATAGTTTGATGCCCAATATGCATAGAATTACCAAAGTATATGGTATGTACAGACCCCAAATGAAAAACATACATATGAATTTTCACGCTAACCAACACAGGTGCTGAAAACAGTACCCCGACTGTGCATTATGTGCCCCCAAACTGTAAAAAGACCCCCAGATAACCATACGTTTTTGGAAAGCACCAAACCGTAAAACTATACTAAATATACATAAGGAACAATAATGCATGGATAAAATTGCAATAAAACCACAAAAATAGCGTAAATCAATAAAATAACTGACTGACAGCTTAATTAGTGGCCCAAATCAATTATCCAATAGTCACACAGTTGAAATAAGTTTTTAGGCAAATATAACAGTACAATGAATAAGTTAAAAAACAGCTGTTTGTGAGTTTTTGTGTATACATGTTTGTGCACTAATAAAAGTTGTCCGAGCGTACAAATAAGTGTACAAAAGGGACCAAGTGTGCTAAAATAAAAAAATATATACATTTTTACTAAAATGTGTGTGTAAGTGTGTAAATGTGCTGTAAGTGCAGGTAAGTATATAAAAAAGTGCACTTACCTTTTTTGATGCAGGAGATCGCTGGAGTGCCTGGAGATCGTTGAAGATCGTGTATGAAGAGCCTCTGCACAGCAGCTCCTTGCGATGCGCCTGCTACTTTGAAGTCTGATCTGCAACAATCTAGTCGCAGATCCAACTTGACAGCCCCCTAGCATCGTTGCCTAGGGGGCTGTCACCCTTCCCCATTCTCTGCAGAGGCGGCAAACCAGAGAGTTAGCTCTGGTGCCCAAGAACGTACATAGTATGTTCTTGGCGGCCAGAGCCTTTAACCGCCAGCACGTACAGTGTACGTGCTTGCCAGTTAAAGGGTTAGGCTGGCCATACACGGACAGATAAATTGAACAGTTTCTTAGTAGAAGCCATTCTATAACATACCAAAAGTTAATCTGGGGGTGAACCACCTTTTTAATTTTCATGGAAAATGTTAACAGTCTAATTTTCATATTGTCATTTTTAACAAGTCACAGATTTGTTGGTCTCAGATTGTGTTTAAGGGAACAGCTAGTACATTGTATACCTCTGTACCAGTACAACTATACTTTTCATCATATTTTCTTTCCATTTATAGCCCAAGTCATTTTAGCCCTAATAAATTACAGAGAAAAGTAAAACACTATCAATCCTGTTCCTGTAGAAGTAGTATAATGTAGACTTTTTGAGAAGCTAAAGTAATTGCTAGCCTGGCCAAATAACCGCTCACTCATGCTGTGGCTCCCAGACTCATTAATGTGGCATACGATGTGGATTCCCGCATGAACTGCCAATTTGCGATGTCTGAATGCCAAACATGAGTCAGTCACAGTTGGAAATGGAAGTGCATTAATAACCTATGAACAAGAATAACATTTTCTTGACGTATTTTAAAATCCACTACAATTTTGTGCCATGTTTATAGTTACTACAGTTCCCCGTTAACACAAAATTGCTTGGTAGTTATTTCCTTAACTCTGATAGTTCTGGCCTTTTTTTATTTCTACAAAGGTTTCCTTGCCATTATTAATATAGCCTTTTACTTTGGAGGAACCTAAGAGAGTCCTGCTAAAATAATCCTGCAGATCCCCCCCCCCCCCCCCCCCCACTGTTGATCAGGAATCCCCATGATATGTAAAGTGGGTTTGCATAACATTTAGAGCCCCTGGTGTACAATACGTTTTGCTTGTTATCTATGAGTGGGGGCTAACAGTGCAAAGAGGCATGTAGTCAATGTGCAAAAACAGGAGGTAATGTCAGGTGTGTATTGTAGCTATGGGCAAATACTGTAACAAGCATGGACCCAATCCTCGATAATGCAATGTCCTCTCTCTCTCTTTACTCACTAACATGTTTATAGCATGTACAGCTCCTCTGGAGCCACCCTGATGCTCTACCATGGCTGCAACTGCCACAAACAATATGCACTTGTCACTGACTAATTCCTTTAGACAGGGATGGCTGAACCTCAGCTCTCTTGCTCCCTGTTCTCCTCCAGACTGAAAACAATGCCTGGGATTTATAAATAACCTATCCATAACAACTCTAACAATTGCCCTTGGCAAAAAGCATGGTTTGCAGCTGAGCAACATCTGGAGAGCAGCAGGTATGCAGAGTCCTTTAATTGTTGCTTTAGCATCCCACCCAGCACAAATACATTCTATTTTAATTTGTGCTATCCCATTAAGCACAGGGGTTTATGGAGACTGCACGTGTTCAAGATCATGTTATAGCATCTATACTAATCCTGCCCTGCAATATTGAGTTTGATGCACAATAAGCTGGTGGCCCATAAGGGCTACCATCTGGCAAAGGAGCAGCCTACATGCTTTGCTAAATGAAGGGTTAAGAAAGGCATTTCTATACAGATCCACTGTATGGTAGCAGCTGCTGGGTAACAGTTGTCCTTTTCAATCCAAATTTCCTCCTAGGTATGTATAGCATTAGTTCTATAGTGCTACTATGTTGATAGTATTCACAACATGGGGATAGTGTGAGGAAATTTTCCAGAGCTGTTACAAAAGCAGCTGAGCTTGTTTCCAATGTGTTGTCCCAGGGTAGCTCTAAAGAGCCAATTTTGAGAGTGAGAAAATGAGCCCTAGCAAGTGCTTTGCTAATTCTGGCTAAACATATAAATACATAGCACTGCTAAACATATAAATACATAGCACTGCAGAATAATGCAAAAGGGTTAAAGCTTTTGGCATTTGTTTGTTCTCCTTTTGTGCAGCTCAGTGCGGAGATAAAAAGTGCTTGTATTATTTCCTAATATAACCGATCGAGTTCACAATTCTCAAATTGCTCTATGGCTTTTCACTGTATATGTATATGGCTGGCTCAGGGGAAATAACAATAAACATTTGGTTTCTCTGACAGGGTCTGTAAGCAGGTATTATGTGCACATTCCATCTCTGCACACAGACGAGAGGGAGCTGTCATATTTCTTCCCTCACTGGAAACCTTCTCCATATACCAAAATAGAACAAAACTATCAACTGAACTTTAATACATAGTGCTCTTCTGTTGGTGCCTTGAGAATACAGTAGCTGAACAGTAACAAAAATGATGCTGTAGTTCCCACTCCCGTAGATATGCAGCAACAATGTCTATTACCTGCAATGTACCTGCTTCCCCAATATGATTACAGTTGAATTGTTGTGTTCCCGCAGTTATTCACCAAGCCGAAGGATGTGGATTCATGTGTGGATTCTGGCAAATGCCAGAGGGGGTGCCCACCACTACTGGCGACACTTTACCTTCAGCTGCATGCTTAATGTACACACACCCTTCTACTGTACAGTAGAAACAGAGTTGTCTTTCTCTCTCTCTGCTAAAGCACGACTGACTACCAACGCTTTACCAGAGACAACCACAATTTCAGTGTGCAAGAAGAGAAACAGGCACAAAGCACCGTGACCTGAAACACAGAACATTATATTCCAGGTCATACTTAAAACTATAGTTCACTTGATTATTGCTTATAAAAGGCAAACAATCCACACTGTTTAGAACAGTGCCTGCCAAATGTAGAATACATTTGCAGTGAGAGGAATGAGAAAGCCTTTAGCTGTATTTTTTTCCCCCGTCAACTACTGCTGAAATGACAAATTTAAGACTCTGAACTACATCTTCCAGTATCCAAACCACACGTCATAAATTGCAGTTCTCAGAAGCTGCACTGTGGTGGACATGTCTGCCTTTTACAATTAAAGCATAAATCCAAGTATTTGACACAGCACCATAAATTCGATTTAAAAGTAAAAAGCCTTTATTGAAGACATGGCTTCATGATCTGTTACAACCATATACAACGTTTCGGGCCTAACTCCAGCCCTTTGTCAAGTCACTGAATCAAGTTACAATGTTGCAATTTATACTCATCTTACATGCTGCCCTCTAATGGCAACAATGTGTATATAAACAAATATAGTTTATATATAAGATATATACTGCTGGTGAGTGCTGACTTAAAAACTCCAATTTTACAATTAAAGCACCCAACCCCTCTCACTATTCCCAAAAAACCACACTGCCCTTCTTCTGACCAGCTGATGCATTCTTAATGGGAAAATGGATGGTTTAAACCACAAAGTGTTTAAACATGGTCATAAAAAGCTTCATTATATTATCCTTACAATTCTTGGCTTAATGGATGTTTTTGGGTTGTTGTTTTTTTTTTTTTGCATATTCTTTATTTTCAGATAAGTATACAGAACATTGAAAGAAAACACAAGAAGACATGAAAGAAGGATTCCCCTCAACATAATGAAAATATCACATTGCAATATGACAGAGATCTTAATTGTACTTTATTTTAACCATGAACAATAAAAAATGTGAAATGTTTACACTCTTGCTTTATTTTACCAGGGGGAATCCGGGAGGGCTAAGAGCATCTCACCACTATTCAGGTTTCTTACAATCTCAACTTAAATGTGTGGTTTACTTGAAGGTTTTCTATGTTTGGGTACATCCCCTGAGATCTTATCTTCCATTGGTTGCCCTAAGGCTTGTAGGAGGTGGGTATATTCTGGAGTTGATTTGAAAAGTACCCAGGTTGACCATATTTTGGATTGGGTTTGTGTCTGGATAAGATAGCAATTCTTCCATCTGCTGTATATAATTCAACTCTGTAGCCCAGTCTTAATGGATGTTTTATTAGTGCATTCTTATCCTAATTTTTGTCCCAGACTGATAGCAAAACAATTTGCTGTACCAGGGTAACTGCTGAATGTAATAGTTTAAAAAAAAAAACTAGCATTTTGCACTGTAATATTAGTCTTTAAGTTTATTACATTTAAAAATGCTTAGAACGCTTTTTTTGGCACATACAAATGGTTTTTAAAGTAAGAAGTTGTATAATATAAATGGTGCACGGATTTTAAAACTAAGGGGCCCAGCTATGATTGCCTAAGCTTTCATGCTCTGGCCATGTATTTCAACTTTCCAAATGGCTGATTTCCTAAGTGCAGTGGCCAGGGCCGGATTTCAGGGGCTGGCACTTGCACCGGAGCTGTGCGTCCCCAGTGCTCCTCACCAAGCGGCTGGGCAGTTGCCGGGCCTTTGTGGCCTCGCCAAAATTCTAGGCCTGTAAGTGGCCAATGGGGAGATTTTTCTCCTGCAATTATTTATGCACGATTGCAGGCAAAAAATATCCTGAAAAAGCTTCTCCATTGGAAACAACTGAAATCTCTAGCAGTTAGGGTTGCCACCTTTTCTGGAAGAAAATACTGGCCTTCCTATATATTTTTCTTTTTTCCCTATTAACAACATTGGATCAACCATCATTTTTACTGGCCAGGCAGGTAATATAGTGGCCAGGTGGCAACCCTACCAGCAGTTAAACAAACATATTGCAAAGTCGCCAAAGTTGCCTCTGAAGGTAACTCCCAGTCAACCACTGCCCTAAACACGAACTACACTTTGTGTGTTTACTTTAATCTGCCCTGCTATAGTTATACCACCATTCAAATGAACTCTACTGGTGTTATCCAAACCCTAATATGTATATGTAAATTAGGGGGTGTAAGAGTGAAAGAGCACCAAGGTCAAATGTTTTACTTCCTGGTTTGTATGATGAAAAGTGATTTTGTGGATTCGGTTTGAACAGGCACTTGAATCCTGCTAAAAAAAAAAAAAAAAGGTAGAATTTTGTCCGAATCCTGGATTCGGTACATCCGTAATTAGAGGCCAGGGAGTAATTACATTTCAGGAAAAGAAACAGTAGTGAAACTCTGTTAAATCACACAAATAAACACCGATTTCAGCTTAAGGCATAACTAAGCAATATTTGTAACGCATACAGCAGTTAGGCCCCCAATAAATAAATAAATATATTAACAAGGGTGTTTATTATCTCATGTAAAACAGACTTTGTTTCCATTTTTTGTTAATAAAGGCAGCTCTAGCAGAGTTCATATTGAATCCTGCCCCTTTCTTCATAACTGCATTCCATATAGGACTCCATTAGACTTCACTGATGAGAGGCAGCTACCCAGTTAAGCAAATGTTACACGATTTGTTTACCTTTTAACATCTCCACTCATTTTTCCCGCTCCATATAAATGTAAGAGGGACGTAGCAGACTTACAATAAACCCTACTCATGTATGGTGGCTGATGTTATTGTACAACATATTTTATCACAGATCTGCTCTGGATATCGTCAAACATTTGCACACGACTGAGCGAAATTTATGTGTGCAGAAATGTTAGTCAGACCTTCCTATAGGATTCATTTAGAAGAAATAGGACCGTGAACATCTTTACTGTGTAAGTGATTTGTAGCTGCTAGGGTTATTATGTCTCAGGAGCAAAGAATTAACACAGCAATGGAGGCATACTTTTTTTTTTTTTTAAAGGGAAACTGCTTGATCAGCAGGGTCCTAAATTGTACTTCAAGGAATTGTTCAGTATAAAAATAACTGGATAAATAGATAGACTGTGCAAAACAAAGAATGTTTCTAATATAGCCAAAAATATAATGTATAAAGGCTGGAGTGACTGGATGTGAATCCAACTTCCTGCTTTTCAGCTCTCTTGTTTTCCACTGACTGGTTACCCTGGTGACCAGGCAGTAACCAATCAGTGACTTGAGGGGGTCATAACTGTTGCTTTTGAATCTGAGCTGAATACCAAGGATCAATTGCAAACTCACTGAACAGTTATGAACCATGTGGCCACCCTTCAAGTCGTTGACTAACTCAAAGTTAATAATGGCAAGAGGTCCATTTATGAACAACTCCAATTATAGCATTTATTAAGCTTTGCTAATTTGAATTGTGAAATTGCTTGTATTCCGGTGTAAGTTGGAGATCAATAACCATTAACAGTGTCCTATTCCCTAGCTAGGAATTAGCGTCCCAGAGGAGGAATCTGCCATTCTCACATGGGCCAAAAACTGATCAATATTGCTAATGACCTGTCAATGTTTCCTGGAAAGTAGATCAAGCATCATATATTATGTAATAAAGGTATTGGTTCTGCAGCAATGTGTTAAAATTTAGCGCAGAGCCAGAATATCAAGCAGCTCAAGTCAGTTTTAACCAAGTTAAAACAGCACATAAGATACACATAATTGCTACTGCAGTCTTACTACTTCCAGCTACAGTGGCTGGTATTTTTTAGGCTGTTCCTGCCACTGGCAAAAGATAAACTTGCATGGGGGGGGGTTGAGCTGTTGTCATTTACATTTACCAGCTAAAAAACAAAGTACATTTTATGTAGTATCTGATAGCATCAAGATTGTTGTAGTTAAGGCAACAGCATTTATAGTTAACATCGCATGCTCTAAACAGTAAATAAATTACAAAAAGTGGTGCAGCACTCAGAATATTGGGGTCCTAAAATATTGGAGTCCTAAAAGTTTAAAAGAGGCTTGATAAAGGGCCCAGTGGGGTCCGAAACGTTGCCAGTTATTGTCTACCATGAGCCAATAAATCACTTTTTCACAAATTGAACATTGGATCGGTGTGCTGCGGTTTTCTTGGATTTGTCGAAAAAGTTTCAGTAGGCAAACAGCTGTGCAGGCATGCTATACATATTTGGCCAAAATACAGGCAATGCAGAATACTGGCACATCACATGGGAACTAGGGTGACATTCGTTAGATGTATATGCATTTCAACATCAATCTTGCTTGATGGACCATATCAAAAGCCACAAGCCTACAGCTGGACAAACTTTCTAATTTTCTTCAGAAAACAAGGATTAGTTTAAGCAACACATTTCTCACCAGTGCTCACAGTGGCGTTACTCTTTGTCCTAAGGTGTGCTTACTGAAGACCTGCTTACTGAAGGCCTATGCTCTATTAGCCATAAATAGTTGGGAACTTGAAAAGTAGTACTTAACCATTTTTTTTAAAAAAAAAAAAGCCTTTTAGCAAGGTCCATGATCATTGATTTTAGGAAACACCAACTAAAAGCAGTATTCCTAAACCAAGTGATTCATACAATATGCACAGAAAAAAAGCTGACTGGATTTTATTAGTAATGTGTTGTCAAAAAATTAATGCATTGCACCAGTGGAAACCAGAGTTTTTTTAAATATGGAGTAAAATATGGAACACACAGCAAGGACTGATTACATAAGAAATAGGTCTTTAAAGTAAAAAATCTTAGTATGTCTATCTTAAAATCTGTGGCACCATTTGTAAGGACATAAAGTCTCATCTAAAAGAACAAATAGCCCCTGAACTGTTATTTTGTGATGGTGTGGTTATTAAGCTAGCTGTAAACTCGCAGATAATACTGTACAAAATTTTTTTTTGTACGATATTTGGTGTGTGTATGGTGGGAGACGAGCCAAAGGCACTTCTGAAGGCACCCGAACATTGGTCATTGTTAGTGCTGAATTCTATTGTTTCTACCTGTATGACAATTCAGCTCTACAGGAAAGATACAGCTCTTCCAGGAAAGATCGTAATTGTAACATCGATGGCCACCTTTCAGCTGGATCCTCCTAACAGCTTACTATAACAAAATTGTTCTGAGCCCCAAGTACACAAGGATTACCGTTTTACCTATAATATAGACTAGAAAAAGCAAAGCTTTTTTCTGCAATACTATTACAGTCAACACGACTAAAGCTACCCTAGCACAGATATATTAGCGGATGACTGGACTAGCTGCTTACTGACCTTTGTACAGAGCCAAAAAGATGGGCTTCAACA
Organism: Xenopus borealis; assembly: GCA_024363595.1. Taxonomy (NCBI): domain Eukaryota; kingdom Metazoa; phylum Chordata; class Amphibia; order Anura; family Pipidae; genus Xenopus; species Xenopus borealis. The sequence goes on along the minus strand of CM044431.1, from coordinate 113,624,451 downwards.
AGGATTTTGATTAGGCTAAGTTACAAGTCAAGATGGCATATGTTCTGTACGGATGTGGCCAATCCGAGTTTTTTTTATATCGAGGAACCCTGAGTTCCCATGATGTCCACAGGCTTCTTTCTTTGCCATCATTATTTTCTAATAATCTGGCTTCCAGAGATGCAAAAGAGCAGATAATTGGGTAAATTGGTGAGTTGGTTTCACTGTACTAGGTAAACCTTTAACAGAGGTACAGTGCAACTGTCAACAGATTATGCATAAGACCCTCTTCTAATAATCATAAGAATAATAATGTCAGAAGAATCATGCTGCTACGGTTTTATTCTTGTTCATAAAAGTCCCCCTAGTAAAGTTTTTTAGTATGCCCTCACTCACCCTGCTGATCATACGTGAAACCAGGAAACAAATAATCATTGCAGATTGATTTTTAGAGACATAATCTACTTTAACTGTAATAACAATTGCAATCTCTAACCTCCAAAGTAGGACCCATCTGAGAGCTTCACCTCCTTGTTGCCCTTGGTGAGGACGCTGACCACCCCATGTTGGATGAAATACATCTTTTTGCCAATGGTCCCCTCACGAATGATATAATCGGTGGGCTGAAAGACTTCAAACTTCAACTTGGTCAGCATGGCAGTCACGAAAGAAGGGTCAGCATTGGCAAACAGCGGCATGGATGCTACCAGTTTCCGGCAGTTAAAGTTGACTATTTCCTAATCACAGGAACGATAGACAGAGATGAGCAATGCAGGGATGTGAAAAGAGAAACATGTTACAGTTGAAAAATTAAAAGGGAAAACATAGAAGGAAAAAGGTAACAAACATGGTGATAAAAGAGAGAGCGTTAATTAGTTTTACACACTCCTCAAAATAAAATGTTATCACATCCTCCCCACTGTATCAGTCCTTTCATGCATATGTCCTGCCCACCCATGAATGCAAAATATTTAATCCAAAACACATCAATGTTACAGTTTTTTCTGCACATTGGCCGTCATGTTCCCCATACCTCCCGCAAGGGCTCATTCAGCTCTCCCAGGATACTGTCCTCATCAAACATCTTGCCTTGGTAGCGATGCTCGTAATAATCATGAATCCTTTGGCGAAAATCAGCAGGAAGCTTGTGAAAGGACATGTACTGCTCCACCTGCTTGTACTGTAAAGAGAAACAGGAACACCTTTCCAGAAGCAATCTATACTCAAATAAGTGGTACTAAGCTTATTATAAAGAGACAGGGCATAGAAGCATTGCTAAAAACAAGTTTGTGACAATACATAGAGGATTAGGGCACTTTTCTGTATGTTCGAGTACATTGAAGAGCATGAGCTAACAAATGTCATTTTATTGTGCCTGGTAATACTCACAAGCATTCAGATGTGTCTAAAATAAAGCTGCTTTTTTCAAACTTAACATGTTGCATTTTTATGCTATTGAGACATGTTCAAACCATAAAAAATAAATGCATACTGAATAAATGCATACTTGCATTTTAAAATTTATATAGATTGTATGCATTTTAAGACATTCAAAAAAAGCACATTTAAATGCATATTTAAAAGAGCGCTAATTCTATAAACAAATACAAAATGTCTTCCAGTGCACCAAGTCCAATATACCGAATGTCATGGAATATATAAAATTGTCCTCTTCCCAACTAAATCTTGGCATGTAACAGACAAGAATAATCACTTGCAAAGAAGGTATTAAGCACATGGCAAACTGTGTAGATTACTATGTTATGTTATTCTAAGCAGCCTCTGCTTCAAGTTTGACATATCAACAGAAATACATACAAAGCATAAAAGCTTCTGTACATTTACAGCCATGACATATGCAGTCAGAAATGATTGGAACCGGCCCTGTTTATACAAAATCTCTTTTGTATATACATGTGAGGAACTGGCATAATCCATGGGCATCCTTCATCCTCTGCAATATCTGTCAGTTCCTGAACTACAATACTCAGTATTACTGTGCTGCATTCGCACTACTTTTAGCTTTGCTTTCTTGCATTCACAAATAAGCAGTTTTTAAACGAAATCAACATGTCCAGGTTATCTATGTAATCATAAAAGCTTTTAATTAATATGCTGGTTGGTGAAAATGTGTCATTGTTCCAAAGAGAACTGTTATATAAGCAGAATACCTGGAGAGAGAAGTGCAACCACATTGCACAGTCACTGATAGAGAGAACAGAATGTACCATAAAAAGGATAAAATGTACTGTTCGAGTAAACATAGAAACAAAAATAATGACAGGACAGGGAGACGGAAAAAAAAGTCAATGATATTATTGACGAAATTCCATAAACGAAGAAGAGAAGCAGTATCAGATTCATAGAATTTAGTACACGAACGTTTTCGCTGGTTCTTACCTTTTCTTGATATTGCCTGCGCGAGGAGTCCAAAGAATGGATGAGAGCTGTAGCATGCCCTATGAACATAGCATAGCATGTTGCTCCTACAATCATACTTAGCATGGTAAGCCAAATATCTGACATGCTCTCAGGAGCTTGGCGCCCGTAGCCAATACAGAGCATGTGGCTCATGGCTTTGAAGAGTGCAAAAGAGTAAAGTTCACTCCACGAATCATTCTAAGGAAGAGAATAGAAAAGAATCACCACCCAAAATAGTGACAAACTGCCCAAACTCATGGAGAAAACGCTTCTGCTCCATGTTTCTCTAAGTTGTGCGCATCAACACATACTCACAGTTTTATTGCAGCAAGGGTTTAATTAAAGATAACCCTAGGGGTAATGTTCTGTACAAGACAGGCAGTAAGTAAAAAAAATCATTGAGAGGTTTGAAAGACTAAACCAAGCAAAAGTGCTACTCCACCAATGTATACATATGCCCAACTATGTACATTCGTTAACCCATGTGTATATGCCCTGGGCTATTTCACATAAGGGACTTCATCCAAAGTAAAAGAACAGAAACTAGATAACTCACCCGATTCGACCAGTGACCCGGGTGTATACAGAACTCGGGTCCCACATAATGGGTAGAGTTTCTGTGATATGCTGCATACAAAAGGGAACATACTCAATGATTTTCATTGGTGTCTTTGGTGCATTGCCCTGAACTGGTTGCAAGCAGTGAAAACCAATACAACAAGCAAGATGAACAAACACCCCAGCAGTAAACCATGGTCAAAGAAGAACCTAGCATTTATTTCATGCTATTAAAACATGATAGTCTCACACATTTTTTATCTAGAGACACAATCATAGGCTTGAGGCTGCTGGAGTGCTCTTCATTCTGCATGTCACTTAGGTATGGAAGACTGAAAACATGCAGGTAAGCTAGACAAAAGGACATTTGGATACATTGGGACAAGGCCATTGAAATAGAAATGAGGGTTTTTTTCAAAGAAACCGAAAGCAGCCAGTTGATACAAGGGTATAACATTGCAGAAAAAGCAGAATACAGAAGATGAAGGATTAACTGGAGACAACAGAGGCAGATAGGCGAGAGGTGAGAGATAAATAAAAAAAGATGGAAAGCACGATAAATGGAACAGGACACAAAATTCTAAGTGCACCAAATACACAGAGGGAAATTGGCAGATAAGTACTTGGAAAAGTGGATATTAGTCTATGATATGAAAGGGAAAAAGAGAAAAAGCATGGGGGAAAGTAGGGAGAATGAGGACAAAGAAATGTAAATGTGAAAATGATACAATAAGGATTGGATTACAATAAGAAGATAATTTGATCATGAAGAGGTAATGGGGAGATAAAGAGAAGGTGTGAGAAACAAAATACAGACAAGAACACAATGAAAATATAGAATATGGTGAGAACAGACATAACCAAGAGATGAAATGGAGAAAAGCTGATAGGAGGAGGCAGAAAATCGATAACTATTCCTGTGCTGAGATACGCAATTCTGCTGACACACACCAGGACACTGATCCTTCTCTTCTGGGCACTACCAGACCCCTCTGTGGCTTCTCGGGTGCCAGTGTACTGCTTCCAGACACTCAAGCAGAGTCACTATAACCCTTCAAGGACTTAACCCTAGCATCGCTTGAATACTTTCTAAGGCTTCCTCAACTCATTGTCAGTGTCAGAAGAGTACAGCTTGTAAGCAGCAATTCATTTTTAAAGGTGAACGATTGTGAACATGGAAATTTATTACAAGCTTCCTCATACTGAAGAAACTTTCTATATACAATCAATTAAAAAGTCTGCATTGTTTTTGAAATAATCAAGTTTATGTTCACTGTCCCTTCTCAGCATCTGTTTATTCTGTCTACATGCAGGAGTTGGATGTCAGGTGAATGATCCAATATATCTTATAGTGGGGATCCCTTTCCTAGCAGATGAATTAGATTTCACTAAAATAAGATCTCAGTGCAAACAAAATAACTGCCTTTTGCACAAATCCTGCATGTAGAGAGACAGGATTTCTGAGTGAGCTCTAATACATCTTCTAGGCAAAAGGAGCCCCCTATAAAATATAGTGGATCGTTCATCTGACACCTGATTCCTGAATGAAGACAGAATCAGGAAAACATATGTTAAGAAAGTAATAGTGAAAATAAACTTGATTATTTCAGAAACTGTACAGAATTTTTAATTGCTTGTATTTAGAAAGTTTCTTATTTCAGTGCAATGAAACCAATATTACATTTTCTCGATAGTTCCCATTTAAGAAAGTGAATGTTTCCTAAACTTACAAATACCTGTTAATCAACTGATAATAAAAAAAGACAACTAAAACAAGTGCCACACCATGTACTTACCACCATCTTGTTAATAGACACCCAGCAGTTAGTTGGGAAATCTTGGAGCATGGGAACAAGAAACTGTAGGCAGCCATCCCAATGGCAAAGCAACAACATCATGGCAATCAAGTTAAAGATCCGCATTACTGCACTGGCAAGGTCATAGGTCATGTGGAAAATCTGGATGGAGAAAAAAAGTTGAGTGTTCTTGCATGAGGTGGAGTCAAAAAGAAAAGTGGCATAGACAACAAATGCAAGCTTAAAGGACAAAGTGAAACAATACTCTCCTAAAAAATCAGCAGGCAACAAGATGGGGAAAAAGGAGCAGGATTACAATCTTAGACAATGAAGAAGTAAATGATTCAAGAAAGCATTAGAACAAGAATAGACATACTTCGGTACCATAGCTGCTGCAGAAGAGCACGTGGATCCTGGGAGCAAAATTTGGAGTCCCAGAGCAAAACAAAGACATGTCCGAGTACAGAATAAACTAAAGGCCGCCCCACCCCCTGACAAGTCTTAGCGAGTCTAAATTGAAGAAATACCACAAATCCAGTAAAATATGATACAGAACCAAGAGAAGGATAAAAAAAGAAAAAAGAGAACTACAATGAACTGAACCAATTAAAAAAAAAAAGTATATACTCTAGAAATAATCACAATAAGGAAAAAGAAAGCATCACCTGCAATCCATGAATGTAAGGATGCTCACATTACAAAAGAAATAGAAAGTAGAAGATCAAAACATATGATCAGGGCCGCTTTAATAAGCGGGCAAAGTGGGCATCTACCCAGAGCCCCACTTGTTTTGGGGGCACAGGCAGGCACGCACATCCACACTATCTCCATTATTGATTAGAGTGGTAAGTGGACAATCTCCTCCCTGCTAGTTGGTAATTTTGCCACTGACTATTTGAGAACAGATGCCAAGCTAAAAGCTCAATTCTCAAAAATATTATATTGCTGTCAAACTTGTCACTGTATAGCATGCTCAGCAGCTCAGTCACACAGTACTGCTAATGGTCAGAGGCACAAACTTACCTCCTCACACAGAGCATGTGAATCGGTGAATCAGCAGAAAAGAATATGGGGAGCTACTGGGGCATCTTTGGAGACACAGATCTTTACTGCTAAAGGGCTGTGGTTGCCTGGGGCTGGTACAGAAACTCAAAACATAATGTACAACATTTTTAGCTACTTATTTAGTTTAACTTTCCTTTTCCTTTAAATTCATGAATTGCTGGCCTCCTAATTTATAAGTTAATGAATTCACTTTTTCAATTTTATTTTTTTAACCCACTACACTTTAATTAATTGGCTTATTATATACCAAAATAACGGATTGATGTACAGGCACACAATTGATTTGAGAATTATTGCACAATTGAATTGGCACTTAGTACTTTATAATGTTGCACTTTATATTTATTTAAAATACATTTTTGGAAATATTTGGACCTGTAGCATCTTAGCAAATTACTATCCCTTTCCCCAGATGGCCAGTTCTAAGTGACTTAGCAATTGGTCTTCATTTTTTTCTTTTATAAATTATGTTTATAATTATTTGCCTCTTACTTGACTTTTTTCAATTTTCAATTAGGGGACCCTGACCCACTGAAAACAATTGCTCTGTTTTTGTAACTTATTACTCATTATTATCTTTCTATTCAGGCCCTCTCCTATTCATTTTCCAGGCTCTCCTTCAAATCAATGCAGACTGCTGAAACTGCAAACTGGAGAGCTGCTGAATAAAAATCTAAATAACTCAAAAACTTCAGATAATAAAAAATGAATATCACTCTCTATGTCATATGTAAGTTAATGTAAGTTGAATTTAGATGGGGTCACCGCCATTTGAAAGCTGGAGAGAGTCAGAAGAAAAAGGCAAATAACTAAAAAAAAACAATAAAAAATAAAAAATGAAGACAAACTGAAAAGTTGCTTAGAGTTGGCCATTCTATAAAATACTAAAAGTTAACTTAAAGGGCAAGGAAAGGCAAAGAAATAAAATCCCATTTTTACTTTCTTTGATGAAAAATAAATCTATCTCCAATATACTTTAATTAAAAAATGTGTACCGTTTTCATAAGAAACCTGACTGTATGCAGTGAAATGCTCCCTTCATTTAGTGCTGTGGATAGGAATTGTCAGACGGTCCCTAACTTCTGGCAGGGAAACAGTCATACTTATGAACAGCAGGGGAAACCCCTGCCTTATTACCAGCCATGCAGAACTCAAGCAGCTTTGTTTTTTTATCATTTATGACGATCCCTAAAAAGCACTGACCACACTGAGCATGTGTATGTAGTCTAGTCTTGCAAAGATGTCTAACAAAGTTACAAGATGACAGCCCCCTGTGACCAACTTTGAAAGCATAAATAATTTGTTTGATTAGGCTTATGGTGCAGTAAGTTCATGTTTATGTTTAGTATACAAAATACAGCATTTCTAGCCTTATTCTGTTTTAGACTTTCCTTGCCCTTTAAAGGTAAGTCACCCCTTTAAATGTGAACTCCTTTCATGAACAGGGAGCTCCACTTCCACAGGTTCACTACTTATGCTACTACTGATGCTTTCAGAATTGCTTCTCTCTTGCCTTACTGCCAACCTTTCTGTTCATTGTCCATTTTTTAGTGATCTTACTTGCTTGGCTGGGATCAATGGAGTGCTCATCGTCCATTTCTACAGTGATTATACTGGCACAGTTAGGGTTAATAAGCTAATTATCCATATTCTATAGTACATTTAGTATACTGTTAGATTAATGTGGTTAATATTCTGATTATCCATTTAATACTGGCATGACTTAGTTGTTGTTTTTTTTTAATGGTTGTGGTATTTAGGAGGTGTGGCCAAAAAAGTGTGCATGGCTTCACAAACAATGTGAGCCCTATGTGCACCTGGGGATTAGGGGCCCACCTCTTGGCTTTTTGCCCAGGGCCCACCAAGGCCTTAAATCAACCCTGCATATGATTCTCATCAGCTACACATTGCGGATTCTCTCCTTACTTCCTTTCATGACTCTCTTCCTTTCCATTTCAGTGGATAACAGGTACATATGTTGCAGTTTTTCATTGGCATATATTTCTGTAGTATTTTATTTTATTGGAGTGGGCACCAATGCACAGTTGAATTGTGGCTCAAAGGAATAAAAGAACGTAACGTCTATATACAATTTAAATAAAGCAAACCGATTATTCCTAGAATAAATGCATCAATCACAATTCATTCTGCCACAGATAAAAGTAGCTAGTATTAAAACTCCTATCCACATTTGTAAGAATATATAGCCAGTCAAGCAAGCATATTGCTCAGTGCTTATTGAAAAAGATCTGGTGATTTGCCTGTTGTTCTCAACAGAATCAATGAATATAAATCCTTAGATGTGTGAATAGTAAATCAGAGACAAGTGGGCAATCTGATGGCATATAATAGTCACCAGGCCCTATTGATTAAATCAGATTTAAGGACATGTGTAATTTTGATTATTCACTTGCCACGCTCATTTGGTGATTGAAATCAGCAACATGAAATTCCTATTTTGTAACCTTATTAAAGACGGGTACATACGTGGAATGCATAGCACTGATTAACTAGGTATGCACACGTAACAGCTGTACCATTTATGAAACAAATCTGCAGAAGCGTATAGGAAATTGCATGGCTGTTCGTAGCTCCGCACAATATCAAACAAATTGCTTCTTTAACACATCATTAATAAGTTGTGATGAGCCAATCAGCTTTTATTCCAATCAAAATTGTCAGGTAGAGGACAACCATGAAGATTAGACAGAGTCATCCCAATCAATTTGAACTGATGAAGAAGTAATTGTCATTACTGATATGACTGTACAGACCGTCACAGCAAAGTTTCCATCTATACCAACTAATGGTGTGGCATGCTGCATCTCTTCAGTCCAATAGAAACTCTCAACAACCCCTGATAACTACATTGTAGAATACTGGTTATTTTTTATACACTGCACTGTCTGGACACTACATTTAAATATGCTCCATACTAAACAAGGAGGTCAGCAGCTACTGTACACTTGTTAATATTTTTTATCAAAAGGAGACAAGAAAGATGACCCATATAGCGGCACCCTCCCATCCGTCATATCCGAAGGCTCAATAATGAGATATATATATATATATATATATACGAAACAACAGCAAAAATTATTGGTGAATATGACTGATGTTTCAGCCTCCTCCGAGGATGGAGATTTTTAT
>CM044431.1:113600033-113613003 GCA_024363595.1 Xenopus borealis | reverse complement strand
AGCCACATTGTAGATGCCCACCCCTTCACCCACAGAAAATACCCTCCCTTCCAACAATGTAGTTGGAGTCGCTTGGTAGCGCGATACGAGTCTGGCATTCATTCTGGCTTACAAGTCTATCTGAACTGTGCCTTGGGCACTGCTGTAAGCTGTCTGTCTGTCATATCTTTCTTTTCTCCCTTTGATCATATGATTTACCTATTTGACCCTGCACACCATCTCCATATACCTGCTTATAGATGGGAGGTGCTCCCTAATCCCTATTTCTTCTTAACATACTGTAAGTTTATTATAGATTGGGGATCTGGCATTACAGCCTTGTGATGTGTGATTTTCCAGACAATGGGTCTTTAGCAATGTAAAGCACCAGGTCATACAGCTACTAAAAAAAAAGTATAGATTTTAAAAAATAGTTTTTGCTATTATGAATGCTGGTTTGGTTATTTTTGAGCATGAAAGGTACTCACGTATGGGACTTATAGGGTAAAAGCAAACCAGTCAAATGGGAAAGAAGAACCGTTTGCTTAAAAGGACACAAATGAAAAGGACACGCTCCATAAAACTGCTTTCCAGCAGAACAAATACAGGTATGGAACATGTTATCCAGAATGCTCAGGACCTGGTTTTCCAGATAATGGATCCTTCTGTAATTTGGATCTCCATACCTTAAGTCTACTAGATATCATGCTGGTTTTGCTTCCAGTAAGGATTAATTATATCTTAGATGGGATCAAGTACAATGTACCGTTTTATTATTACAGAGAAAAAAAAAAAATTATAAAAAATTTGGATTATATGGATAAAATGGAGTCTATGGCGGCCTTTCCATAATTCTGAGCTTTCTGGATAATGTATGGCGGCCTTTCCGTAATTCTGAGCTTTCTGGATAATGAGTTTCCGGGTAACAGATCAAATTCCTGCATTATACTTTATTTTGTTCCTGGGACAAATCTATAAATCACCTATGTGATTAAAAAAAAAGGAGTGAGAGAATTATTTCTTCAGTTTTTGATAGACCTAGCTTATGTATTTAGTAGAAGCTGAGTATGTGTGCATAAGAAAATATGGTAGAACATAGAAGGGGATCACATTTGGAAACATATTCAAGAAGCTTAGAAGAAAAAGACAGCCTAGTTTTGCATGTACTGATATTGTTTTCTACAACCAGAATTTCATATGGGGAGAGTGACAGCTGCTAACAGAAAGGGACGGATGGTGGGGAGCTATAGTTCACAGAAAATCAATTGGAGGCGGAGCTGACATATGGGGGCAGAAAAACAGGTAGGTTAGGCAGAAGAAAGGTGTATGGGGCAGGAAAATGCAAGGGGAAATGGGCAAACTAGGTAGGGAAATGGGAGTACTAGGTAGGTAAATGGGAAGAGGTGAGGAAATGGACAGCCTGGATCAGAAGCGGATTGAGTAAAGGAAAGGCAGAGATTTATAGGGCATTTATAATTTACTGGCAAGTAAATTTAGAATACCAGTGTGTACATATACTAAATAGGGATGAGCGAATTCTTTCGCAAATTTTGCAGCTGTAAATGCACCCATAGACAACGGAAGACAAAAAAAATGTTGTGCATCCAATAAAAAAATTTGTCATCGATTTTGGCAAAGCAAAACGGGTCATATTCACCCATCCCTAATTTTTAATGCTTAGTTTTCCTTGGCAACTTCTGAACTTGCCCATTTACACACACATTGAAGCCCAGTGATCAGCATTCTGATTTTTAGTGGTTTAGGAAACCATGGAAAAACTCAAAAGCCCCAAATGCCAAGAAATGTATTAAAACAGCCTAATATAAAAAGCACAAATTAATAATTATGTGGAACCAATTTGAATACTAATATAAAGACCTCAAAAATAGTGATGGGAGAATCTGGGACGTTTTGCTTCGCCAAATCTTTCACGAAAAATGGCAAAAAAATTCGCAAAACATTAAAAATTAACACCAGGCTAATAAATTCGCCCATCACTACTCAAAAACCTTCTAATATTTGTGCAAATATAAATGGAGAAAACTTGACAAACTCTAAAATCTTGAAATGAAGAAAGATTTTACAACTGTAAAAGGAAAAATTCCATTTGTATCTACATGACCTACATGACCTAGACAGCTTTTATATGGACAACATAACATATGTATAAACAAACAAAAATAAAAGTCAGCCCTATTGTGTCACAAACCATTCTACTATTCGTATGAGCTCTTTTCTTTTTCCATCTCTTGTATTGGTTATTGGTTGTTTTTGCATGTAATTTGCATTTTTAATATATACAACTATTTATTGTACAGCACTGCAGAATGTGTTCGTACTTTATAAATATGTGTTAATTCTAATGCATGGACATTGGTTTCAATGTGTCACCACTCCAATGCCAAAATCACAAGCCAGTAACACATTTGTGCAGCTTAAACCTGACTTTTCCCTTATGGCCTCTGACTGGAGAAAATTTCATGGACAATGGACAAATATAAATGTGATATGAGCAAAAGTGTCGGTGGTGCAGGTTACAGGCACTGCAGATAAAGGACATACATTGTGGTATGGATGTTGCCAGGGACTTGCTAAAATGCAAAGTTAATGCATGAACAGGGAAGTTCACCTTTGAGTTAACTGTTTGTATGAAATAGAGAGTGATATTAGAATACAACGCAATTGGTTTTCATTTTTTATTTGTGGGTTTTGAGTTATTTAGCTTTTTTGACTATTGAGCTGATTTGAATAAGAGACTGGAATATGAATAGGAGAGGCCTGAATAGAAAGACGAGTAATAAAAAGCAGCAATAATAATAAACTTTTAGCATTTGTCTTTTATAGATGGGGTCAGTGACCCCTATTTGAAAGCTGTGAAAGAGTCCGTGCTAATGTAATATGGTGTTAGAGAGATGTGACGATGCTTGGGACTTGGTACTGTATAATACTATTTAATGAGGCCTCAATACATACACAGTACAAATATTATTGTATGATCAGTTATTGTTATTTGTATGGAGGCCGCCAATCCCATCCAATATCCATGTGCTATGGATTTGGGTTGTTTGGAAAATTTTATCTGCTGATACACCACATCTCCGAATTCAGCATCCACGGATGGGCAAGTGAAGAGTAGTCAGTTAATATCGCTTAGTAGTCTCCTCCTTGTTAAAGATAATATCCCATAGCAATAGGAGACTATTCTTTTAAAAGGACCAGAAATGTTAAAAATATATATTTATATATATCATGATCAGCAACACATCTATCCTTTTAAATTTTGAAAGAGTTGTAAACTATATGAGATTTGACCTATCTTTCTAAATAAGAACGAAAATGATTGCATGCTACACAGGTTATCGGTTATTTGCCGAGAGAACGTGTCTTTTTACACTATTCACAGGGCCAGATTTACATAGGGGGTGCCCCTAGGCCCGCTGTCGTTTGTTGCCCCTGTCCCCTCACTTTTATTTGCTCAAATGTTCATCATCTGGACAGAGCAATGGGAATTGGCACACAGGAAATTTTAATTTCTGAACCAATGTGGGTGTGGCTGGGCAGCATGCCGCCCCTAATATACTGCTGCCCTAGGCCCGGGGTGGCGTCTCCACAAATCTGGGCCTGCCTATTCAGTTTAAATGGCTGCCCCATGGCTACACATCACCTTATTTAAATAAACAGTACTAGTGTTTCTGAAGCAAACACAAATCTTTTACCAGTGCAAGGTAACAACACATTACATTTAAATGCATAATTAATTCTTTAATTTTGTGTTTTTTGTTACTGCCCCTTTCAAAGAACCTTGACTATAAAATACTTGTGCACAGACATTCACTTCCCTGTTTATCAAAATGACAAATTTAATCTATGGTAGACTCATCTGTTACCTAGCAGGTGTTGTTTGGCGATACCAAAATCAGTCTTTCCAAGCACCTCTGCCCATCAGCCGATGCATCGGACATAAAAATGCCTGCTTGATAGGGATATGTCCAGGTACAGCCTGAGATTCAAAATAGGCCCTGGTATTTCAAGAGTATAATAGAGGCCCAATAAATAATGACTATACCATGGGGCATATTCATATTAAGGCATCTATTTTTTAAATTAGAATATTTCAATAGGAAATCCGGTGAAAGAGCTGGGAGGGGTGAGAGGTAGGGGGCCAGGCCCAGGCTAGTTGGTGGAAGTGAGGTCACACTAGCTTCCACAACATCCTTGCATGTGACATCACGCGAATGACGTGCTAACGTCACAAGCGCCACTTATGGGGGTAGTGTTTAGGTCCAGTGCCTAGGGCAGCATCAGACATAAATACAGCCCTGACTAGGACATGTTATAGCATGTCACTTTACAGCACAGTGGCCCTTCAACTTTGGAGGGTCACCTTTTGTTAACTAATGTGTTCAATGGAACATGCACAATTTGACTATTTCTTAACGCCATAATTTTAAGACCAAAAATCTTTTTTTTTTTTTTTTTTTTTTTTTTTTTTTTTTTTTTTTTTTTTTTTAAGGTCAATTTTTAAAACTTTATAATTTTTTCCACACATCTGAACATATCTTCAGTCTCCATTTGCAAAGTCTTTATAGAATTTATGCGGATAAATATTACGGACTAGTTATTTATGGTGAAATATGCTTACAAAAGCATTTTTATTTTGGTCCCCTTGATACGTCAAACTCATTTGTTATAAAGTTTACCTCTAAGCTGGCGGCCCCGAAGAATTTTAATAAACTGGAGCATGCATGTAGAATAATTACATGAGGGGGTGGTAGAAATTTTATATAGATTGCTTTTCAAGAATACATTTCAGAATTTATTAATGTTGCTGTGGATGGTCGCCTTGGAGGACTCTTAAAGAAAGCAAGTAAGGTATTCTCTGAAGCCTAAGATTGAGGCTTGAATAACTCTAGTAGGATTAAAAGATTAGAATGTATGCAGACCACAGCCTACTGTATCTGGGACAAATAGAAATATAGGTCTGGAGGGGTGAGATATCAAGAAATAATAATAAGAAATTTCTACTAAAGTACTATTGATACCTTGCTAACCTGAACAATTCCTATTCCCTGTCACAAAGAGAAGAATACTTTGCAAGACATATAAGGAAATACATTAGCTGTATACAGTTTTTTGTTTCTTTAGAATACAGGTATTGGATCCATTATCCAGAAAACTGTTATCCAGAAAGGCCATCTTCCATAGGATCCAGTTTAATCAAATAATTAAGGTTAAAAATTATGTCCTTTTTCTCTGTAATAATAATAATAATAATAATAATAATAATAATAATACAGTACCTGGTAGTTGACCCTAACTAAGAAAATCAATTCTTTGGGTTTAATTAATGTTTAAATTATGTTTTAGTAGACTTAAAGTATGCTGATAAATTGATGAATGGACTTTTCAGTCTACTGCATCTTTTCAACCCTAGGCCACCCTTTGAGATTTAAAAGCTTGAGCAAGGAAGCAGGAGAAATAAGCAATAGTTTATAACGGGTACAGGCTAAAGGCTGCATTGAGGCAGAAATTATTGTAGTCATTGCCTGGACTTGCTTTTTCCATCTGAGCCTTATAAATGTGAGCCTTATGACATGTTGCAGCTCAGCTGTGTAACTGAAAAGATACTGACAGCTTAAGCCCCCAAAGACATTTTTTCTGCCATGTGGTACTACATTTGTATATAAAGCTTCTGCACCTTTAACGTGTGGAAAATACAAGACCTATTTTCAGAACAAGAAAAGAATATCAGCCAGACTGAATTCTCCAATAGCTTGCTCAGTTTTTACATGGCCATAGTCTGTGGAAATAGAGGGCAGAAACGTGATTTAAATTTTGCCTACCCTCCACAGCCTGGCAAAATCCAAAAACTGAACAATTGATGCAGATTGTTTAGTCCTCAATTTTCAATTCATCTCAGTGTTGGGCTTTGACATAAAGCTTTAAGATACAGATTCATGTTTGGGAGCATTAATCTTAAAAGCAGCAAGTGAGTTGCAGGTAAAACTTAGTCCCTGTGTAAATTGTATAATGAAGCAATAGAATTCTAAAAAAGCGCTAATCAGAAAAAGGTTTACTGTGTTTAGCAAATAAATAATCAAATCAAACTAAGTATAGCATTTCCAGGTTTTGGACCTTTAAGTGGGACTAATGTAGGATTGAATTAATGTCTCGATGTGGCTAGAATAGTAAAACTGTTGTCAATGGTTAAAGCGTCAAATCCTTAACATCATACAAGTTATTTTTACATTTCTCCACTGAACATTTTGCTAAATAAAGGCCTTCTTCAGAGAATTTTGCAAACAGGCATGAAGAGCAGTGTTTTGTTTTTTTGCTCTCATTGTGGAGTGTGAAATTAATTGTTTGTAACAGAGGCCGAGAGCCAGTAAAATGCCTCACATCTGTTAAAGTGGACCCGTCACCCAGACACAAAAATCTGTAGAATAAAAGTCCTTTTCAAATGAAACATGAAATGCAATTTCAAATTTTTATTAAAGCATTCATAGCTGTTTTAAGCTCATTTAAAAATCTCAGCTGTCAATCAAATATTTTCTGCCACTCCTCTATGCCTTAGGCATAGAGGCGGGGCAGACAATTACTTTCACTTTCCATTCAGCACTTCCTAGTTGTCACTGCTCCCCACACATTCCTCCAGTTCTCTTAACCATTTAATTGTGTAGCCAGGACATGGGGCTAGACATTGGATCCCCCATTCTGGTGCACAAACAAGGTTCTGAGATGATGCAAGGCTTGTCTTAATAACAGTGTCCACAAAATGGCTCCTGCCTGCTTGCTATAATTATTATAATAATTCCCAGACTGAAGAAAACAAGATTAAAATCATTTATATAGTGTAATTAATGTTCATTTTGTTGACTAATGTGATAAAATAGGATTTTGAATATTTTTTGGGGTGACTTTAAGTTGTGCCAGTGTTTATTCATATAGATTTGAGAGTACTGGGTCTTGCTTATATTGCTTGTATCCCATTACAAAATCTAATGAAAATATATGTATTCTGGATATGTGGTCTTTCAGTAATCTGAATCACAAAACCTTCAGACTTACAAAAGAAAAAAGAAAAGGATAAGAATACTTTGCCACCAACATGGATTTGAATTATCTTAGTTGCTATCAAGTACAAGGTGCTGTTTTGTTATTGGAAAAAAAAGCCAATCAATCAAAACTCCTGTATTTTGGAGATTTCTGAATAAAGGGTTTCCAAAAATACCATATTTGTATTGTAAATAAGAATTTTCTGTGGGATTTATAGATTTACACAGTCACAACGGGGGAATGTATCAATTCAGAGTCATTTAAAATCATTCATTCAACATAAAGATGGTGATGTTTTGGTTAAATTATTCTGCATTTAGGGTGAAAAAAAATCAGAATTGTTTCCAACTGAAATTCAATGTTAAAACCTTTTTTTAATCTAACATTTATAATTGGATACATAGAGCAGACACCTTCTCTACACTCAGGAAGTTGGGCTCCAGTTTCCATGTTTAGTGGAAGCAATCTGTACATACACAGCACGTGAAGTAGGAGTAATGATGCATGACAGATCTCTCCTCCCGCACTGAATTAAGGCTTCAGATTTTGACATTAAACAAAAGAAGTCTTGCCAGAAAACTTCTCCCCTGCACTTCAAAGATTCTTATAACTTATAAGTAATGAACAACTCTATAGTGACACAAAAAGTATTGCACAAGAATGAATACTAATATTTTACGAAAATAACCAAAATGACAACAAGCAATCAAAAAAATTCTCCAAGGTAAATGGCTCAGAGGGCAATTTTAGAGGTTTGTCACCAGGGTGAGTTTCATCTCAAAGGCACTCTAAATCAATCTGCAATCAGTGCTCTCAAGGTCAACTGATTAACTACCATTTAGAACCAAGCCCTCCATGAATCATATTACTGTTGCCATGGCATAACTGATCTATTGCTAGATCTATAAAGAATGACTAAAAAAAATATAAATATTACAGAAGGAAAAATACAAGAGAAAAAGTATCAGTGAATGGGGTTTGGAGTGTAAAGTAGGAGGAAAAAGTAATTATCCTTACAATAATAACTGCTGCACAACCACTATCTCTTGGAGAATATCAAGCCCTGAACACTACCAATGGCATCATCTTCTAAAGCAGGTGTATTATACAGCTGCTTGTTAATTTCTTTGTGCAATGCTTTTAAATATGCAATAACACTTTATATGCATTAGTAAAGTCCAAGCATGACACCATACACTGCTTAACAATTCTACCCCATAGGCGGACTTCATGAGCTACAGACTTGAGCTTCCCTCAGTAGAATACACACCTATTCTTCCTCTTACTAGTTGATGCTGAACATGACATGCATCTCCCTTAATACGAGATTTGAAGGTGCATGGAACTATTTTGCGCTATATCTCTTACTTCTCTGTCCCTTGAGTTTTTAGGTCTCCGGTTTTCTAATAGCTTTTTCTTCCTGTTTATTGATCTTCTTTACACTGTCTTCCTGCTTTAAGTAGTAGTGTATTACTGTCTCACCAATACTCACCTCTTCCCACTGATGTATGTATCGAATGAGTCTCGAGAGGCGAAGCAACCGCAACAGACTAAGTATTTTAGTGAATCTCACAATTCTTAATGCTCTGGCTGTCTTATATACTTCAGAGTCAATACCCTTCTCTACAATGAGGAAGATGTAATCCACAGGAATTGAAGATACAAAGTCCACCACAAACCATGTCCGCAGATACTTGCGCTTAATCTTCTGTGGGTCCAGTATGATCTCTGTGTTGTCCTCAATCACAATCCCTGTTCGGAAATTTATAACCAGGTCCATAAGGAAGAAGGTGTCCGATACCACATTAAACACGATCCATGGAGTTGTAGTCTCATCCTTAAAGAAGGTGATGCCCACAGGAATGATGATAAGATTGCCCACCATGAAAAGCAGCATTGTGAAGTCCCAATAGAATCTGGAGAGTAGAACATACAGTCAGCACAATGAAGAGAGACCTTTAAACAGCAGCAATGTCATTTAATGATTCCCTTCCAATAAGCAGAAATGGTAATCAAACACCAAACAGAATCCTATTGTGCAAGCAACATAAATGTGAATTCACATAAAACAATACTCTTTCGGAAAGAAAGCATGCTGTAGAGTCAAGAGTGACGAGTAACGAGTAACAAATCTTTCAGGCTGCTGAATTTCACACGCATAAAATATTCATTATGGGCTCAAATGGGACACATCCCAAAGGTGCAAGTCTTTAAAACCACATGAAGAGAGAGACACTGAGCTAAGTGTGATATCCCTTCTCTATTAAAAAGAGCTGACTTGCATTAATATTATGTACTACTTCCTCTAATTAACAAAAAGGATACTTGATAGCCTTCAGTGGAGCATTGTATACAAAAACAGACATATAAATGCAAAAATGTGTGTTTGGATATGTCTTTAAGGAATCTCAAAAACTTTCATCAGAAATTATCTAAAAGAGGTAATTGTTTCTATTACACAGTAACTTGGATCTGACAGGAAAAGCAATCAATGGGGAAATGCCATAAAACTATTTTAAAAGAGAAAACAAATGAACATAAATATCAGTTTTGCATAACATTCTACAGTAAACTCTTCTTACAATGGGAATTTTAAATAAACATAGTTTATTCTAATAAGTGTTTAAAAGCAACATTGGTTTGGTGCAAGGAAAAATTTGCTCTCAGAAAAGAGAAATTTTTTTTTAGGTGATCAACCTCATTTACATGTTACTACTACTAGACCCCTCTGTATCAATATGCTGTTCTACTTAAACTGACAGCAACTTCAGTAGCAGAGAATATAAAAGGAACACCCTAAAAAAACTGAGCCAATGTAAAAAAATTTAAGAAAACCCAAGAGAAATTAGCAAAAAAAGCAAGATTAACTCAACTATTAAACACTCAACTGGAAAAAGATATACAGAGCGACTGAGAAATGAACACAGATAACAAAAATACTGCAACTTTTAATGCAGACCTGAGTTAACTTAAGAAAATATTTCATTCCATCGTCTCTTTCAAATTTTCCACAATACTTGATCATGTCCGCTTTCCATCTTCAACCAGATTTTAATATCTATTTAGGTGGGGATTCTAGGGGCAAACTTTTTAATTGGGTATGTTACCATTAGAATAGTCTTACTGCTTCACTCTCATTAAAAGTTTCTTTAAACTCTGCTGTTTTTTTTTAGTCTCACAGGGCTTGATCCTCCCCCTCACATTGCTGGATATCACCCCCACCCCCCAATATGGGGTTTACCTTGATGTGGTACTGACAAGGGTAGATCAGGTATAGTTCAGGTATACGTACAAGATAAACCCATCTCAAACATTAAAGATCAATTGCAAATTCTCTATTTTTGTTTTTGGTGGTATTTGGAATTATAAATATTTCTGTTCAACAGCTCTGCAGAATGGAATTTCAGCAGATATCTGGTTTGGGTTTAATTTACTGTAGCAATCAGTCAGTCGTTTGAATGATAGACTGGCAGATGAATAGGAGAGGGTAATAAAAGGATAAGTAATAAAAAGTAAAAATAACAATAATTGTATAATTAGCAGAGGGTCACTGACCCCAACAAAACTGGCTAAAGGATTGTGTACACAGGGTGGATGGTACATTGTCTACTTGGCGTGGGGTTCCTGCAATGCATTTATTTAATTTGTTGATTAATGACTTGTAGCCCAATTAATCCCATCCAGAATGTTGCATCCTTGCAGCAGGATCTTGACAAACTGGAAATCTGGGATTCAATGTTGATAAAAGTTAGATCATGTACATACCTCCAAACATTTTGGATATAGAAAGAGGGACAAAAAGCTTTGCCACAGCAAGCCCATTTTTGTGGCCTCCCCCCCTAATTACCATGTTCATTTTACAACATTTGTCAGGTTATGAAAGTTTTAACACATATCTGTGTTTATGTGTTACTACAGTTTTGCAAATAAATGTGATTTTTTTCTTTAAGCTCAAAGTCAGTTTCCCCAAGAGACTTGCTGATCTTAAATGGTCACAAGTTTCTTTGCTTATCTTAAATTGTTACAAATGTATATAAGTGCACCTGCCACATATTCTGGGCTCTCTTCCAAAAGCCAATTACATTTTAGAAACTTTGATCTCATGCACTGAACAGCCAGGAAAAGATACAAAGTGAAAGGCGGGACATTTCATTAAAAATCCAGGACTGTGGGTTGAGCTGTCAAAATTGGAAACTGGACATTTGGGAGGTATGCCTGTACCTGAGATGTAAGAATATGCAAGCAACTAATTCCCTTAATAAGACTCATCTATGCAAATTCATTATAGAGTAGGACCCAGGGGTACTTGCAGATAATACATTTGTATGTAGTAAGCAATGACAGTTAAGATTTTTTTTCCATCTGAGGCAAATTGGCTTCCTCTAGATTAGTGATCCCCAAACAGTGGCTCTTGGGCAACCTCTTGGATGTGTCTCCCAGTGGTCTAAATGCAGGTGCTTATTATTGAATTCCTGGCTTGGAGACGAGTTTTGGTTGCATAGAAACCAGGTGCACTGCCAAACAAAGCCTCCTGCAGGCTGCCAGTCAACATAAGGGCTACCAAATAGCCAGTCACAGCTCTTATTTGACACCCATGTCATGCTTGTATTGCTTCCCAATCCATTTTACATTTGATGGTGGTTTGTGGGTAAAAAAGTTTGGGGACCCCTGCTCTAGATAAATTAGATTAGGTTTAATTAAGAAAGGTTCAACCTGATGAACATCTGTCTTTTTCCACCCAAGTTGTTGTGTTACCACCATGTAAACAACTGCACCTAATTCATAAGGGAAGAATTAAGGGGAGGGTCATACACCAGTCCAAGTCTGTTGTGTGACCTGTCCACAATATTGGCTGTCATATCACATAAGACTACTGTGCTCTTATCAGCAATTATGCATCGTTCATAAACAGAACAACACTGCATTATAATATCCTTTAATCAGCATGGATAAAGTGCAAATACCACAATGTTATCCTTCGTTTATGTCTTAAAGAGTGCCTTGGGAATAGGGGGAACATGGACAGGTTTCTCACTTTCTCGCTCGATGCTCTGACACTTGCTATTAATCAAAGAGTCCATCAAAATGCCATTGCCAGTAGATGTGTGGGGGCAGGTTGTGTGCCAAACTCTGTTAGCACACAATGTTAGCGTGCCACCAATCCTCCTCTGGCCGCCTGCCACCACATATAAATATAAAATATAGAATAATCTGATGTTTATCGAAGGCTAAAGTGCAGTTCTTTTCAATAAATAACCTCTGCGGACATTGTTGTTCGGATTTCTTAACCATTTTTCAGAGAATATGAATGAGAACACAAAAACTGTTCTTTCACTCATGGTTAGTGGCTGGCCGAAACCATTTATTGTCAAACAACTGTGTTTACTCTTTTTAAATCCTAATCGCTACATAAACTACCCAAATGACCCTGATCAAAAATATACATACAATTCTTAATACCGTGTATTGCCCCCTTTAACATCAATGACAGCTTGAAGTCTTTTGTGGTAGTTGTGGATGAGGCTCTTAATCTTCTCATATGGAAAAGCTGTCCATTCTTCCTGGTAAAAAGCCTCCAGTTCCTGTAAATTCTTGAGCTGTCTTGCATGAACTGCATGTTTGAGATCTCCCAAGAGTGGCTCAATGATAAAGAGTTCACGTACCAGGAAGGCTTTCGCACACCATTTTTAAATAAGATAAATAGATTATCCCAGAGTTTAGAGGATATGGCACCCTCCCAACTCCAACGAAGGAAAAAATCACAACGGCACACAAGGAATGTAGTTGCAGGGAAACTCTTGCAAAAACTTTTACTGCGGAAGTGCAACATTTCGGAGGACACGCCCCCTTTGTCATGCTTGACAAAGGGGGCATGTCCTCCAAAACATTGCACTGATATAGAGGTCAGGAGACTGAAATGACCACTCCAGAACCT
>CM044431.1:113559049-113585034 GCA_024363595.1 Xenopus borealis | reverse complement strand
AAAAGGACTTTTATTATACAGATTTTTGTGTCTGGGTGACAGGTCCACTTTAAGATCCTATAGGAGGCGTTAATCCCACAAGTTTATTTACTATGGCCTGTTTCAGGAACTATTTATATTCCTGAGCGTATAACTAAGCGAACCCACCACATCTACAGAAGCCTTTCAATCCTGACAGCTAAAAACCACTAATGAGCTCATTAGCCTGATTTGCCTGAGCTTGTTTACTATCCATTCTATAAATTGTTCTGCTGAAGATAGCACATGGGGCCCTACCACATGATCCTGTGTGTCCCTGGCAGTTTGCTACTTGCATGATTATTTTCCAGATCTAGTATAACCCTGCTCTTGTGATTTACCCCTGCTGGTATACTTAGCCAGGCAGTGGCTGACACACAAGTCTGCAAGGCCGTTGCTATTAAATCAAAGATGTTTCCTCTAAATCACTGGCTGTTACACTGTTTGTGTTACAGTATTTTGTTATTCTTTCAACAAGCAAAAATGATAACCTAAAACGATTTGATAGCATTTGATATTCGAATGCTTATCGAATTTCGAATAAATTCGTAGGATTTTGGGTGAATAATAGTAAATTTTACCCATAGTATATACTGTGTAAGTCATGAGGTGGCTAGCTTAAGGCAATAGGATGAGTTCACAACAGAATATATAAAGATACAGAAATCCCTGTATCATTCCTGGTATTTCAAAAAAAGAGACAGAGATAGATTTAAGGACTGGATTCAGCAGTTGATGACAACCAAACAGCAAAATTCAATTTCAGATGCATTGCAATTCATATGGTTCTGCAAGTACAGGGCACTAGAGGTAATTGACCCTAAAATTAATATTTAGCATGTAGTTAGAGTGGCACTGTAATGACTTGTTCCCAGGAGCATTTTGTGTTTTGTAGTGCATGTTACACCACATAGCTATGAGTTGACAGTTATCATAGCAAAATAGCTTTCCCCATCCAAGGTACATGCCAATAAAGCCCACACTCCTGTTTGGGAAAATAGTATTTTTGCCAGAAGATGCCACTCTTGGACAACATGCCAGACACAGCAGGAGGGAGCTCTGCCAACACTCTAATTATACTCATGTGCATGGCATACAAGCTGGGGTGAAGAAGATCAATTCTCTGTCACATGCATGCACATGAATGAGTTTTCTGGCAAAAATTGTATTGTTTCCCACAACCGGAGTGTGGTCTCTATTAGTGTGCATGTTTAGTAAGGGGAAGAATTATGCCCTTGGTAGGTTCCCTTTAAAGTATTATGGCACAGGGATATTTGCATAAAATTCAATATGCAGCATGGCTTATTAGCAGTGATTTAGTTTTATGCTGCAGTCTATGATTACCCTGCCACTTAAAGGGGTGGTTCACCTTCAAGTTAACTTTTAGTATATTGTAGAAGGGCCAATTCTAAGAAATTGTTCAATTGGTCTTCATTATTTATTTTTCATAGTTTTTTAATAATTTGCAATTCTCTTTGGTTTCTTTACAGCTTTCAAATGGGGGTCACTGACAACATCTAAAAACAAATGCTCTGAAAGGCTACAAATTAATTGTTAATGCCGCTTTTTATTGCTTATCATTCTATTCAGTCCATCTCCTATTCATATTCCAGTCTCTTATTCAAATCACTGCAGGGTTGCTAGGATAATTTGTACCCTAGAAACCAAATTGCTGACACTGCAAAATAAAGAGCTGCTGAATAAAGAGGCAAATATCTATAAAACCACAAACAATAAAAAATTAAAACCAATTGCAAATTGTCTCAGAATATCACTCTCTACATTATACTAAAAGTTAACTCAAAGGTGAACAACCCCTTTAATAATAAAAATAAAACTGATGTATCCATTGACAAAGCAAAATCCATCTGGCACAAGTAGAGCCCCAACTCCTGTCTCCTTCAAGAGTAACCCCATTGATAGCTAATGACTACATTAGATAAAAACAATGGCTGGTTCTTTTGGACCTTCCCCATCATATTTTTCCAAGCATGTAATGTGACATGCTAGGCACATGGAATGCTTATTGTGCAAGTCATTACAGTACCACTCTAACTACATGCTTCTCACTGAGAGAAGAAAACCCCATCCCTATTAGTATCAAGGATATGATAACTTATATGATGCAACTTCGCCCTTATAAATAACTCCCATTCTACTTTTAGGGCAATAGTAGACAAGGAGATTTTTGGCTGCACATCAATATCAGTAGAAAAGATTTTACCACGCGTGTGAATAAGCGCAGGCGACTTTACGTGCAGCGGGTGTGCACTGCTACAAAGCTATTCGGTGAGATTTGTTGCGGCGATTAGTTGCCAGGCGACAGATTTCCCCGAAATCTCTACGTGTGGCCTTACCCTTAGAAGTTCTTATATTAGCAGAATTATAATACTTATAATTACCTAAATAATAATACCTAAACACTCTTAAAATATATAGAAAACAGCTTATAAAATTGACTTTCAGCAAGAGGACAATATTAGGGGCAGTGCCAGTGAATATCAAACAAGAGAAAAAGTCTTTAAGGTGGGGGGGTCATGATCTAATTTAATTTACACAGGAATAATGGCAGCAGGAAACACTCCCTAAAACTCATGGCACATGGGATGCTTTTTAGCCAGTGTCGTTCAGTGAAACTGCCTCCCACCACTTAAAAAAGGTAAATGCAGAAGTGCATCAGTGCATTTTTTGAAAAAAAATAGCTTAGACCTTTGTTTCTTTATGTTCCATTTACGTCAATGGGATTGGCAGAGGCAGTCATGGGCACTATTGATGTGTCGGTCAGAAAAAACTAATTCCACACCTGCCCCAACCCCAGTGGCGGATCAACATATGGGGCCCCAGGTTACATCCAAACAGTGTCCCCTTTTAGGTTGCAGCTGAGGTTGGATGCATTCAGATGCAAGCATGTGTGTATTCAAGCTCTTTATGCTGGGTCAGGTTCGGAATGCACTAGTGACATCACTGGATATGCGCACATCTGGCTGCACGTACATGCCTTGCCTGCCTTCTTCTCCCATCAGGTGTGCCAGCCAGACCCAGCAGCACAAATAAAAAATTGATATTAAAGGAAAATAGAAATGGGCCCCTGATCACACTTGACCCCTAGGCTACAGCCTAGAGGAGTCTGTGTATTAATTTGCTCCCTGTCCAACCTGCAAAACGTTAGCCTACAATAACCCCAACCAGCAAAAAGTTATCATTTTAGGACTCATGCCTGACGCATAACCCCTGTCTTCCTGCTCCATACACTGCTTCTGCACCTCTGATTCCAAGAAGGGGAAGGAGCAGAGGAACAGTCCAGTGACATCCGTGGTTGGTGGAAACTCTGTGTGCATTTCCCGAGTGTAACCCACAACAAACCCAAACACACCTTAGTCACCTAAAATTTAGTTTAGGTTTCAGGTCAGCCTGTACATCACAAGCAGGCATGGACTGAGATTCAAAATAGGCCCTGGCATTTCAATTGCACTGAGCCCCATACAGCCCCCACCAGCCAGTGGCGTAACTACCAGGGGAGCAGGGGGTGCAATTGCACCAGGGCCCGCTCCCTCTTGGGGCCCATCGGAGAGGCTAGGAGAACTCCAATGTGCAATTCATAGGGGGAGAGCCCGATAGGGGGGCCCAGGTTCCAATCCTGCACCAGGGCCCACCAGTGAGTAGTTACGCCACTACCACCAGCCCACTAAATAGTGCATAAATAGTGAATCCACAGACTGCCAGTATGGGCCTGATCACTAATGGACACTGTTCAGCTAATATATTTTGCCCTTGTGTCATATTCCTAAATCAGGTTGTGAAAATATCTTTAACCTTTTCCCACACTTTCCTTTGCCATAGCAAAATCGTTCAGCTTGAAGAAAGCTAACATTAGCCACCTACTTAATTCTGTATTAAGATTTAAATGCAGCCTGTTTTTTGACTACTCTGTTCAGTTAATGGTGAACTAGATTTTCACTCGGCCCATTTCACTAGCTTTTGTTATACCAATTTTGGCTTCGAATTGTCAGTCTGGTTCCTGGTCTCAGAATTTTTTGTCTATTGTACTTTTTCTGGTTCTACATATAAGCTGCTGTGTCAGATATTTTAAGGCACTGGCCAATACAGTGGTATCCCAGCCTAGAGCAATACCTACCTTAGCTCATAATAGCTAAACAGCCACTGTCTGATCTGGTGTTCAGTAGCAAAATTACATCTGCTCCTGATTCTTCCTCTGCATGTTGTGACACTGGTTGCAGTGGGAACTGCCATCTTCAAGGAGGAGATAGCAATTAATGGCTTGGAGGCAAGCTCTTTTAATGAATGACATCATTCAACATCTTTTATTTCTATATGGGCTGAATACAGATGCCTTACATTCAGTGCCCATGCCAGGGGCAGCAGTCAGATTAAATTTGTTTCCTGAAGAACATAATTATATCAGTACAGGCTAAATGGCAGATCGGAAGC
This sequence comes from Xenopus borealis, assembly GCA_024363595.1. NCBI lineage: Eukaryota > Metazoa > Chordata > Amphibia > Anura > Pipidae > Xenopus > Xenopus borealis. The sequence goes on along the minus strand of CM044431.1, from coordinate 113,580,567 downwards.
AGGAGAACCATTTGGAACAGGAACTACTCAGCTTGCCAGCACATTGTAAATTAAATACTTTGCAGTAACATTTTAACCTGGTATTGTATTGATCTCCCTCTTTCCATTTCATATATTGATAGGTAGGTCCCATCTGTTTTACTGACATGTGGCCTGGAAACTCATGGAAAATGTTCATTAATTAACATAGTAATCTTATATCAGCTGCAGACTATGGCTGTGCTAGACTTCCCATTCTATATCATTTTCTTAATTTCTCATTCAACATGGACTGCTGGCAGTAAACAATGTGTTTTTCATAAACTAGGGAAGTTCTTCAGTAAAGCACCAGTGGATGGGCCATATGGTTTGAATCTGTACAGTCATGATTTATATTTTTCATTTCTGATCTGAATTGACATTATTGATGGGCTTCCTATTTTGTCAGATATTTCAACTGGGCACAGACAGAGGAGTTTACCCAAGTGCAGAGAAAGCCCCACTGAAATCCACAACTCTGTCACTGGACAAAGAACATTTGCCAGACATAACACAAGAGGACTTAAAGGGAAACTGTCATGGGAAAACAATTTTTTTTAAAATGCATCAGTTAATAGTGCTGCTCCAGTAGACTTCTGCACTGAAATCCATTTCTCAAAAGAGCAAACAGATTTTTTAATATTCAGTTTTGAAATCTGACATGGGGCTAGCCATTTTGTCAGTTTCCCAGCTGTCCCTGGTCATGTGACTTGTGCCAGCACTTCAGGAGGGAACTGCTTTCTGGCAGGCTGTTGTTTGCAGTGGGACATGGGTTTTTACTATTGAGTGCTGTTCTTAGATCTATCAGGCAGCTGTTATCTTGTGTTAGAGAGCTATCTGGTTACCTTCCCATTGTTCTTTTGTTAGGCTGCTGGATGGGGGAAAGGGAGGGTTGATATCACACCAACTTGAAGTACAGCAGTAAAGAGTGATTGAAGTTTATCAGAGCACAAGTCACATGACCAGGGGCAGCTGGGAAATTGACAAAATATCTAGCCCCATGTCAGATTTCAAAATGAAATATAAAAAAATCTGTTTGCTCTTTTGAGAAATGGATTTCAGTGCAGAATTCTTCTGGAACAGCACTATTAACTGATGCATTTTTGAATTTTTTTTTTCCCATGACAGGATCCCTTTAAACAATTCAAATCTTCATTAAAATTCACCAAGCTTTATTTAACAATCTTAACATGCCTTTATAGTATCGACTTGCTTTTTTTTTTACCACCTGTCCTGTGATAGCAATACAATGAAAAAAAAAAGATATATATTGAGGTTTCATACTATGGGACCCTATTTGGGTTGGGCATGCCTGGTGAAAGCATGAAGATTTATGCATCCATCAAAGGTTTTTTTTATTCCAAACACTCCTCAGGGCCTCCATACGGAAAAGGGGCTTAATTGTTAACTGAATGTGTATCTCTTAAAAGGTCTTACAATCCTATTTTTTTGTAGGATTTTTATTGTAGTTAACCTCCATGTTTTAACTGTACTTCATTCTACAGAGTTTTTCTTCTGTGCTGCCCAGGCCTCTGTCTGTTCTTAGGAATTGAATTAATCTGCTGCATATCTGACTCACTTTCTACCTACTCATTTTTAACTCTGTGTTCCTTAGCTTACGGCTCTGCTTCTAGTTCTATCCAGTAAACAGCCCTAGGGTCTTGCAGCTAATGGAAAGGTTTATGGTTTAGCACAAAGACAACTTGCAACTCTCAACCAATAGAAGAGCAAGTGTAGGCTGCACACCCATAGGAATGACAGAATGAATGAAGAAGCAAATATGGATAGACAAGATTATAAATTTACAAATTAAAGGAGACCATAATTTACCTAAATTACCTTAACGTTTATCTGTTAGCACCAAAATCATTAGGGCTCAATATAGATTTTTAGAAACATGTTTATCAACATTTTGTTTGCTTTAGAATCTTTAACATGGTTCAAGGATCAAGTTCATGTGATTTTCCTGCTGTGGTTTTTAGTAGTTCAAACACAGAAAGGCAAAATGCATAAAATTCCCCTCCTTTGACCCCTATGAGAATGGCCTGAAACCACTAGAAGAAACTATTGTCAGGTGATTCTCAACTTAGAACACAGCACTGCGATTTTTCAGAGAGAATCGCTTGACAAGCAGTGGTGCTAGGAATTTCAGGAGACAATAGATAAGATTACATTTGTTTTGCCCTCACTACATGGAAATTATATTCTACAATACTGAGAACACTCTCCTGGGTGCTCACCCCCAATTATGCTCCTGCCATTGGCAAGCTAGTGTAACTAATACACGTGGCCAGAAACACTGACTAAAGTCAGTAAGGCAGGAGAGAAAGACATACAGAGGAAATTTAAAAAAGACAAGATCAAATGAGACAGAATCTGAAATGTGAGTTGGAGCAAACTTTTTAGCATCAGAAGTATCAAGAACAGAGATGAGAAACTAGAACTGTATTAGTGATGCCTGGACAGAGAAGAAAGTTAAAATGCAACAGCATTTAGCATATATTGTGCACTCATTATGGGAAAATATATACATAACTTCAGAACTATACCTCCAAAAACAATATTTTATTTAGAAAAAAATGTTTCCTTTTTTTAATAAGAAAGAATAATGTATTATGCAAAATTGTAACTTTAGTGCAGCAAACTAGTGCTGGGCGACTTTGTCCCGTTTTGAGTTTGGCAAATTTATTTTGCCCAGTAACTGCAGAGGGCCTGGAGGAAAGGGCAGATATAAATTTAGGAAGCTTGCAGAATATATGACAAATCAAACTTATATATTAGCTGTGTTCTGACTAATATTAGGGCAAGGTTGTTAAATGTATGGCGTCTGCATTATAATCTGAAACCTGTAGGGCCTGGTAAACAAGATATTGTTTGAGGTTAGAGACATCTTGGAGAGTTTACTCTCTGGACTGTGGCATTTATGCATTAAAAAAGAATATGGAACGCTATAGTCCCTACCCACAGTATTAGGTTTTAAAATGAATGTTTTCAGGATTATATGATAGCACAAGGACAAAGGCAAAGCCCATGCAGGTCATGTACCTCTGAGGTGAATAAGATCTTTTAAATGCTGAGAAGTAGCTATGGTCTTGCATCTTGCTTTTCTTTTAAAGTCTTTATTTTCAGGGGTAGGGCAGTACATACAACAACTTGGTTCACAGATAATAGTAGGAGTCAACATTTAGGGGCAGATTTAATATTGGTCGAATTCGAGGGATAAAAAATCCTCAAATTCGACCATGTGAATAGCGGGGGATTAAAAACCCTTTGAATTCGAATATCGAATTGGAAGGATTTTACAGCAATTTGATTGGTCAAACGATCAAATAGCAAATATTTCATTGATCGATAAAATTGTTTGAAACAATCGATTCGAACGATTTTAGCCATTCGATCGAATATTTTTATTCGATCAAAAATAACTAAACCCAATTCGGTGTCTTTGATCTGGCGAACTAGGCAGTCGAATAAAAATTTAAAGGGGAAGTACTTCGACTGTCGAATATTCGAATAGATCTTTATTCGAATCATTCAATTCGATCAAATTTTCAAAATTCACTGGTCGATGTGGTCTTCAAAAACATTTGAAAATTCAAATTCGAATCTTTTTGAAAATTTGATCGAACTTCGAATCCTTCATGTGAATTAAGTAAATCTGTCCATTAGTGTGTCCATTACGCAGTAAAATAAAGAGTACATAATCATCTGTACTTGGTATAACAAATGTCCATCCTGCATAGCACCTTGCTTGTGAACAACAGGTTAAACCTTGATTTTTACCAGGGCTGGTTGACTGGAGCAAACCTTAGTATTCTGGGAGCTCAAGTGGATTAATGTCTAGTCATGGGTCCCATATCTTTTCAAATTTTTCAGGGCAACCTCTAGCTATGTAGGTAAGTTTAATGGATGGAAGGGCTTTATTAATAAGATTGATCCATTGTGCTACTGAGGGAGAGCTATTGCCCATCCAGCCCATAATTACCACTTTCTTGGCATAGTATAAGGTTGTTCTCATGAGTGACCTGGTCCGGTTAGGGGCATTAATACTTGTACTAATCCAAGTAGACAGACCTTCGGGGAGCACACTTGTGGGGATAACAGATTGTAGGCAAGTATCTCCCTTTCCCAAAACCTCTATATCGGAGGGCATTGCCAGACCAAGTGTAGGAAAGATTCCTCAAGCAAATGATATCTCGGGTACCCTGCCTCATATTGTCAGCCCATTTTCTGAAGCTTTATGGGAGTGATATATAATTGGTGGACAAATTTATATTGGATACGTTTATCACGTAGGGAGATCAGGTCACAGTAGAGAACCTCTGTGGCTTCCTCCCATTTCTCCTCATTCAGGGTTGGTAGTAGCTGATTCCAGCACCTCTGGCCTTATTAAAGGGGGGAGGGCAGGGCCGGATTTAGATAATGGGCACCCCTAGGCCCGGTATTGTTTGTCGCCCCTGTCCACTACATTTTATTTGTTAAAATTTTCATCATTGGAACGGAGCAATGGGAATAGGCACACGAGAAATTACATTTCTGCACCAATGTGGGTGTGGTTGGGCGGCATGCTGCCCCTAAAATCCTGCCGCCCTAGGCCCTGGCCTAGGTGGCCTCTCCACAAATCCAGGCCTGGGGGAGGGGTCACACTTATCAGTGCCTGGGCACTCAGGGATGTGTAGAATAAGTTCCACCGGAGGGTTAGCATATGGGACCTCTATAGAGGAGAACTTAGCACGAAATGCATGGCGTTGAAGGTACCTAAAAAGGTACAAATTCGGCTGATTCAGTTTTGTCTTTAGTTGTTGATGTGAGGGAAATGCCTGGTCTATTAAGATGTCTCCCTAGGAATTTTATTCCTAACCTTGGCCAGTATATAAAATCCTGCAGAGATTTTAAGGTGTTGCAGATTGGAGTTTCTCCAGAGTGGTAGATAGGGGGAGAGTATTGGTGGTTTGTACCCCGAGCATGAGCATGCTATCTTCCAGGCTCTGAAGGGGTAGATATTGTTAAGGGGTAGTTGTTATGGTCAGCTAACTGCCTATATGGCAAGTTCCTGATTGTCTCTAAAGAGCCCACTATTGTGGCCAGCAGTATGAGGCCATCTATATCACCATAGAACCAACTGTGATGGTAGATTTGGCTGGCCAGGAAGTATAGGTATAGATGAGATAAAGCTAAGTCTGGTATAGCCTCTCATACAAGGACCTGAATGTGCTCAGTATATCTCGGAGGTTGTAACAAGGTTACCTGCTGAGTCCCTAATCTGAGCTGTTTGAGTTTGTGAGTTTCTGGTGGAAGTCAATCTAGCCAGCAGTTTCCCAGCCTTTTCACCGTGGTCAAATATTGTTTGGTCCGTATACAGCAATTGTTTCCTAGTTAATTTATTCTGGGCAAGCTCCAGGGTCCTCTGTGCCTGAGTTAAGGCCTGGTATGAGGATGTGGTAGGTGTATGAATATGTTCCTACTCAGCTTCCATGAACGCTGATTTGGCCTCGGAGAACTCTTTTGCCTCTTTCCTTGCATTTGCTATTTCACTAATTATTATTCCCCTGGCCACTGCCTTGGAAGCCTCCCATAATACATCAGGGGCTATGGTATCTTGGTTATGAGCCCAATATGCAACATATTCTTCTTGGGATCGTTTTCTGACCTCGGCATTGGCTAACCAGAGGGGGCATAGCCTCCAGCTTGCCCTGCCGCCGAGGTCCTGAGCGATACAGCTAAGGGGGAGTGGTCTGAAAGCTCTAGGGAGGTATTCCACAGCAACTACTGTATGTGTTTGGCAAAATCTGCGGAAGCTAGGTCTATTAGAGAGAAGGAGGCTTGTCTGGCAGGGGAATTGCCTCTCTGCTGGATGTTTCCACCTCCGCAGTTCTACTAGACCCAGATTATCTAGCCAGCACTGCAAACCTTGGTTGTGGCTGCTAGTCTATCCCATTCTATCAAGCTGTGAATCTAATGTGGCATTATAGTCACCTAACAAACAGATCAGGGCATTCAGGAGAAGTCCTAGAGAAGTCCTAGGACTGTATAAAGACAAAATAATAATGAACACTATGCACATATTCAAGAATTCATAAATCAGTACTATGCTTATGTTGTAGGAAGTACATGATCTCTTTTATGAGTAGAGGGATTATTCTCTGTTACTCTGGCAGACCTGGCAATATACAGTAAGGGAGTAGGTAATCCATGTCAATATGAAGTGGAGATCAAAAGATAAGTCTTTGTGGGTGACCAAATTTAGCTGTATAGCAGTCTACTTTTAGTAAATGTATTACTTCACAATCTACCACCTCAAGACAAAGCTGGACTGCTGCAATCTCAAAATCTACTTGTTGATCATAATCTACCTTTTGGACACCAGTAATTCATAGGAACAGTAGAAGACTTTTAGAATTAATGTCTTGATATAACATTCAACAAGGGACAAAATTGCCAGCATGAAATCCATAGACCAGAAAAACAGAAAAATCAAATTAATTCCAAATCAATATTTTTAATATGCCACAATAAAGTGAATAGTTCAGTGGGTTTAGTTGAATACAGATGAGATTTAATAAGTAGAGCTTATTGGTTTTGTTTATGTGACATTACCATGTGAACAGAAGTAACAATTATATTAAAATAATAGAGAGAAAAGAAAATATGGGTAAAATGTGGAACTGCTATGCTATCGAAAGATTGGAGAAATCTAGTTCAGGGTTAGTAAACTTCAATTTCTTTATGTCAGGTCAGGCCAGAGTTCAAGAACAAACCTTGGGCTCATATAACCCATTTATAATAAGGTAGTTATTTATCTTCTTTATTGATCCAATGAGCTGTCCCATTTAGCCTTGTAGCCTGACTTCAGGGGTGGGCACTATATCCGTGTGTGTTTTCCCCTGCATTTATATTTATAGAGTCTGGAAAAAATCCTGACAAAAAACAGATACTGTGGTTAGTGCTCTTTATTCACTGAGTACATTACATTTCTCTGTGTACAATCTTTAATCCGATGAATTGAAATTTGATTGTAGGATTTATTTTAAAAACTAATGTAAAATAGGATTCGATCATAAAATGACAGCAATTAATAATCTGTATCTCAAGGGAACACCAAGGAGAAGAGGTTGCATAGCATTGCCCTAAATAAGTGGGACAGCTTGGGAATGTATTATGTGATAAATATAACATATAAGACATGTTCTTCGCTTAACCCAGTGGTGTCCAAACTTTTTGCAACGAGGGCCAGATTTGGTGAGGTGAAAATGTGTGGGGGCCGACCATTCAGCCTGCCATTCTTTAAACCATTATTTAACATATTTAGAAAAGTATATCTGTAGTCCACAGACCAGACAAGATTTCCTGAAATATAGTACTGTAGCTGTGTCCCCGCTTGCTGTAGCTTTTAAATTGCAGGTGATTGCAGCCCGGCTGAGGCAGCTAGCCAAATTCACACATAAAGTACGCCTCTGTTGTGCACAGCTCTCCGGCAAGACCTGATAGAAGGCACTGCTCAGCAAAAAAAAGTACTGGATCATGGGTTGGGTTTCTATTTGGGTGCCAATGTTTATGAAAATAAATACCATAGTTTTTAAACAGTCAGAGCTGAGTGAGTCATGTTTTGGCTTATACTATAAGGCCGCCCTAGGCCCTGGCCTAGGCGGCCTCTCCCCAAATCCCGGCCTGCCCAGGAATGGCGGTTCCTTGTTTAAGGCTGGGGGCCAGTGTAAATTTGAAAATGGGCCGCAATTTTATTTCACACCTGTTCACCTTGCTTTAGTTACTGATGCACCAATCAGCTTGTGCATGTGCCTTAACAAATTTATATTTTGATAGATTGGCCTTCCTGGTTATATAGTCGAAAACCATTAAACATTTTTTAATTATTATTTATTGGAAAGTATATTTTCTTTCATTGGTGGGCTGCCCTAGCGCAAGAGCACATCCACGGAAACCTAATTTGCGACATGTTTTGAAACCGTGGGTGCCATTTTGTTTTGGGTTATGCTCTATTTTGGATACATTTTTTTTTTTAAAAACTGTAAAACTGATAAGTTTATGATCTATGAGCGCAAGAGCACATCCACGGAAACCTAATTTGCGACATGAATGGTCCCATGTTTTGAAACCGTGGGTGCCATTTTGTTTTGGGTTATGCTCTATTTTGGATACATTTTTTTTTTAAAAACTGTAAAACTGATAAGTTTATGATCTCACCAGTGCTACATGGGGTCTGGGAGCTCATGCCCCAGACCTACAGCTCAAGGTGGAGGTATCCAACCAAAGAAGAAAATGGCAAGCACTTACAGATCCCACAGTCAGGCTTGTAAAAAACTGGAGAACTTTATTTTAGGCCACAAAGTAAATGAAAACATAGCCTTATGTGTTTATTTGCCATTTGGCACGTAATCTTATATACCAGATATATACCCAAAACCCACCAATCACCAGAATACATTAATTAACCAATAAAGTTAAAGAGGGGAGAGGCATTAAAAGCAATATACAAAAGAAAAAAGGGCAACCAAGGGCATGCACCCATAGCAATCAAGAAAGCAAAAAGTATATTTATATATTCATACAATAGTATAATATGTTCATAACAAGTCATAGTGACAAGATATATTGCAGAACTCGATGACAGTCACAATGAGTTATGCATAATAGTAAGCTACATCAATGTTGTAGTTTAGACCCTGAGGTTGTCTTGTTTTTAACATAATGATCCACTATCCTCTATCTTTCCCTTACTTCCCATTTCCTTATTTGAACCTGTTCAGTCAATCATTCCCTGCCCAAGCTGGCATATGGTTCTGTCAGATCCTGCTCTGCTCAAGCCTTTCTGTGTGTTTTGATCCTGGTTTTTTACTTTGGCCTGACTTTTTGACTACAAAACTCGGCCTATCCAGAATTCTCCCACGTTTTGGACTGCTTTTCGCATGACCCTTGTCTGTACCTCGTTTTGGAAATTCTGATGTTTTGGAACTTCTCTGAAGTTGATAGGATCCCAGCTAGAACAGCAGCAGAAGGTTCTGGAGCCCCAAAAGGATGTTGGTGAAAACCGGGACTAGTTGGGCTCTCCTGCTTTACAGAAGAGTAAGATTGGTACCTTTAGGGCTCCTACACACGGGCGTTTTTACCTGCGCTCCCCTGCGTTGCGTTTTGCTGCGTTCAGCCGCAAGGGAGCGCAGGTCTAACATAACATAACATTGGGATCATCCATCAAAAATACCGGCCAGGCCGGTAAAATACTGGCCGGGTGGCAAACCTAGTCCTGACTGATAGAGAGAAGTTATCTCTGAGCAATGAGCAACATAGTCTGGGAGAGGCTTTTGGGCAGTGAGGAATACTACTATTTCATGTGTGAGATGCCATATTGCCATATGAAGACAAGCACCCTGATTATGTGTTTTTGTTATTTAACAATCAAAGGCAATGTCTTATTTTCTGCATTTTTTTGGTGTCCATGTCTCTTCTCTGCATAAGAAACCTGCTTGGCTACCATTTACAAAGCTTATCTTCCCACACAACCTAATAATCTTCTAAAATACACACTAAGGTCAGTTTGTTTAACCAATTAGCATGCTAATATGTTTTTGGAGGAAACTGGAGTACCTAGGAGGAAACCCATGCAGACAGATGGAGAACATACAAAGTCATTTCAGCTAGTACCCTGGCTGTAATAGAGTTCAGGGTCCCAGTGTTGCAAAGAAGAGGTGCTAACCACTGAGCCACTGTGTTGCCCTTATGATACATATTATATAATATGATGATAATATAAATGTAAAAGACAATTTTTGTTTTCTATTATTGTAAAAAGCCACATTTTGCTATAGTTTAGTGTCTTTGTTGACCTACTTTATGTTGTATGTGACATAAGAAATAAAGATATACAGATATGGTACCCATTATCCAGAATGCTTGGGACCTGGGGTTTTCTAGATAACAGATCTTTCCATAATTTGGATCTTCATCCAGAGATAGTAACACCAGAAATTAAATTCTTTTTTTACATCTATCATCATATTGCCTTTGAAAGCTACTTATAACTTTGCCATAAAGTATTAGCACATTGCTTTTACATTACCTGTATGATGCCCTATGTTCCTGTGCAGCAGGAGTCTGTTAGCATTGGAAACTTTGAAAGGCTGAGATGGAACAATCAGGTTGACAAAACAGTCAGGTTTAGAAACTTCAACTAACAATAACTTAGATAACCAAACCTCTCATCAATATATCCTATAGGTAATAATTTAATATACATTCACATTTTTTTTATAACTTGTTTTTATTAAAGATAAGTTTACATAACATTCTCGTAGATACATTAAAGTAGCAGAATATCATAGCGTATTGCTTACAGTATGCATCTAGTATGCAGTTTCACAACATCATAATCAACTATGTACATTATTAACTATCAGCTCAAATAATAGACAGTATTTTAGACCCTATTCAGAGGTGTGTAGATAGGAGAATAGTAACCTGTTGGTGAAGGGGCTCCTGGGGGGTTCATGGTTTGTGCATCTCTGGTCTAGTAGCTGATACATTCAAATTTTAAAAAGTAGTTTTTTTGTGTCAGCATCACTTTAAGTGTAATAGAATTAATTATATATTATTTTGTAAAAAGTACTGTTTTATAATTACTGAGGAAAAAGAATTGTTTGGATAAAATGGAGAAAGGATTTCTGTAATTCTGTGCATTCCAGATAACAGGTTTCTGGATAAGCGATCATATATGTGTATATATTGTTGTATTAAGGGGCAAAACAGAATATGGGGCATTCAGGGTATAATATTTTAGAAGGAAAAAAATACAATAAAACATTTATAAATATGGTACAGAATATTCAGTCAAATGTGTCAGTACAAACTAAAGCACTGCTTTGTGGTCAATGTTACTGTGGTGTTTATACAAATGGCCTGCAGGTGGCACTGTGCATAAATAGGACTTTCTGTACAACTTGAAAGTGAAAGTAAGACTTAATGCTGTTATTTAAGGGCTGCATGACCTGCTAATAAAGCACTGTTATACCCTCCTCATCCTCGGCTACCAAACACAACAAATGGTGACAAGGATGTCTTTTCTACCTCTGCAGCAGCCTGCACCTTTTCTACCAAACCCTGGTGAGCCTACCATACCTTTTACTGCTTGGATCCGTATGTTTGATAATTACATTATTGCTGCTGACCAAGGGGAGATTTCTGCAGCTAGAAAGCGTGCTTTACTTATTCACTGCCTGGGAGCAGAGGGACAGCGTATATTCTATACATTACCATCACCTGATGATACTTATGACACTGCTCTTACTGCTATAAAGAACTTTTTTGTGCCAAAAGTAAATGTGGTTGCTGAAAGATATAAATTCCGCCAACGTGGACAGCGTAATGGCGAATCCACAGAACATTTTGTAGCAGCTTTAAGAGAGCTGGTTGTTACCTGTGAGTTTGGGAATCTAACAGATGAAATGCTAAGAGACCAAATAGTGGGAAAAAAAAACTCACCACGTATTAGAGAGAGACTGCTCCTAGAGCAAGATTTAACCCTTGAAAAGGCTATAACAGTTGCTTGCCAAATTGAAACAGCTGTGGCAGAGGCTAAAACTCTCAGTCAGGGAACTGCTGGGAATGTACAGACTGAATTCAAAACTGTGGCCTAATAATGCGCAGGCACACGTAAAATACAGTGCTAAGGAAAGGGATTCACTGCAAAATACAGCAAATACAAATAAAAAATACTGCTTTCGCTGTGGTTCAACACAACACCTTGCAAACTATACTAAATACCCTGCCAAAGCTATACAATGCCGCAAATGTTTGAAACCAGGTCACTTTTCTGGGGTCTGCCGTAGTTCTGTTAAAGATGTTCATGAACTCACTACTACAAATGTTACAGTCTTAAGTGTGGATAAAGCTGGTACATTTATTGCGGACAAGTTTATATGCACTGTCAATGTCAGTACTGCTTCTGCTGACAAGGGACACTCCATAAACCTGATGCTTGATACAACAGTTACAAGTGTTAAGCCTTGTAACAAATTATGTGAAGATTAAATTTGTCGGGACATGCAATTTAGTATAGTAAGGGGCAGATTTACTAAATTCACATGAATAATTCGAAGTTCGATCGAATTTAAAATAGACTCGAATATGAATTTTCTAATATGCAAATTAGGCAAATTCGACCATCGAATATTCAAATTCGAATAATTCAAATATTTGAATTTAATTTTATTCGAATATAAGACTATTCAATGGTTGAAGTTCTTCCCCTTTAAATTTTTCCTATTGGATAGTTCGACCAATCGAATTGCGGTAAAATCCTTTGAAATTCGATATTCGAAGGATTTTACTTCACATACTATTCACATGGTCGAATTTCTAATTTTTTTCAATTCGAAATTCGACCATTGATAAATCTGCCCCATAGTGTTAAATATAGTTTTGAGTGCTGTTGGTAGTAATTAAGTCCTCAGTAGGAGGTATAGTGGTGAAATTCAGCATGCAGTATGTGCTCAAAATGTGATCGTAATTTTCACCCATAGGACCTCCTGACAGACCTAAAAATACATTGTCACCGTTGAGGAAGAATGTAGGAAAAATCATTAAGTAGAGAAAGGGATGTAAACTGTTCTGCAGAGGTTAATTTTATTTGCATTGATATTGACTCTTTAGGGGAGTCCAAGTGATTGCCCTCTTGGAAAGCTATGTTCCTTAATATGTACAGGATGCAAAATGGGCAGGAGAGGGTGACTACATTCCTGATCATCCTGCCGTCCCCTCTTGAATGGAGCGCTGTAACAGATATTTGTACAATGACTTACCCAGTGGGCACAACAAAAATTTTGGATGATTGCTGCCTGCCTCTTTTCGCAGTTTGCATTCTGCATGCATACTTTCCAACGAACCCACTTATTATCACAGGACAGTCCAAATTTTCAGTGCATTGCCACCATCCCAGATTGTATTCTAAATTGTCCCCCTTTGCAACCTCATGGTTCCTTTCTGCTCAGAAAAGAAATTCCACTGTGGAATACAAAACCATCTTGGATTATTTTATAGGAGTCCAGGCAGAGGGAGACAAAAAGAGAGAGCCAAGCAGTGTGGAAGCATTAGGGAAGAAATTTGGTGTTGGCATTCTGCTTGTGCAACTGTAAGTAGGGTTATATTTCAATCTATGCATTTCTGCATTAATCTTACTAGCAAGTCTGGAATTAATGGAATGATATTTAGCCATTTAGACAGTGATCTTACTGGCTTGTCTGGGGTTAACAGTCCTGTTCTCCATTTTATATAGGAATTATACTGGTATGTCTGGGGTTAATAATTCAGTTAACCATTTTATGAAGTGATTATACGGACATGATCTGGAGTTAATATGCCTGTTATCCATTCTCTGTATTAATTATACTGGCATGTCTGAGGGTTGTTTTGGTCAAATGGTTGTGGTGTTTAGGGGCACGGGCACAAAGTAAACATGGTAAAAAAAAATAATAATAATGTACCACACTATGTAAAGCAGATCTTTTTGTCTCTCTTTCTATTTGTAACATGTTGGGAGGTATGTAAGTAGGAAATTGTAAATTGTTATTTTTGGGAATTCTTCCTCATCTTGCTTATGATAGTACCAATTTATTGGTGTAATATGTCGAAATATTCTAAATGCAAATGAGGGTTACAAGATCATGGCAGACCACCAGTCTAAATGAACCAATAAAACCTCATATCCCACTGTGGTCACCATTGGCAATTTTCATGAAAACCTTCAGTATATAAATTAGTCAAACAAACAAACAAACAATCAATCAGTCAGGCAGGTATTTACAAGAATGTTTCCAGGCAAGATCTGCACTAAAATCAGCGTTTTCACACTTGGCTTCAGTGTGTGAGGAGGTGGAAAGCAGCAGCTTTGTGTAGGGGAATAAACATGGTGTCAAAATGCCACAACCTACTATATGTGCCAGAGTATAAAAGTAGACCAAATGACCTCAGTATGAAACATTTTGTTAGTTGTGCGCAGGACTGGACTGAGAATCAAAATAGGCCCTGGCATTTCAGGTACACAGAGGCCCAATCAGCCCACTTAGAGGCCCAAACAGCCCCCACCAGCCCATTAAATACTGACTTTCTATGGCACCTTATAGCAGCCCATCTGGCATTTGCCCTAACCCACAGATTGCCAGTCCGGGCCTGTGCGAGTTCCATGTGCTTGCTCTTTAGTAGCATGCACCCTCTCATTAGCAGATTCCGTATCTGTTTACAAATAAACCACTCATTTTACTGTTTATACAAATTACACTTCCTCCCAATTCATAATAATAAGTTACATCTGCTTTCTAAGCATTTCTCTGAACATGATACCAAGACTTTGTAAATGGCTAATGGCAATGACTGAAACACTAATATTGATTTACTATATGCTACCAACAGCATTTGAGTTAATAGAATAATGTTAATTTAATTAAGGGAACCACATCCAGGCTCTTTAAGATCAACAAACCATTAAACTGTAGCTGGAGTGGTTATACTTTACATCTTGTTAATTAAATATATAAAGGTGCATAAACAATTGGAACATCAAGAAATAATAATGGGTGGGTGGGGTTTAATTACACTGTGAGCCTACAGCGGCTGGGAAGCTGTTTCCTGTCAGTCTTTCAGTCTGTGGAACCAGGTGTATCTGTGTAAAAAACAATATATATATATATATATATATATATATATATATAGTTCTGGAGTTTCAGGTAGTGATTATGCACCTTTTCTACATACTTTAAGCCCAAATGATTGAAATCAAGTCAAAAAGGGAGATCTATTTGGTGATTGGTTGTACAGGTTCCTCTAAGAAAACATATTGCTTAGAATGCATCATATGGTATTTTTGTATTATGGAATTTCTGTAATTACACAAATGTGCGCAATATTCTGGACATCCTTCTTTTATGATGACATAAGTTATTCAGGGGTGGGGTAACATAGAGTGGCCTGCCAGTCTCAGACAGAAATAGAAAATAGAAAAAGCTTGGTTGCATGCATTGATTTTTCTAGTTAACGAGAATCATCTCTTAATGAAAACCTATCCGCAATAAAGACAATATGGGTAATTTACAACTACGAGTGCAAGTGTGCTGGTACTAAAGCACCCAGATACAGTGACCAATAAGACTTGCTTTAAATAGGTTAACACTAAATGCTATCAGCCGATTAGTAATTAGACCTTGGGTTCAGACGCTCTCCCCAGCTTGCACATTCTGAATGATGGGAAAACTAGGTGTTCCCAGGGACACTTGCATTCCTCCCGCCCTGTATGCAGCACTTCTTGATAAAGAGTGGGGCACCACTCGAAACGTTGCATGCTTATGCTGCCCAATATGGAATAAATAAAGGCGATTTTATCTGAGAAGTTTGGAGTGCTGTCTCTGGAGAAAATATATTTACAACGTTGGGACCTTGGTGAACAGGCTCTTATGACGTGCACCCATACCCTAAAAACTGGACAATAGAGTAAGTGCAGTTTGTTTGGAATTATGCAGCACTTCCAAATGCAGTCAGCACACCATACTGAGTGAGGTACAAAATGTGATTTGCATTGGGGCAGCAAGGTACAAGTGTAAAATACAGGATGTTCCCTATGTTATTATGGATTAAAATGGTATTATTAAAGGGATCCTGTCATGGGAAAAAATTTTCAAAATGCATCAGTTAATTGTGCTGTTCCAGTAGACTTCTGCATTGAAATCCATTTCTCAAAAGAGCAAACAGATTTTTTTTTATATTTCATTTTGAAATCTGACATGGGGCTAGACATTTTGTCAATTTCCCAGCCAGCTGCCCCTGGTCATGTGACTTGTGCTGTGATAATCTTCAATCACTCTTTACTGCTGTACTGAAAGTTGGAGTGATATCACCCACTCCCTTTCCCCCACCCAGCAGCCTAACAAAAAAACAATGAGAAGGTAACCAGATAACAGCTCCCTAACACAAGATAACAGCTGCCTGGTAGATCTAAGAACAGCACTCAATAGTAAAACCCATGTCCCACTGCGTACTATTCAGTTACATTGAGAAGGAAAAACAACAGCCTGCCAGAAAGCAGTTCCCTCCTAAAGTGCTGGCACAAGTCACATGACCAGGGGCAGCTGGGAAATTGACAAAATGGCTAGCCCCATGTCATATTTCAAAACTGAATATAAAAAAATCTGTTTGCTGTTTTGAAAAATGGATTTCAGTGCAGAAGTCTACTGGAGTAGCACTATTAACTGATGTGTTTAAAAAAAAAAAAACATGTTTTCCCATGACAGTTTCCCTTTAATAATGTGCCTGCTATCCTGAACCAAAGTATCCTATTCCCATGTATGTAGGTCACATGATTGTTTTAAAGGAGAATTTAAGCTTAAATCGCTAGGGGTGCCAACTTGTTAGGCACCTCCTAATAATCTTTTACCTGATACCCTGGGCCAGTGCTTATGTTCTGTAAAATACTACCCTGGCCCAGTGTATTTCTGCAGAAGATCCTTGTCACTGTCCTCTTCAGATTCTTCATCTTCTTTTAGTTCTGGTCCAGGCAGGTCCATGCCCAGGGAAAAGAAGAAAGGAGAGGAAGAAAGATTGCACCAAAGAACATTTGCAGAAATATCCTGGGTCAGTGCAGTTTTCTGCTAACGGGGCACTGGCCCGAGGTATCAGGTAAGCCGTTATAATCACTGGGGGTGCCTAACATTTGGCAGTGATTATGACTTTAGTTTTCCTTTAAACTTGGGTATTATAAGAAATAGCTTACACATGCTTTAAAAATACAAGTAATTTGAAATACCATCACATGTATATTTGTGTGTTTACTGTATATGGTCATGGAATACCACGGGTACTTTTAATATCCTTCTATTGACGGCATTTTTTAGACAGCAGAGATCAGCCTGAAAAACACAAAACCAGCCTAAAGGTCAGTCCCTATGCTGACATTAACTTTCTGTCTTGCCTAAACATGAAACAATGGTGGACTTCATTGCGTATGCTTGCACCCGGGCCAAAACTATTGTTGTGGATGCGGGCAGGAGATTAAGGCTAATGTAATGTAGATTCTGGGCTTGTGTATTTCAGCATGCCAATTTTCAGCGCCATTTGGATGTACAAAATATAATTATGGAGATGTTTTAGTAGCTTTTGGCATTTCAGTGAGCTCTCATTTTCGGAGCGCACATAAAAGCCACCACACAGAAATGCAGTTACACATTTTCTTGTGTAAGAATTTAAGGAAACCAGCCAGATAACAAATATATATATGGAGTTTGGAGTGCTCTACCCTTCACGCATAACCCTATTCCAGGGTATCAGGTGCTTGCTCCGGAAGACCCTTTCCTGCCCAATGGGTCCAGCATACAATGTAGAAACAAACCGGCAGCACACTGTTTGTAGTGAAGCAAATGATCAGTAGTTTATTTTAGCCCATGTACATACAAGATAGGGGCAATGTTTCGGACCCCACTGGGTCCTTTGTCAAGTCAATATTTTGACAAATATCCTTACCTTTAGAAATGTGTGAACAGTTCCAAATTAAAGATGCAAATCTAAATGTCAGTTATACGTAGATCTTTTTCCTGGCGTATTGTCAGTGTATATGCTACTCTATAGCGTGATCAAGTACATAGTTTAGTATGCAGACGCATTACAAATCCCATGAGGAACCAGGAAGAAGACAAATACAGTTGCTATGATGACTCACATGTATCATCATGTCAGATACAATTACACACACTTTCCTACAGATAGCATTGTACCAAGTCACAGCAAATAACTGGCTTTACACTTCACACTGTACAGGTTATGGTAATCTCTGGAGTACAGCTATGGGATCTGTGATCCCCTGAGGACCTGGGGTATTCTGGATAAGGGATAGTTTCATAATTTGGATCTTCATACCTTTAGTCTACTAAAAAAAATGATGTAAACATTAAATAAATCCAATCGGATTCTTTTGCCTCCAGTAAGGATTAATTATATTATAGTTTGGATCTAGTACAAGGGACTGCTTTATTATTACAGAGAAAACTTTTAAAAAAATTTGAATAATTTGATTAAAATGGAGAGTATGGGAGATGAGTTTCCCATACTTCAGAGCTTTCTAACAGGTTTCTGGATAACAGTTCCAAAGCCTGTAATAGGTCTGCAATGGGAAGACTGCTGCACCGCAGTGACCTAAAACCATGGAGATTTCTGTTCTATGTAAAATCTGCGACATGCATACTGTACAGTAATACTAATTTGTGCCTTCTGCATTATTTATCATTTATATTCTACATACAACCCTGCATGTGAGTTGAAAAGAAAATGTTGGTGGGATTTAAACGGTTGAATGACCATTACGTTAACTGAGCTAAATGTCACCTCCAAGTTATCACTTTAATTAGGTCTTAGTTTTTGTATCAATTTGATATGGCCTTCTCCATCAAGAGACGCAATTGTTCTACCACTTCTGTTTCAAGCAGAGAGCACATTTAATGGTGCTGACACATAAAGGTCAAGTTGTCAAATAACTGTTGAAAGGCATGGAGGAGAGGACTACATACAGTGAAATAAAATACTGTAGGAAACAGAAGGAAACCAATTGCACATTGATCAGTCAGAAATAGACAAATATCCTTTGGTATTACTCATACTTACCTACATAGTAGTACATTGGCTAGCATTTTTACTACACCATCTGTATGGATAACACTTAAATATAACTATTCCTAACCATTATATAGGCTCAGTAAAATTTAATTAAACTAAGAATTAGTTTTCATTCTCAAAATAATAGGTTATATCACCTTGCGAGAATGCAGCCTGCAAACACCAGTCTGTGTAGACACACAGGTGTTTGTTCCTGCCCCCTTCTGTGGTTAATCCTTCATGCATTTAACTGCTGGGGACCACATGAAGGATTAACCATAGGGGAATGCAGGAACAAAAACGCATACTAAAGGTTAGAATCCCTGTAGAATGCAGTTTTTACAGCAGAATCAGTTGTTAGTACAGGTTACAACTCAAAGTAGGTGTAAGCTGTTTGCCTTTAAGGGTAGGGACAGACAGGGAGATTCAGGGAGATTTTGTCGCCTGGCGTTTTTAGCAGGCGACAATCTCCCCGAATTTCCTTCTCCCTGTCTGTCCCCAGCCTAACACAATTTCACCTGCATTAATAACATCAAATTAATATGAAGACACATTTTCTACCCCCCGAGTCTGTGCTGTATAGGCCACTGGTAACAAGGTACAGCTGCAGTGATTAGTGAGCAGCCCAGCATTCAGGAGGGATTGATCCAACTCGAAGTGGAGATCTGCTCTGCCAATTAAAATGCCCTAGCAAATGTCTTTGCAAAATAAATATTTTAACAAAGCTGCATCGTATCCTTGCTAGACATATGTTATCTACTTACATTATACCAGATCTGGCAAACCCCCCCAAAAATTTTGAAATTCTTACCAGTCTTCAGGGCAGCAGTTGCTCGTCGTGCCCTACTTTTGGTTTCCCAGGAAACTGATAATTTATTGGACATAGTTGCCATTAAAAGAATTCTATTAACTCAGTAGATTGGGAATATATTTTTTATATATTACAATATAGGGGCTTTCCTATACCTTTTTTAAACTTCATTACTGCTTTATAATACCCCAACAGCTCAAATCAGGACCTTAGGCCTCCCTTCTCATCCATTCCACATACATAGGGGCACACGCCAGGGGTGTCCTTTGTCCCCTACCCTTTTTTATTGGCCTAGAACCGCTTGCAGCTTTAATTCGAACATCACTAGATATTTCTGGAATTTCTATAACGGGGACTGAGTACAAATGTACACTGTTTGCCGATGATCTAATACTTACCCTGACAAAGCCTATGACCTCCCTTCCGAATTTTTATAACCTATTAGGAAAGTTTGGGAGGATTTCTGGCCTACAGGTCAGCTCGACTAAATCTAAAGCCCTAAATATTAATCTACCCGGTCCCCTTCTCAAGTTACTACAAATTAATTTTGATTTCAATTGGGTACACCCACATTTCGATTATCTAGGGGTCAAATTGATGCCTGACTACAATCAAATGGCTGATGCCAATTATCTACCACTACTCACTAAAGTTAAATTATCCCTACAGAAATGGTCAAACCTCCCCATTTCTATGTTAGGCAGAATACATGCTGTAAAAATGTTAATATTACCCCTTGCAGTATATTTATTTCAAACCTTGCCGATAGATCCCCCAAAGGGATTACTTAAGGCACTTCAAAAAACGTGCTCAAGATTGATCTGGAAAAACAAACCCCCTCGACTTGCCCATAATATAGCAACTCGTCATAGAACAAAAGGGGGCTTTGGAATCCCAGATTTCACTAAATACTTCCAAGCTGCTCGTCTGAGCCAGTTAGTTAAATGGCATCTTGAACCTGACTATTTACAATGGACTGCTATAGAACAAAGTTCAATTCCCGAAATACCATTATATAACTTGCTTTGGCTTTCACCAAGGGATCGTACCCCAATACTGAATCCAGTAATAGCACATTCCCTTAGGGTATGGGAACATTGTAAACGACCATTGAAACTTCTGTCCAATCACACTCCTGCTCTTAGTTTATTTGGCAACCCTACTTTTCTCCCAGGCCTATCACCAAATTCCTTTAAATGGTGGATCGAAAAGGGATTA
Organism: Xenopus borealis; assembly: GCA_024363595.1. NCBI lineage: Eukaryota > Metazoa > Chordata > Amphibia > Anura > Pipidae > Xenopus > Xenopus borealis. The sequence continues at coordinate 113,559,884 of CM044431.1, read as the reverse complement.
ACTACCATATATAATTTTTTAGACGAGTGAAAAATTATCACAATTGCTAAATTACAACAAAAATTTGAAATACCACAGTCTGAATATTACCGCTATGCACAAATTAGGTACTACATTCAATCACTCTCTCAATCTACAAATTATTGTGCCCCTACCCAATTCGAATGAATTTGTATTAAACATCCTCTCTCGAAGAGGTTAATATCACTTTTTTATGACAGCTGGACTAATGCTACCTTTAGTGATGGGCGAACTCCCGTGATTCGCCGCTGGCGAATAAATTCACAAAACGCCAACGAAAATTCGCCAACGAAAATTTGCTGAAAAGAAACGAATCGCGCGTCGTATTTGACGCGAAAAAAACGACGCGATGCGCGAAAGTGTGAGAGGATATTTATGTATTATTATTTTCTATTTTGTTATCTTTATTATTAACAGTTTTATTTCTTTTCTTGTTTTTATTATACAGATTTACTTTCTCATGTTGTATGTATCATCTGGTTGTGTGATATTTGTACTGAAAAAGTTTGTTAAAAATAAAAAAAAAGAATTCTATTAGTATAAAATGAATAAATTCCAGGATACCTTGATTTGGAGCAAGCTTATATAGAAAGTCATCAATTTCCTTAAATATATACTTAACATTTTAGTGACTCTTAGGGAAATGTCTGCTTAATAAAAAAATAAATTTAGCCCCTGTTAGATATTAAAAGTCACCGTGACCTATAGAAAAGCAGGAGGACATTAATACTGCCCTCCCCTTAATTCATTGGTTGCTAGTAGGGATGGCGCGAACCGCCGAAAAAAAGTTCGCGAACATGTTCGCGAACTTCCG
>CM044431.1:113509049-113533257 GCA_024363595.1 Xenopus borealis | reverse complement strand
GGAAGGGGTTAGCACATGGGGGGTTGGATTCCCCTTTAAGGAAAACATTTTAAAGGGGAAGTTAAAGTTGATATCAACATATAGTATATTCTAGATGGAATTACTTTAAGGAGCTTTTCAATTATTCATCATGATTTGTTTTTATGGCTTTTGAGGAATTAGCATACAAATGGGAACTCTTTCTTTTGCTGTTATGAAATGTTAGATTTTTTTATTGGTATTCTATTTTTTTACTGTTTTATCTCACAAGTTATCGTGTGCCCCTTAGTTCTTATTACAAAGCAAGTGCAAGGTACAAAATAAAAATGAAACCAAGAATTCCAACAATTTGGGGGCCTGCCAAGTTGCGTGCACCACAATTTGAGCATGCTTAACCAGTGTTGTTATTAATGTACCTGGCTATTAGTAACCCTCACTTCCATTCACATTTTGATTGCTTCATTGAAGACTTCGATCGTTTGAATCCTATTCGATCAGGACTTAGCCTCAGAAGCCTATGGGAGTGATCCCATAGGCTTCTATTGCAATTCGGTAGTTCCAATCTGGCAAAGTAGGCAATCGAATAAACTTTAAAATTCAAATCCTTTGCTGATCGAATGATCAAATATTCGATCATTCGAATGTATCTGATCATTTGACCATTCGCTATTCGATGAACGAATATGCCAAAATTTGCATATTCGACCAATCGAATGGATCCTACCATCGAAATTCGATTGAACTTCGATCTAATCACGTGAATTTAGTACATTGACCCTTAAGTGTATAAAAATTTATTAAATGTACTATTAAATAGTACTAAAAAATAAGGATATTAATAGCATAACTTACATCTAGTAATCAATTAAATAAAATATGTGTATACATATATGCATGTGAAACACTTGAAAGGATTAATATATAACAATGTCTATAAAAAAGTGAACACTACATGATAATCATATATATACATTAATAAAAATATATATTAAAGAGGTTTTATAGATCATTGTTGTAACCATTTAATATGCTGAACACTCTTCAATATATATTGTTATTAATGTATATATATATATATAAAATACTTTTTAATATACATATTTAATATATATATATATTTGATTATCATGTAGTGTTCACTTTTTTATTAATCCTTTCAAGTGTTCAAGTATTTGCCACCCGATGCAATGTTTGTTCAAATTAAGCTACTTCACAGAAAGAGAGCAACGTAGCTTCCCGTGTGTCTCTGGTACAAACTAAGTAGTAGCCCGAATGCTACAGCACAATGATGTCCTAGAAGTAACACTTCTTCATGGGTGTAATTAGATTTGGGAACATTCCATCCATAAACCCCGTAGGCCTCATCTATGGATTGCTGTGTAGAATGTAAAGTGAAAAAACACACACATAGACCTGTATTACTTGCATGATTACAGCCCTAACTGAGGGGTAGGTAAGGGGTACTTCGGCATTCCCTAGATACGGCATTCAAATGTAACACAAGGTAGTGACAACACAACAGACATCAAGACGCAGAGCTGCATAGTGTCCATAGCACTGCTATATAATCCCCAGGCACTAATTGTGAATTAAGTAGCTTTGTGAATTAAGTAGCTTTATTTTGTGTACCTTGCATCTTATTCAGCATAGTCAATGCAACTATTAGTTTGGTTAGTTTTGGTTATGAGCTTTATTAAGGCAAGAACCTTTATGAATAGCACTGGGATGAAATTTGGTGTTTTGCACTGCACATTGCTATAGTAAATATTGTCATGATAGTCAATCTGTCACGGCCGGGCCAGCCAGGCTCCCTAGGCAACCTGGCCGGCTGTGGCACCGGCAGAGCATGCACATGCACGACAGCAATTACGCTGCCTACTCTGCCTACCTCTTGGTCTGGCCCTGGCAAGCGTTGTCACTTATGGTGCAAGTCCAAGAATGCCAGCTATACAGATGGTGCACTTGGAACAGGGTCGAACTAGGCTGGCAGGACACCAGGAAAACCAGGCCCCTGTGGCTCCCATTGACCCAGGCCTGCTCCCTGCCCATACTTTGGGTCCCCCAACCTGCCTGCAAGTAAATTTGAATATAGCATGTGGCAATACATCACATGATGTGGCACAGGGTGAGGGATGTGCAGCGCGGGTAAAAGTTGACAGACTTAGCAACTGGGGTGGGAGGCCCCTGAGGTGGCAGAGCTGGTGGTTCCCAGAAACCACAGTCTGACAAAGACATGGAGTGAGGTTGTGTGGCACACATGGTATTCTGGACCTATGCGACTGCTGATTAGTGTAATCCCCTGTGCCTTCCACTACAGTAAAGAGCAACTAACTAATGTTTCAAGTTGCAGGAAGGAATTCTCCAGCCAATCATAAAGGAGACAGCCCTGCCCCCACAGCCAGGAAGAGGAAGGGGGAATGATCCAGGAACAGGAAGGAGGAGGAGCCAGTCAGGATGTGCTAGGAGATTTTGGATCTGTCAGTTTGTGTGTGTGTGTTCCAGCCTGCTGATTGAGTGGGCAGAGTGAGACTCCTGTTAATCTGCAGGGGGAAACATTGCAGTGTTAGGAGAAGCAGGGCTCCTTCTGAACTGTAAGTTATTAACCCGTGTGTTGCCAATTTAAGGAACACTGGAAGTTATATAACTAGATATAATCCTTCTAGTCCATTGTAGGGAGAGACAGTGCAAGTAGAGCTGACAGCATTGCTTTACACATCAACCTGCACCCACGGTCCGACTGGCGATGGGGGGCCCATCGGGTTACTAACCAACGGGGCCCCCTCACGCGCATGCACAAACCACGCACGCACACCAAGCATGCATGTAGGAGCGCCGACACGCTATGTGTGTGCACACATATGCAAGCGCCGACGCTTCCGTGTGTGCGGATGCATGAACACTGTAGCGCATGCGCTGCCGGTGCCGCTATTTCTTTTATATATAGGGGTCCCGGAGATCATGGGCGGGGGACTGGGTCGGCGGGGGACCTAGGTTTTGACACCAGCATTTGAGGGGTTCTTTCTGGGGGCTATTATTGTTGAATTGTTATAGATATTGCAGTTTCAGCATGAGTGCATAATTGTCTCGTTGTTGTTCACCAGTTTTCTAACCAATTCTTTCTTACAGCTGCAGCTGTTTAATAAGGTCAGGTTGTGCCTGTTATTGGGGACTCAAGGTGTCACTGGGTTAGAGAAATCAGACTCACATCTTCCACTGCCAGTACCTGAGGGTGTGCTAACAGCTGCAAATCTTGTCATGGTGAAGGTACAGCAGTCATCATTTCAGCACTTGCCCCTTAAAGGTAAGTTGCCCCTTTGTCTAGCATAGTGAATGTAGGGTTTTGCATGGAGTACAAATAGTGCAGCTAACTAAGAGGGATGAGATATAAATGGGACACAGTGATAATGGCACACGTTTTGTATAATAAGCCAGTAGCAACTTTATACAATTAAATGTCATCATCATGGCATGCCATATACTGATGTGTCATCTGTGCATTGGTAGGGTGGCAAATTTGAATAATCTTGTGGTTTATGTGTTATATGCTAAGTGTGATAACACAAAGAACCTTATTCTTTTGTATGCATGCAGGGCTTCCATCGGGGGGCACAACTGTACTCGGGCCGGGCCTGAAGGGGCCCCCTTGGAAGCGCCGAAGGAGTGCAGCCTCTTCGTAATTTCCCTTCTGAAAAGCTGAAGTCCTGAACTGACAAGGTGACAAAAAGAGCCAATCTGCAGAATCCACGAAAAGACCGAAGTGACGAAAAGAGTCGAAATTGACTTCCCGAAGCGGCATAAAGACTCGAAAAGATGCGAAAAAAGACCCAAAGTCACGAAAAGAGCCAAATTTGAAGTCCTGAAGCCACAAGTTCAAATCTACTGAACAACAATGTGTTTTTTTGTTTTTTTAAAGCCCTAGCCACCAATGTATTTTTTAAACTGTACAGGCCCCTGCCACCAATGTTTTTTTTAACTTGTAAGAGGGGTCCAGACCACCAATGATTTTTAAAAATCTTTTTTGGAGTCCATGAAGCCAATGATTTAATAAAATGCTGGGCCCTAGTTTCTTTCTAACTTATGGGTGGCCCTAACCACCAATGAGTTTTAAAAAAAACTTTAATGGGGGTTCTTGGCGCCAATGATTTTAAAAATAAACTTTTATGGCGGGCCCTGGCACCAAAGTTTTTTTGTTTTTAATTTATAGGGCTCCCTGATCATCAATGGCTTTTTATAACTCGTGGGGGGGGGGGGGTTTACCATTTTTAGCGCTGATGTCTGTGTGGTCTTTTACCTGTGGTGTGGGTGGGATATGGGGTGGGGGCTGGGGTACAAGGGGTTCCCCGAAAGTTTTGTTGAACGGGGCCCTTTGATTTATTTAATGGTGGCCCTGCATAAATAATAAATAAATGCACACATTGTAGCAGAAAGAAAAGACAGATCAGATTGCACAGCAATTGGAAAAGCTATATGTTTCCAAAATGATATCCAGAGCATTGCAGAAGCATGTAATGAAAAACATAAATAGCTTTTTAGCCATTTAAATCAAGCTTTTTATTTTTGGCCAATAAATAGATATAGTTAATAGACAGAAGTTTATGTCTAAAGACTTTCCAGCAAAACTTAGATGTTGGAAAATGATATAGGATGACCATTACATACTATATTTATTATAGATATGAGAGCCTGCAAGCCACCCTAGAGAAAAAAGGAACAAACCAAGCCATATTTAAATCATGACCCTGTGTCATTTGTTGTACAATAAGTATTTTGGTTGAAGCCTTACATTTGTTGTACTATAAGTATTTTGGTTGAAGCCTTAATTAAAGCCATCTTTTTTGATGATAGTGTGTGTCTTTGACACCAGCAGCATATTTTGCATTGTTAGACACAAATCGCTGGTCATTTAAGGGTTTTGCTCAGTCAATCCTTAGCTGTTCAAAATGAGGCAGAAAACCCCTCATCAGGGCTGGATTTTCATAGCAGGTGCCCTTAGGCCCACTGCCATTCATCGCCCCCATATTCGCAAATGGGGATTGGTGCATGGGAAAATTTAAAAAACTATAGTATTGCCCGGTGTTTCTAAACCAATGTTGGTGTGGCAAGACAGCATGCCGCCCCCTAAAATCCTGCCACCCTAGGCCCAGGCTTAAGTGGCCTTTCCACAAATCCGGGCCTGCCCCTCATAAGACTCTGAGGAAGTGCCGCGTGGACGGCAAGAAATGCGTCAGTTTTTTGTGCAACACTAAGAATGTGCCTTAATAAAGCCATGGAATTGTGAATTGAGAGAGCGTGACGATTCTTCTTGATTAGCGCCGAAGATACGGGAACACAGATTGTATTGCAAGGAACCGGCATGTAGCGGCTGGCATTACGTATCGGCAGCACAGGAGGAGACACGCGATGTCGGGTGAGCTCAGCTGTTTGACCGCTTCTGTACATGTGCACACTGCCCCTCATAAGTTGTTTCTGGATAAAGAATGATAAGTAATATTTTATTTCATGTATCTCTTTAGAAGTCAAAGCTCCTAAACAGGGCACATTTTATAGTGTTAAAAAAAAGAGTAGCTATTATATATACATATATATATTTTAAATATTTTGGAGAGCAGAATGTGGCCACAATCATTCTATTGCATGGTTCTTTCCATGATTGTGCCATATTCTTCCTAAGCGTTGCTGCAGCAGAACAGCCCATAATCCTGAATCCAAAAGAATAGGAATTTGGTATGGATAAACTGCTATTTTCCCCTGATTTTGATCGGTCTCTTGCAACTTTTTTATGGGTTAGGAAAGAAATGATGAATAAATATATTAAAATAAAATTTTCAGAAAAAAGAGACATAAAAAACTGGAACTTTTGGTGTCACCCATGACCTTTCAAATGATCAGTACTAAATGGGTCTGACCATGTGATGTGGCCAGACCAGTACATAACATAGCAGACACATATTGTAATACTGTGACATGCCTGATATCTAGTGGGGCAGTCCTAGACAAGCAATCTGTCAGGTCTGGCAAATTTCAGCAGGGCAGGATTTCTTGCTATGACGCTAGGGTTGGCACCTTTTCTTGAAGAAAATACCGGCCTTCATATATATTTTTGTTTATTTCCTATTAATAACATTGGGATCAACCATCAAAAATACCGGCCAGGCCGGTAAAATACCAGCCAGGTGGCAACCCTATATGGCGCCCTGAGGAGGCATCCCTCACCTTGCCAAAAATCCAGACCAGATGCGAACCAGTTTAACAGATTGGGGAAAGGCTTTTGTGTCCACAGGGGGTCATGAACACCACAGACCTGGTCTGAGAGCATTTGGTTGAATTTTTAGCAAACTGGATGGTAGTACCAGTGGTGATAAAAAACCCTGTAGCCAAACATATTTTGTCCTGTCCCCCCCACACACCTTGGGCAAGAAGTTCTGCCTGCAGAGATGGCACTTTAGTCAGGCCACCCTTTAGGTCCTTTAATTATCTAAGCCCTCCATGAGTTGCTGAGCATTGAGTCCTCTTGTTACACAACTGCTTAGTGCAGTTAATAGACAGTGGCACTGGAACATGCAGCCATTGGCTGTCCCACACAGACCAATGCTAAAGTAAACAGGATTGCATGGGCAGTGTTACTGTGCCAATCCAAGCACTTGTTTGCTTGAACTCATTTACACCGTTCAGTTGCCTGTAAAGGGCAATGGTATCAACTGGGAAAGGAGAATTCATCCTCAGATTTACAATTGTCCATTTTAGGATAATAGTGGTACAAAACCCATCAGGAGGCAACTTTAAGCAACTGCATTTTAAAAGTATGTTAGTGAAATACCACAGTAGTCATTTCAAGTCTTTCACTGGAAATGTTTTGAACATAATAATAGTTATACTATTACAGCCTTGCTGCAAAAATATATTTGAAATCCAATCAAAACATAGTTTCATTACAGGCAGGACTGGACTGAGAATCAAAATAGGCCCTGGCATTTCAGGTACACAGAGGCCCAATCAGCCCACATAGAGGCCCAAACAGTCCCCACCAGCCCACTAAATACTGACTTTCTTTGGCACCTTATAGCAGCCCATCTGGTATTTGCCCTAACCCACAGATTGCCAGTCCGGGCCTGATTACAGGTGCTAAGGGAATTCTTGACAGAGGAATTCTTGCTAAATCATTGGGGTAAATCTCTCATTCAAGGTATCCACTGTATGCTGTTTTATTGCTGGGTGCTATGTATCTTTATGGCCTTGGTGAACATTGTAGTTATGCACTGAGCCATAGATATTGTAATGATTGTTACTTATAAATCTTTGATAAAGAATTTTTAACTGTAGCAAAGTTTTGGGATCTGTTATCCAGAAAATTCCAAATTCTGAAAAAGGCTGTCTCCCATAGATTCCATTTTATTCAAATATCCCAAATTTGTAGAAATTATTTCCCTTTTCTCTATGATAATAATCAAATCAGTACCTTGTACTATATCCAAAAAAAGATACAATTAATGCCTATTGGAAGCAAACCAGCCTATTGGCTTTAATTAATGTTTAAATGATTTTCTAGTAGGCTGAAGGGATAAGGGTAGGGGCAGATGGGCAGATTCTGGGAGATTTAGTCGCCTGATGACTAATTGCCTCTTCTGCCGGGATACAATCTCCCCGAAGTGCCTTTTTCCTGCCTTCCGTCTGCTGAAATGAAGAATTGCCTGCGCTAATGCACTTGTGGCACTTCTATTTCTGTAGTTGGAAATCAAAGCGCCCCAAGTGCATTAGCGCAGGCGAGTCTTCATTATAGCAGACATAAAGAAGGCAGTTTGGGAAGATTGTCGCCTGGCACAAGAGTCGATTAGTCGCCAGGTGACTAAATCTCCCCGAATCTGCCCGTCTGCCCCTACCCTTAAGGTTAAAATTATGGAAAGATATGTTATACAGAAATCCCCAGGTCTGGAGCATTCAGGATAACAGGTCCTATACCTATATCACCTGCGTTTTTGTGCTTGATCAGTGTGCATGGTCATTCTATGTTTACATTCAGCACATTTAGCCCACTGCATGAAGGACAAGATAAGGTCATTACTGGGGGTTCCTTTACTTTTGTTCACTGAAATGTGTGCCCAGAGTAGTATTGTAGTGTCAGGACTCTGCACATGCACATAATTGCTCCGCTTTTTGCATCAAAGTTCTGTTTTTACTCTACTGCACCTTTACACAACCCACCCACAAGAGATCCCTGTGGAAGGCAAGAAGATAGCATGCAGCCTATACAAGCCCTGCATTCAGTGTGCATGAGACACCATTGTCTGGTGCCCCAACTGTCACTGTGCAGACATTCTGACTTGGAGAGTGAGAGAGGAGCAGTCAGTATGGAGAGAGCGAGATTTACTTTGGCAAGTTTTCGGCTTACGCCTTCAAAAAATGTAAAAAGAAGAAGAGAGAGAAGCAATGAAGATGAAGAAAAGAAGAAAAGAAGATTGGATGTCGAGGAGAAGGAGATTGGAGGGAGATTTTTGGAGGAGAGGAGGAGGAGCGCAGAGAGCGCAGCAGGTGAGATGCTGATTCAGAATAATTTCTTTCAAGCTTATTTTTTCATCTCATTTGATATAGCTATTGAGTTAAATTAGCTTGGTTTTGATGTCTGATGCCTTAATGTAGAAGAAATTTGCTTCATTACTTGGACTGAATTTTCAGTTGGGCTAAATCTTTGGTCCATGACTTGGACAACTTTGCTAAATAAAAACTTCCTGATATGAGATGTAATACATGGATATCCATATTTGATATGACTATTGAGTTCAATTAACTTGGGTTTGATGATCTATGCCTTTTTATGGAGGAAATTTGCTTTATTACTTGCACTGAGTTTTCAGTTGGGATAAACCGTTGGTCCATGAATTGGGGGTATCCCAGCTTTGCTAAATAAAAACATGCTGCTATGAGATATAATACATGGATATCCATATTTGGTATGACTATTGAGTTAAATTATTAACATGATTTATGCCATTTTGTAGAAGAAATTTGCTTCACTGAGTTTTTAGTTGAGCTAAATCTTTGGTCCATGAATTGGACTGCTTTGCTAAATAAATACTTCCTGATATGAGATATAAAACATGGATATCCATATTTTAAATGACTATTGAGTTAAATTAGCTTGAATGTGATGTCTTATGTCTTTTTTGTGGAGGAAACTTGCTTCATTACTTGCACTGAATTTTCAATTGGGATAAACCGTTGGTCCATGAATTGGGGGTGTCACAGCTTTGCTAAATAAAACTTGCTGCTATGAGATATAATACATGGATATCCATAGTTTATATGACTATTGAGTAAATTATTAACTTGGGTTTGATGATTTATGCCATTTTGTAGAAGAAATTTGCTTTATTACTTGGACTGAATTTTCAGTTGGGAAAAAACGTTGGTCCATGAATTGGGGGTGTCACAGCTTTGCTAAGTAAAAACATGCTGCTATGAGATATAATAAATGGATAGTTGGTTATACGTTCAGTAATGTGGTGCTAATGGACAATAAAAAGGGAAAAATAATTTTTACATTTGAGTTAATACTTGAATTCAATTAATTTGGACTTCCCATCTTTTGAAATAAAGTTATATATATATTTTTTTGCTGTGAAATAATTTGTATCTTTCTATCTCAAATATTCATATTTGCTATCAGTTTATATTCTGTTCTATAGAATGCTGTATTTTGGTGCCAATTTGACCTTTGGCTTCTACATTTCTGATATGATTGCCTTAGCTATAACATTTCAGAGAGCTCATTAAAGGAAAACCATACCCCACAAACAATATAAGTCTCTATAAAAAGATATTGTATAAAACAACTCATATGTAAAACCTTTCTTCATGTAGACTATTTTAATAATAATATACTTTTTTAGTAGCATGTGCCATTGGGTAATCATAAATAGAAAATAGCCATTTTAAAAAATAAGGACGGCCTCCTGGGATCCTAGGATCCAACGGTGCACACAAACATACCAAACAAACTATAAAGTTAGGTCACGAGCCAATTAACAGACAAAATTGTGTCTTTTGCTTCAACACTTCTTCCTGTTATGGTTAGAGTTGAAATATTTCTGGTCAGGTGATCTCTGAGGCAGCACACAGACCATCACTAAATGGTGGTTCAAGGCAAGAGATGTAAAAGGTCAATATTTACTTAAATATATATACCAGTTTGGGAAGATTCTTTGATATGTCACTTAATTTGATATAAACTATCTGTTGCTCAAGTATTCATTTTTGGGGTATAGTTTTCCTTTAATGAACAGTAGTGCAACTGCAAAGTGCTTAAATGGATTCAAAGCATGCATTGATGCTATTCTCTATTCTATTGCATCTGTAGCCATTAACTGGCTTGCACTGAATTGAAGCTGTCTACACAAAGTATGAAATGATGCCCTAAAAAGCACATTTCCTTTTTGAAATAAAGAAATTCTTACCCAGTACAGGTGTACACACTTTTTCTACCATGTGCAGGGGAATATGTGCCATTTAGTGCCATTGAAACGGATACACATAGCAAAGCAGCTGCTGGGGCTCAGCAAATACTGAGGATCCTGACTAATACACATTTTCAACATATATTTTAAAAGCAGATCATCTTCGCAAATGCTTTGGGGGAAGATCTTAAAAATGTTCTTATCATGCCGAGGGGCTTCTATACCACTGAAACTACTGGTTGGGAAAATACATATGAAAATAAGGGAACAAAAACTAAATCTAGTTTGATTCCAGTATAGATCAATATTGCCATGTTGTCCATGCTTAAATATTCTGGTGTCACTATATCTAATGATTATTCACTTCATGAGCTGTAATAATAAAATCTCTATTCTCCCACTAGGAGCAAGTGGTCAGAAGAGACCCTGCCCTGAAGAAAGGCACCCCGACGAGTTTAACATCAGGGACTACAATTTCTATGGAATGATTGGAGCAGGTAGCTTTGGCAAGGTGAGGAATGGATTTACCAATATACTGTATATATCTAGAAGTGGCATGAAACGGGTAAATTTGGAGATCTGTATTTTTTCGGACGGTATTGGCAATTGAACTGTGAAAAAATATTAGAAGGTCAAACATGCAAAAGAGAAGTGCAACCTTAATTCAAATCTCTATTCAGAAATAACAGTACTTAAACAACAACCCTATACTGAATCTATACTTTTCCCTTTAGTTGTATATAATCATTTTTTTTTTTAAGTTATTACATTTTTAATTCCAATTTAATATCTGTTTACCTTTCTTACACCAATACAGTTTGTTTAGAGTAATGCTGCCATGGGGTGGGTGACAGAAGAAAATCATGTCAGGGACCATGTGAAGTAGGGAACCTGGCCTAGTCTGATTCACAGCCTAGTTAGTTCTAGGGCATATTTAACATGGTGTGTACATGAGCAGTTTTTAAACTGTGGTCTTTTTTTTAATATGTTGGCAGGAGCCACCACCCATGTGGTCTAGGTCGCTCAGGCAGAAAGTGGGCTAGTAGTGCAGGATTCCTGGGGGTTCTGATTCATAGTACTGATCCTTTAATTCACCAATCACTTGTAAGTGATATTACGTTTTCTTGTTGCCTAAGTGATATTATGTTTTCTTGTTGCCTCTTTTAGGTTTTGCTGGCTAGACTGCAGGGCCAAAAGAAGTTTGTGGCTATGAAAGTCACAAAGATACCACCTGGAAAAAAGAAAATCGCCAACATCGCGAAAGAGGCCCGTGTACTAAGAAGAGCCAGGGAAAACACATTTTCCATCTACACACATGCAGCTTTTAAAACACAGGTACAAAACAGGGTTAATATTGATGTTCAGGTTTTTGGCCTATTTTTTTTTAAATTTTTATTTGGTTCCCATTTAAGGTGGTTTGGGATATACTAAACCAAGCCAAACACTTGGCATACAAAACCTTAGCTTAGGGGCTACTTAGATAAATTAAATCAGCCAGATAATTACTTTCCAAACAGATGCCAAATGCAAGATTAGAAATATTCCTTGGAAGGTGTTTCTGGTGTGTTAGTGAACTACAGATTTTAGGTCTATAGTGCGCATTTCACTAGTAGTTTGGCCCCCTCTCCACATCACATCTGGGCACACTGAACAAGGCTGTATTTTGGTTCTGCTCTAGCCCATTCCGTTCCCACTGGCAATCAACACAAAGAGGGGTTTAGCTGAAAGTCTCTGACAGTGGGTTGGGGAAAACCTTTTCTAGGTTTTCTAGCTAGGGCAAACTCAGCAAGAGTTATAAGTTGGAATAGTTGTTAATAATAATACACAATTTTTAATCTTATCATATTTCCTTTTTTATCTTTGTGTTTGGCATACCTAGAGCCATGTTTTCTTTTCCATGGAAGTAGCCCACGGTGGAAGCCTTCAAGAACAAATAGATGAAAGAGGAAAACTGGAGATGACAAGAGTAATGTAAGTACAACATGGGAGTAATTTAGTTATCCAGCATATTAGCAAAAGCATCAAAACAGTATATTGGTATAATTCTACTTTAATGAATATATGTTGCCACAGTGCTGTATATTCTAATAGGTGAATAGCAAATGTATATATATAAAGAGAGAGAGAGAGAGAGAGATGGGATCCATTATCCAGAAACCTGTTATCCAGAAAGCTCAGAATTACAGAATGGCCATCTCCCCTAGACTATTTTATCCAAATAATCCATAATAATATGTTATAGAAAACTGATTTTAAAAATAATAATAAAATTTTTCTCAATAATAATAAAACAGTACCTTATACTTGATCCAAACTAAGTTATACTTAATACTTATTGGAAGCAAAACCAGCCTATTGGGTTTTTCTAGTAGACTTAGGAAATGAAGATCCACATTACAGATAAGATCCATTATCCGGAAAACCCCAGGTCCCAAACATTCTGGATAACAGGTCCCACACATATATATTTATATATATATCTGTCCATAGTGATGGCAATCACAGGATTTACACAATACCAATTAAATGAAATTTTAAAAAAAAGGATTACCATTTCAGTCCCCTACAGGATCCTTTATCCTTGAAAAAGGTTCCTGTTGGGGACCGAAACATCAGATCAATAAAACTTTTGTTTATTAGATTTTGTTGGTATTGTGTAAATCCTGTGAGTGCCATCACTATGGACAGTTTATAAATATATATATATGGAGATATATACATATATATATATGGTAAAAACCGCCACTTTGCCTGGGTGCAGTTCCACGTACTGATGAATGTATCTTGGTTGAAGTAGCTGCTGCACTCACAGGACTTATGGCATAAAATGAATTTTATTGAAGATGAAAACCAGCCTTTTTCAAAGTGAACCGGAAACACAAAACAGGGTAAATACAAGCAGTGGTGGGAATAAACATGACGAACAAGGATGTGACGAAATCACTAAAGTGCATTTCATTAGTATGCAAATGTGTACATCAAAAATAAAAAGGGAACATATTTATAATTGTGGTACGTGTAATCAATTGATCTGCTGTTGCTACAACCTAGTGTCAGTCTGGAAGCACTCAATTAGCTAGTAAAAAAGGTTGCAAAAAAATGAAACAGTATCTAGTTTCTAGCATACTTTCTCATTTTTTGCAACATTTTTATTAGCTAATTGAGCTAGTCTGGTTGTAGCAATAGCAGATCAATGGATATCTGTAGTTTATTGTACACGCACCACAATTATATATATGTTCACTTTTTACTTTTTATGTACACATTTGCATACTAATGATATTCACTTTAGTTATTTCACATCCTTGTTCGTCCATGGTTATTCCCGCCACTGCTTGTACTTACCCTGATGTTTTTGTGTTTCTGGTTCACTTTGAAAAAGGCTGGTGTCACAGCCGAAACATCAGTTTTCATCTTCAATAAAATTATTTTAATGCCATAAGTCCTGTGAGTGCGGCTACTTCAACCAAGATATATATATGTACTGTATATATATATATATAGTCCCACAGTGCCTGCACTCATATCCAGAGGAAAAGATCAGAGGTGCACAATCAAACCTTAGTAATACTTGAACAAAGGATCCACACTCTATAATGAGAGTATAGATATATATATATATATAATAGAAAACTGATTGTTATTATCTTATGTTCAAAGGTTCTACTCTGCAGAGTTGGTGTGCGGATTACAATTCCTGCATAGTAATGGCATCATTCATCGGTCAGTATGAAACATCATCTCTTATGTCTTATCTTATATGTTGTATTAGTTGTTATTGTCCACTTTCTGTGTTGATCTATTGCTCCTCCATACCTTATCCCTTATGCATAGTAGAAAGAGTAAAAGAGAAGAGTGAAAATGGCCCAGAAAAAACAATGCCATCAAAGCAGTTCAAGCTCTTTGAGCTTTTTTATGTTTTATGACCAATCTTTGCTTTGCTGTATTCTTTTTTCCTGTACACTTGTCATTCCTTTTCTTCCCTTCATCTTCTGATTTGGACAAAGGCATTTTCTTAATTTTTCTTCATTTTCTTGCTTGAACCCCCTGTACCCATATGATTTGTTTACTATTCCTTTATTACAGAGATCTAAAACCAGCCAACATCCTTCTGGACAAAGATGGCCACATCAAATTAGCAGATTTTGGTTCAGCAGCAGAGAACATCTTTGGAGACAAGACCATCAATGGCTTCGTTGGAACACTTGGATATATGGCCCCAGAGGTGAGGAATTAAATTCTAGCACATTTTAGAGCATAAACAGTAACCTGTAGAAGGAAATATACCTCAAACCATACAATTGCATCTCCAACACAGTTAAAACTATTTTTATATCAGTGTAAAGGTCAAACATATAAAAACATATTAGAAAACTCAAAAGGAGCGACAGGACACATTTATTAATGGGCACATTAGTATTTATAACAGCTACAGTTTTGCATCATTGTGCATAGATACATCCACTCTAAGTTAAAGCCTTGCAATTTGCTGCAATTAATTAGTAATTTGTTCTCTCTGCTGAAGATCCTCCAACACCAGGATTACAATGCGGCAGTGGATTGGTGGTCATTAGGCGTCGTCATCAGCAAAATGGCCACCAGCAAATCTCCATTTTATAATGGCAGTAAAAAGGAGAAGAAGCGCAGCGCAGTCATCTGTGACCAACCCAACATCCCAAGTTGGCTGTGTGCAGAAATGCGCCATCTCTTGCAAAAAGTAAGTATGAGCAGTTAGAGGATTTATTTGCCCATCCCACTCAGCAAAAATAAAAAATACTACTTGCAATCCCACCACTCCCCCTCCATGTAATAATATAAGGAGGGATTGGAGCCATCAGGAGAAATTGAGTTCCTATAATTGCATCATTGACTGACACAATATTAAGGTGCTTACATCTTTCTAATGCAGGGGTGCCCAAAAGGTAGATCGGGATCTACTAGTAGACTTTCACTGGTGACCAGTAGATCTCAAGACACTGTCTAAGAGAGAGAGCTTGTCGAAATCACCCTCCTATTTCATGCAAATCAATAAAATATTTGGGTAACATTTTCCACAGAACAGAATGCTAACAATGCTTTTATAGATGTAGATCATAATGGGACAACGTCACTAAAAGTAGATCCTGCATTAGTAAAGTATGGGCACTCCTGTTTTAATGTGACTAAAATCTGTGACTAAAATTTTATTTTTCCTTTTAGCTTCTGGAGAAGAACCCTGCAAGAAGACTGGGTGTTAATGGGAACATCAGAGAGCACCCTGTCTTCTCATCAATTAGCTGGGCTGACATAGAGAATAAAAGAATAAGACCACCTTTCCGGCTAGAAAGAGTAAGTACAACTTGCAACATATAATGGGCAGGGAAACTACTTTATGTTTTAATTCGGAACTGAACACAGGGAAATGTGCAGCTCAGCAACTGTTTGCTTTCGTAAAAAGATTTTATTTTAAAAATACTTTATTATTTTTTTTAGTCATCAAGGCCTTTAAAACCATGTGATCCAGAGTCATTTTCATTCTTGAATGCCTGAACAGAAACATCAAACCATCATCTGCATGTGTCTGCACCATCTGCTCCAGTATCCTTTGAGGTCTTCAATGCCCCTTTCAACATCTTTATTGGGGAATTAGTTCTGTTGTTATAGATAAGATATAGATAAGACTGTTCTTTTATGATAATTTGTTAATTATAAAATGATTGTTGATCCAGGGATTGGTCCGATTGCCGTTTTGGAGTCAGGAAGGAATTTTTTTCCCCCAGGGGTTTTTGCCTTCCTCTGGATCAACTAAAATTAGGCTAGCACAAATTCAAACTTAAATGTTTCCCCATTTTTAACCTAAAGTATTAACTAATTAATATTTAAATCAATATTTAGGGGAATAGTTAGACAAGGATATTTTTTAGGTGGGTAGCCAATTGGTTGGGGGTGCTTTTGGCATTTTGTTGCTAGAGGCGGCAGGAACAGGGGAGAGATAGCTACTATAGAGAGATCTTTCGCTATCTGAGGAAAGGTTCTCATATTACCACAAGGGTAGAATATGTTTATGATTTAATAAATGTCATTGATATAGGTTTAATCCATAGCTAAATAAATAAATAGTCATTAATATCTTAATGTTTAAAATCCAACAGAGGTATTTTATTAGATTTATAAGCCCATCTGTATAATTTGATAAATAAAATGTTAATCCAGGGATTGATTTTTTAGAGTCAGGAAGGATTTTTTCCCCCTACTGGGTTTTTTTCTCCTTCTGATTCAACTAATAGCTAGGTGAATTGCTTTACTAATATAAAATAAATACAGTACATAACATGAGGTGAAAGACAATGGGATAGAGAGCTTAAAGGGGAATCCAACCCCCCCGGTGCTAACCCCTACCCCCCATAGGCCCCCTTCCCTCCTCCCCCCCTGCCTACCGCTGCCCCCGGGCTATTGCCCCTAAGTTGCTACTTACCCCTCTGTGTAAGTCCCCTCCAGCAATGTTCGTTGGGGCCATCTTCTCTTCAAACCACTTCTTCCGGGATCCGGCGGCGCTCAGTGGTGCATGCACATTAGGACACTGGTACTGCTGCGCATAAAGTTCACGAAGTTCGCCGATTGAACTTTGTGAACTTTGTGCGCATACACAGTAGTACCAGTGTCCTAATGTGCATCCGCCGCCGACGGAGCAGCATCCAGGAAGAAGCGTTTTGAACAGAAGATGGCCCCTGCAAATGTCGCTGGAGGAGACTTACACAGAAAGGTAAGTAGCAACTTAGGGGCAATAGCCTGGGGGGGAGAGGTAGGCCGAGGAGGAGGTGGGAGGGGGGCCTAAGGGGGGGTGGAGGGGAGGTGTTAGCACCTGAGGGGGTTGGATTACCCTTTAAGAGAATAGAGAGAGAGCTAGATGGTAAATAGAAGGCAAAGTAATGATGAGAGGGAAAAATAAAATATTGATATGGAGAGATGAGGCAACCGTAATTACATTAAATAGGCAATCATAGTTACATCGAATAGGCTATTAAATTATTAATAAGGTGAATTTAAGATATCTAGTAATGTTTAAAAAATAATAAACAACATTTAAATTTAAAACTATGCCAGATGTCTGTGTTTTTATTTATACTGTGCAGAATTATTCATATGGTGGGCTTCCAACACCACTCATTTTTATAACTACAATTAATGAGGTGGAATGAATGGTGTATGTTTGTGTGACAGAAAAGAGACACAGGGCCCGTTTGAGTTGACAGTCAGGGCCCAGGTCTGTGTGGTGAAACTCTATTCACCAAACTTCTTGTGACAATGTCCCCTTAACTAGCCAGCCATTTACAATGTGTGTGTAAAGGGTAGTTTGTTCTTAAATGAACTTTTAGGGTCATGTTTTTTTGTTCAGTGGCTCTCCAAGTTGGCATATCAACAGTTATTTGGTTGCTACGCTCTAATTAACCCTAACAACCAGGCATTAGCTTAAATAAGAGACTGGAATATGAGCAGGAGCTGGCCTGAATACAATATAAGTAATACAAATGAATTATAACAATAAAATTGTAACCTTGCAATTGTAACCCAATAGATTCCACGTGAAAGCTATTAAGACACACAGGTGAAAGGTATGCATTTATAACTATAAATAATTTTAAAAAATGAAGATGAAGACCAGTGGAATTACTTAGAGGTAAACCACCCCTTTAAGCCTCTTGTATATACAGCCACCTAAAAAGCCTCTTTGGTTCTGTGCAACATACCTATGCATAATACAGGCCTCATACACATGCAGAGAGAAAAGTGACCGTAGGGTTAAATTAAAAAAGAAAAATCATATGCAGCAGTATGATTACTACAATTCTGCAAATATTTAGAGTCAGCCACAAGTTAGAATGCATCTGTTCATTTCCCTGTGGCCTTGTCATAATATCCAATTCAGTCTTAAAGGTAATGGGTACATGGGATGTTTTGGCCACAACTGTAATCAGTAGTGTGATGAGACATTTGCCTTGAACAGGGCATAACCTATACTTTACACAGTTTGGGAGAGTTAGCACTTTACATCCCCTACAATTATATGTCCCTTTATTTAGTGGGTCCCAGTGCTCTTGTATTACTGCACCAATGGTATATTCTCCTATGACAAGAACCATACTGTGGCTAAAAACGCAGGTTTGGAATTTTTTATTTGATAGTTTCAAGCATTTTTACATCATTTTGAGTCTTGTCAGGTTGGTGAGCCATGGAGGGGGAAAGGGTTAAGAAATAAGATTGTATGCCTTTTTTGGCACACACCCTTAAAGCAGGGTTAAACTTCCTTAGACCTGTCCTCACACAGGGGCTACAGCAGTAATGTAATTAAGTAGGGTTGGGCCCTGGTGCAGGTTTGATCGCATCCCCCTGCACCCCTAGTAGTTACGCCCATAGGTTACAGACTTGAACCTTTACCAATATCCTCCCAATGGTGGTTCACTCACTGGTGTACTCACAGGGCTTACACAGTGGAGTTTACAAGCAGCTCTTCGGTACAAACCCTCTCTACAGTGGCACTGGTTCTTCCCTGGGCATCTAGCAGCTTGACAGAGAATAGGATGTGGTCTTTCTGTGCAGCTCAAGGCCTGCATCAGGGAGTCCTTTACAGCCTCTGGTGGCCCACCTTCTAGCTTGGGTGATCTAACCAGGCTTTTCCTGAGTCCTCCTTTTATCCCAGATTTACACTGGACTACTAGCAAACTTCAGGCATATCTACCTCCCAGACAGACAGGTTTCTCCCAGACTTGTGCACTGACATAGAAGTTGGATGGCCTGAAAAGAATGCAAGCAGAAATGGAGGAATACATCTTAGATCTTCTATAAGAGCAACAGAAGGTAAAACCTGAAGAAATAAGGACCACTGCCCTGAGGTGATGCCATAGCTATCATCTGGATTTAATGGACTGTTTTTCCATTAATATAACTTTTTGAGTGCTTTGAGGTCATAAGTGGAACACAGAACAAAATCTAGATAGTGGGGTATACAGAACTCAGAGAGAATCCAGACAAAATACAGGATTGCTGTACAAGAAAAGACTGGATGAAGACAAAAAGGTCACAAAGTTAACATAATAATTCTGTAAAAGCCAACAAAAACATCTAGCAAAGCATATGTGTTGAGAGCCTTCTACTGTGCTCAAGGAATTAGTTACATTTATAGTTCTTGGCCCGCCAGGGTTCAGTGCACCCCACTTATAGAGTAAACATATAGCAAACAAGAAACCATGTAACAAGTACTGAGGGCTCAAACACAAAGGATCAAAGAGTAGAATGTATATGTTGTGACTAGCAGGTTGTAACAACCATAATATAAATTTGATTTTGTCATAATTTATCTAAAAATGTAAAACATTTTATAATAGTGGGAAAAAAACTGCTACAAAACACATAGGGGCAAATTCACTAAAGCCCAAAGCGTGTAACGCTAGCGTTTATTCACCAGCATGATGTAATTTCACAACTTTGCCAATTTACTAACAGTGTCCCTGGTGAAAATTTGCTAGCGAAGTAGATAGACTAGTGCAACTTCGCACCCTTATGCCAGACGAAGTTGCGCACTGACGGAGGGACGTAACTACGCTAATTCACTAAGATGAACATTTTACTGAACGTTAGCACTTACGCTAAACTTTACTTCGCCAGGTCAGACCTGGTGAAGTTCAATACAATAGATAGGAGTTTGAAAAAAATAAAATTTTATCTAAGTCCCAAAAAAAACGCTGGCATCTCTTACTTTTTTTTTTGGGTGATAGTCTGAAAAATAGTGTAATTTTTTGGGGGTGTTACCCTCCTTCCCCCCTACATTTCCTAACATAAGGCAACACAACTATACAGGGGGCACATGTTTAGGGCAATAGCACAACTTTATTTTATTTATTAAAGGTTTCCTGGAGTGTAGTGGAATGTAGTGGCTGTAACATATACGTCTATGATATGTTTAATTTAGCGCTGTATGCAAATTAGGCATCGCTAGTGTAAATGCACTTTGCCTGGTGAAATAACGGTAGCTGCCGAATTGTGGCAAAGCCACCACTAGAGCATTTTCGCCGCTTAGCCATATAGGGAGGGAGATGGTGACATCTATGGTCCAAAATTGTCATTACAGAATGTACTGAACTGTTAAAATAGCTATTTAATGGAGTTATGCCCAAAAATGGGTTTACCTGGACTTTGCTGAAAGGATTTAAGCCTGACATGTGAGTCTAAGATCATCCACAAGAAATCAAAGACACTGTGAAGTCTATCCCAGAGTCTGAAGGCTTCCAGACAACGCAGTGACATTTGACTGTCTCTTTCATGCATGCTCTAAACTTGTACAGCGCATAGACACATTGTCCATGGTGCATCATAAAGGAGGAAGTGACTTTTGGGAATGCCCTTCGACAAAGACCCTAAAAAACAAAGTCAAACACTAGGTGCAAACGGGAAATGATTAATAAAATGTGACAGTCCTTTCCATGGACGTCGATTTGTAAGCAATCTCACTAATGCACTGTTTTAGGTTAAAAGGGAGAATTATTGGAAATAAGCATATTACATTAATTAAGGCAATGAATTGATCTATTGAACTAACCATAGCTTTTCTGGAGCTGCAAAAACTACATCTGCCAACAGGCCCGGACTGGCAATCTGTGGGTTAGGGCAAATGCCAGATGGGCTGCTATAAGGTCCCATAGAAAGTCAGTATTTAGTGGGCTGGTGGGGACTGTTTGGGCCTCTGTGTGGGCTGATTGGGCCTCTGTGTACCTGAAATGCCAGGGCCTATTTTCATTCTCTGTCCAGTCCTGTCTGCCAATATACCTTGCATTATAAACTTGCAAAATTGCAGCATCCATAAAGTATTTACACTTAAAAGACACTATATCATTGGCAGAAAGAACTTGAAGGCCTTGAAACATATGGTTATTTGTAACCTGCAAATAGGATTGCCACCTGGCCGGTATTTTTGATGGTTGATCCCAATGTTATTACTAGGAAAAAAAGAAAAATATAGAGGAAGTACGGTATTTTTTTCAGGAAAAGGTGACAACCCTACCTGCAAATAAAACACTTGCTACGAGACCAAATATCCAGAATGCTCATGCCTGGGGTTTTCCAGATAAGGGGTCTTCCCGTAATTTGCATCACCATACTTTAAGTCTGCTTTAAAGACATTTAAACATTAAATAAAACCAATAGCATTGTTATTATATGTTATGTTTTTATTACAGAGAAAAAAAGAATAATTTTTAAAAAAATTATTTGATTCAAATGGAAATAACGGGTTTCCTAAAGGATCCTATACCTGTATTTCTGTTACACGGCAGCAGTTTCCTATGAAATCTGCACAAATATATTATACATGTATCATATCAGATGTGCTTTAACTGAAGTCCCTTTGCTATTTAGGCCTAGTCTGTTGGCTTTCCTTAGAGACTGGACGGTACTACAGCCAACTCCTGATCCGCATATACACCATCTAGTTACTGTATATCAAATACTTCATGAAGGCTCTGTTCCTTTCATTGTGTGTGTGTGATCACAACTAGGAAATATAAGGTACACTAGGAGGGCATATCAGGTTGAAGCATGAGATCACAACTGGTATAAAGGGGAGCTGTAAGAGGATGGAGGGGCCCTGAGGTGGCAGCCTGGTGGGCCGTCTCCGATTCTAGAGATTCTGGAGTAAGAGCTTTTGTAGTACAATGACAGCTACAGAATCATATGAATAAGTATCTCCCTGATGTTCATGCTTATGGTGAGACACCCAGTGTCAGGCTGGTGGGGGGGGGGTGGGGTGGTCTAGGCCTTGTTGTGACACATCTGCCCCAGGCCCTCTAACCCCCATCCACCAACTCTACAGGCCTCCCCCCTGCCCCTCCAGCAAGTACCTGCTCTTCTTCTGCATTTCTTAAGGGAGGTCAGAGAGTAATATTTTCAGGCTGGTGGGGGAGCGGATATGGGCCGACAGGACCCACAATTCCAACACTGGAAATACCTTTTGCCTATGGTGAAGTCTCAAAGGGCAAGGAAAGTTAAACTAAAGAAGTAGGTAGAAATGTTGCACATTATCTTTTGGGTTTCTGTACCAGCCCAAGGCCCTTTAGCAGTAAAGATCTGTGGCTCCAAAGGTGCCCCAGTAGCTCCCCATCTTCTTTTCTGCTGATTCACTGATTCACATACTCTGTGTTGCTGTCACTTACTGAGCTTAGGGACCCACTCACAATATACAGTACACATAGAATAGAAATGTCACAATATAAGGTTGATTAGTCATTAATACAGATAATTACTACATGGCAGCACAGAAACCAGTGCAATTAGCATCAGAATTTAATAATCAGCCCTGTAGCATCAGCTTATATTACAGGCCAACCTAATTTTCTGTTTGATAATTAGTGACGACCCCTAAGCTTAGCTTCTCAACAGCTGCTCAGAGCCCACTGAGCATGTGAGTGTCACAGACACTTTCCAAGATGGTGACCCCCTGTGACAAGTTTGAATTCCTGGATCATTGCTGCTATTGAGAAACTGAAACTTTAGGCTGATGCATTAAAGAGATTCTGACACCTGAAATTAAACTCTTTTTTTACATCTATTATAATAACTGGATTTGAAAGCCACTTCTAACTTTGCCATAAAGTATTTGCATGATGCTTTTACATTACCTGTCTGATCCCCCATGTTCCTGTATGAGGGGGCTGCCATATTTGTGCAGCAGGCATCTGTTATCATTACAAACTGTAACTAACAGGCTGAGATAGGACAGTCAGGTTGGCAAAGTCAGAGTGTCAGAGAGTCAGGCTTAGGAAATTCAACAAACAATTATACACAAAAACAAACCTCTCAGCAAAAAATGATCAACATGAACTATAGGTAACATTTAATGTACATTCATATGTTAATTAGTGTCACAATCACTTTAAGTTCAGTATATAAAACATGGCATTTTTAGGGTTTACTTCTCCTTCAAAGCACAGACTATAAATAAATAAAAATAGTCAAATAAAATAAGATAAAAATAGTCAATTAAAATGACGTCCTTTCTCCAGGGAGATATAGATAGAGAGAGATAGATAGAGAATAGATATATGGAGAATAAATAGATAGATAGATAGATAGATAGAGAGAGAGAGAGAAAGAGGGAGAGAGTGAGAGACAGTGGCGTAACTACCAGGGGTGCAGAGGGTGCAACTGCACCAGGGCCCCCACCCCCTTGGGGCCCGTCTGAGCCACAATAATGGTTAGGACAGGCAGTTATCTAGGGGGAGATTTTACAGCACACATGCTATCAACACTCCTGCATGTGATTCATGGAGGTAAGGGCCCGACAGGGGGGGGGGGCAGGTGCCCTTCCTGTACTGGGGCCCACCAGGGAGTAGTTACGCCACTGGAGAGAGAGATAGATCAATAGATAATATAAAATAAATAGAGAGATAGAGAATAGATAGATAGAGAATAGATGATAGATAGATAGATAGATAGATAGATAGATAGATAGATAGATAATAGATAGAGCGAGAGCGAGAGAGAGAGAGAGATAGATAGATATAGAATAGATGATAGATAGATAGATAGATAGATAGATAGAGCGAGAGAGAGAGAGAGAGATAGATAGATAGAGAGAGAGAATAAATAGAGAATAAATAGATAGATAGAGAATAAATAGATAGAGAGATAATAGAGAATAGATAGATAGAGAGAGAGAGATATATAGATAGAGAGAGAGAGAGAATAAATAGATAGAGAATAAATAGATAGATAGAGAATAAATAGATAGAGAGATAATAGAGAATAGATAG
>CM044431.1:113495016-113507213 GCA_024363595.1 Xenopus borealis | reverse complement strand
GATGGCACAGGTACAGACTTGGGAGGCAATGGCTGGTGGCACAGGTACAGATTTGGGGCAGTATTTTGGCTTGCTGGTACAGGTACAGATTGGGAGCAATATTTTGGGTGCTGCTGCCACAGGTACAGATTGGGGACAATATTTGGGGTGCTACTAGCTGGCACAGGTACAGATTGGGAGCAATTTTTTGGGTGCTACTGGCTGGCACAGGTACAGTTTGGGAGTAATATTTTGGGTGCTGCTGACAGGTACAGATTAGGGGCAGTTTTTTTGGGTGCTGCTGGCTGGCACACGTACAATTTGATTCATTAATGTGTTATAAGGTTTCTTTATTTAATAAAAAATTGAATAGGTGGGAAATGGTTATACAGAACGGGGTGGGGGGGCACTGATTGAACCCCTTGCCTAGGGTGCCAAACTACCTTGGCCTGGCCCTGAGATAGATATATAGATAATTGATAGCTACATACATAGATAATTGATAGACGCTTAAACATAAATTGATTCCAATAAATATGACCATTTTTTTGTTGGAAACTACAATTAACACTAGTGATGAGTAAAACTGACGACAAATGCATTAAGTCAATGGGTGTATTATTCTCTCAATCCAGATACATTAAAGTAATTTGGAGTTTTTGTGAATTTCACAGCAGATGATACATTAGATAGCTTTAAGAAGGGGTTGGATGGCTTTTTAGCAAGTGAGGGAATACAGGGTTATGGAAGATAGCTCATTATACAAGTTGATCCAGGGACTAGTCCGATTGCCTTTTTGGAGTTAGGAAGGAATTTTTTCCCCCTCTGAGGCAAATTGGAGAGGCTAAGGGTGGGGGTTTTTTTTGCCTTCCTCTGGATCAACTAGCAGTTAGGCAGTTAAAATAAATATTTAAAAAAAAAGGTTGAACTTGATGGACGTGAGTCTTTTTTCAGCCTAACTTACTATGTTACTATGTAGATCCATGTCTGGTAAAAAAAAAAAAAAAATAACCATCATTAATTATCATCATTAATTACCACAAGCAAATGTATAACATAAACAACATTGACCATGAAGTGTATCATATACAAATTGAATGTATCACATGCCCATTCCTTTGCATCATGTTTCTGGGCCAATGGCGGCAAGACGTTAAGGAATCTCCTTCCTTCTAATTTATAAAGAGCACCAATGTTCCTTATCCCCCTGACAGAATCAAAAAGAAAAAAAAGTCTATGAATGAATACCTTCTATTCCTGTTCCACGCTTTCACTCCCCGCCCTGTTGTGAAGACATTTTGACACTCTTGCATTCAGTACAATTATTCCTTTGATTGTGCACAAGGCATTTTCTATGACTAATAAAGATTAGCCTCTGTTTTAAAATACCTTGGTTTAGCTGAGTTTTCCTGAGAAGTGTAATTCCATCTGACGCAGATCTCTATCTTATGAAGCTGATAAGAGTGAAGAATAAAAATGTAAAATCTTGTGAATTGGAAAACCCTAAATGATCATTTTCATTGTAAGAAGGGAGAGGCTGAATTCTTATCATTAATGTTTTAATAGAGCGATGTACAATTTTTCTGGATGTATTAATTGTCAGGGAGTGGCTCTGTGCCATGCTCCTGTTTCTTGTAAAATCAAATTAGATTCTTGTTAACATAAATAGAATAATTGAAATATTCTTATTGCATACAAATAGCAAAGTATCATCCACAGCATTAAGATTTCATAGGATATCTTAACATTTTATTATTTGTCTTCGCTACATAGAAGGACTTTGGGCATCCTGGGAACATGGGCAGTAAGGCATTGTAGTAACTGCTCATACTGAGTATCCATAAGAACTAATGCAGTAACATAGGTAACACATTCAAATGAGAAGTTTGCCAGTTATTACAATGCCTTACTGAGCGGCTGGGTTCCAAGAATGCCCAAGTACTGGAATTTTAAGGAACCAAATTGTCTTATCCCATGCCAATGCATTTAAAGCTGAAGCAGCTTCATTTTATACCCACTTGAAATAAAAATACCTTGTACTGTTGAGCCTTTTATAAGCGAGCTGGATGAGACCTTGGTGCTTGTTATGCCATAGGTTTGTGTCATGCCAAGGCAACGTTGCCCTGGCATCAATAGTTCACATAGCAAAACAGTTGGTCAAAGTCTCACACAGAGACCCTTGATTGTATATCTCACCAGGGGGGCTGTGGAAAGGTGAGAACCATATCTCTCTTTTTGAGACGATCTGGAGCCACACCAGGAAGCTGGCCAGTATGTTCTTTGATCGGCTGATCAAAGAACAGAGCTGTGGACCTAGAGCAGCAGGGGGGGATAGCTAGTAGAAAATTATGGATTATAGGAAAGTATCCATACCTCCTGTGTCATAGGATTCACAACCTCATAACTTACATATTGGTTATGAGGAGGTCACAAGCTTCCTAACAATACTAAACAGGACCAGCCTATACCTACCCGTTAGGAGAACTGGTTTCTGGGGGACTGGAAAATGGGAACCTATTAGTGTTTGGTATTGTTCTGTTTGCTCACATATGGATCACAGCCTACCCATGTTTTTATTATAGTATTGGGTACTGGCAAGCACCCATATTATATTAAGGGATATTTGGGAATATTGCCTGAGAGTAGCAGACCCCCTGCAGGGGGGTCGTAAATGACATGTTCCCAGGCAGTCCTACCTCCTGCATAAGGTAATGAGGGGAGTGTCCCAGCAGGGAATAAAAAGGTAATAGATCCAATATCCCTTTGTCACACAAGGAGGCTTCATTTTCCAAGTGAATTGTATGTCCAACTTTCAAGTCCTGCCTCAGAGGATACATTGACAACTTCTAAACTTGGCAAAGTAAGGGTTTTCATTGTGTTTTATTCCCTTTTATTTTATTTACTGTTTTGCAATAATATGTCATTTTTGTAATATCATTTTTATATACATATGCACTGTTTCTTGTAATATTAAATACCATTTAATACGTTAGTCCTAGTGCTCTAAATGAACTCATAGCCCATATGAATGCTTGTGCCTAAGTGTATGAACTCTCTGTATGTGTGGAAAGGGAAAGTTGCCTATTTGTATGTTTGATAACTAGTACGGCTAGCAGGAAAGTGTGTTTGAGTGTGAATTAACCCTTTGGCTGCTGGAGTGCTTGTTAGACTAGTAGTATCTTACCCTGACTAACTACCATAGGAGAGAGTGTTTGATGTATTGTGTAGTGTGAGTTATTACCTGTTATAGAGGGCAGGGGAATAGTCACATTAGGTTTCTATCTCCTGTTAATGATAGATGGTGGCAGGGAATGAACTTTGTGGGTGTTGGTGTGTTTTTGGGGTGTCTGATGTTAGTCTAACCTGTGTGTAAGGTGATTGAGAGACTGATTGTAACCCCTTGTAGCCAAACCCAAGAGTTAAGTGTGGTGGAGTGGAAGTGTTTTTGTGACAGTTTGTTCTATTAATTTTGTTGGAGCCTCCGTTGTTCTCTTCTGCAGTTTGAAAAGCCTTCTGCCTCTGATTAAAGTGCCTGTGCCCAAGGTTTGTGTATAATATATATATATATATATATATACAGTATGTCTGTGCTATGAATTTATATATAAGTTATATGAAGTAAAAACAGAATAGGTAAAACGTATGGCATGTAAATTTAGAGCATTGTCTGCGGTCAGAATTATTGGTTAACCTTATTTAAACACAAACGGTGGAAGCCTTGTTGCTCCCTGTACTACTTCCTCAGGGGCATTACAGACAATTACTTCGGTTGTGTTTAAATAAGGTTAACAATCAATTAATTTACATAATTAATAGTTTCCATAAAATGTACTTTTTAAATACATATAAAAGTCCAATCAATTCACAATATTAATTAAAAAGAAGTTGTATATACATGGAATCGTCAGATTACAGACGTTATGTTAATCATTTTTAATCCTTATGTATCTGGATGAATGTGTTCATTAAAAGATTATCGATGTACAACCAATACGTGTGTATTAATTTGTTATTTGAATTATTTGGTGTACTTTTATTTATTATATAAAATATTGGTGTTGATTTATTCATTAAGAAAACATTTTAAATCGATTTCTACGTTGAGACCCATCGGGGATAAAGTCTTTAATTTATGGATCCAGTAAATCTCTTCCCTTGAAATTATTTGTACTATATCCCCCCCCCCTCTCCAATGGGTTTTTTTAAACAATACCAACGAATTTTAATAAAGACGGATCTGCGTTATGATGTGTATTAAAATGTGCTGATACACTATGTTTCATTACTTTTTTCTTAATGTTATTCATATGCTCTCGTATCCGTACTTTTAGTGTCCTATTCGTTCTCCCGACATATTGTAAATTGCATGGACAATGTAACAGATAAATCACATTATTGCTATTGCATGTGATACATGACCTAATGGTGAATTCTTCCTCGGTAACATTGGATACAAAAGTATTTATTCAGTTTTTGCAGGAAAAGAACCCATTTATATTTCTTGACATGAATCCTTCTTTCTCTTTCAGGTAAATTACTAGGTGCCAATATGTGTTTTAAAGGGCAAGGAAAGGCAAAGAAATAAAATCCCACTTTTACCTTCTTTAATGAAAAGGAAATCTATCTCCAATATACTGTAATTAAAAAATGTGTACTGTTTTTATAAGAAACCTGACTGTATGCAGTGAAATTGTCCCTTCATTTACTTCTGTGGATAGGAATTGTCATACAGTCCCTAACTTCTGGCAGGGAAACAATCATACTTATGAACAGCAGGGGGAGCCCCTGCCTTACTTACCAGCCATGCAGAACTCAAGCAGCTTAGTTTTTTTATGATTTGTGACGACCCCTAAGAAGCCCAGATCACACTGAGCATGTGCGAGTCTTGATATTGCAGAGATGTCTAACAAAGTTACAAGATGACAGCCCCCTGTGGCCAACTTTGAAAGCATAAATCATTTGTTTGATTAGGCTTGTGGTGCAGTAAGTTCATGGTTATGTTTAGTATACAAAATACACCATTTCTAGCCTTATTCTATTTTACACTTTCCTTGCCCTTTAAAATATTGTTTTTTTTTATATATGATCCTTGGTTTAGATGTTAGAAATTGCTGTAAATCCTTGTCTTTTTGCAATATGTGCCAATGTTTCCTTACTGTCGGTTCCAATTTGCTGTGTGAATTATTATAGGTTGTAATAAATGAAATTGGGTTATTCTCGTTGTTCCTTCTTATTTGGTTCAAAAGATCTTCTCTTTTTATTTTGTCACATTTGGTTTTTGCTTCAGTTATTAACTCATCGTTGTATCCTTTCTCAATTAATTGTGTGCTCAGGATTTGGCATTCTTTCTCATAGTCTGATGGTTTGCTGCAATTTTATTTTATTCTGTTGAATTGGCTGTAAGGAATGTTATTTAGCCAATTTTTGTGGTGACAACTGTTTTTTAATATAAAGCCATTGCAATCAGTTGGCTTTCTATACATTGAAGTTTCCAATTTTTGAGGCTGGGGAAAGCAGAATGTAAGAAGTGCAGTTGAGTGTGTGTGTGCCAGTTTGAGTCACTGAGCTCTCTGCAGGTGCAGCAAAAGGAGCAGAGTAACCATCTTAAGTACCTGGAGCACAGCAAGGGACCACAGCCAAGAAGAACTGGGGACATCACACAAGTGAAAAACACAACAGGCTGGTTGGAAACTGAGCAGAACAGAATGGCAGGAGAAAATCAACTACAGAACTCATTCAAGAACAGTCAGGGGCAGGATGTGACGACAGTCCCTACACAGCACATGCCACCACCACCACAAGCCCAGAAAGCCCCACCACGGAAAAACTGACTGTTAAAAAAAAAGAAATTGGACTCATCAGTGCGTGTGTCATCATTATAGGTAAGGAAAGCCAATGTGAAATTATTCATCTGTATTTATAGTGAAGCCGGCTAGCCACAGCTCTGCAGAACCAGGAATCAGCCCTGGAGCAAAGTATTTGTAAAGCCAAAAGCACCCACTGCAATGGACATATATTGATCAGTAAGTTACCAATTTGCAGCTTTTGAACTGAGCATTCCTCCTATATCGATTCCTAAGCATTGTTATTGTATTTAATTTGTAAGATTTCAATACCTGGGGGGTTGGATTCCCCTTTAATTCCGATAGGGAATAGTGTGAGCATGCAAGTGATGGGGGTAGTCGGCAGATGAGTTTCAAATGGATTGAGATAAAGGGGACGATTTACTAAATTCACGAGAATAGAAGTTCAATCGAATTCCGATCGTAGGATTAATTTGATAGGTTGAATATGCAAATTAGGCTTTTTCGATCATCGAATAGCGAACGATCGAATAGATTCAAATGATCGAATATTCGATCATCGAAGAATTTAAAATTTAAAAATTATTCTATTGCCTACTTCACCAGATTGGACCTACCGAATTGTAATAGAAGCCTATGGGAGCATTCCCATAGGCTTCTGAGTCTAAGTCCTTATCGAATAGGATTTGTACGATTGAAGTCTTCCATCGTTCGAATCATACGAATTATTAGAATGATCGAAGATCGAATAACAGGGTAGCCTAAAACTATTCGATTAGCATTCGAAAATCGAATATGGAGCAAAATCGAATTTATTCTGGGGAATAATAGTAAATTTGCCCCTAAGTGGGGGGTGAAGAGGAAGAAGAGGACATAGTAAGTGGAGGGTGCAGGGCCAAGAAGTAATGCCTTGGGCACAAGAACTATTTGGCCCAGATCTGACACATGCATAATTACTGATTGACTTGTAATATTTTCATTACTGAAAATGACTAGTTATGAATCACCACCTCCAAGATATCCCAGATTTTCTTTGGGGCCCCTTGCTTACAATATTACTGAGTTTTACACTGACATGACAATTTGGAGGACATAATCCTCTGACTTTTCAAACAGGTCAATTGTCACATGGTGTGGTTTATTCATTCACACCAAATATTAATCATTGACCCAGCTAGCAGCTTGTCTGTGGGTTTAAATATACTGAGTTGTTAATTATGCAGTTTTATAAAGAAAACATTAGCTGTATATGGCAGAGAATGACATTTAAAGGTGAAGTTCATTTTAAAGTTAACTTTAAGTTATAGAATGTTCTATATTTATTTCCCCTTTTTCTTTCTCCTCTTTCCAGGATTCAATTGAGGGTCACTGACCCCAGCATCCAAAAAAAAAAACCACTGCTACTTTAATTTAATTGCTTAGCATTTTGTTCATAACCTCACCTATTCATATTCCAGTTACTCATTGCTAGTGGTAAATAAGATTCTAAACTATACAGCTGCTGAACAAAAAATAAAATGAATAAATAATCAATAAAAATGAACACCAGTGGAAAGCTGTTTAATTTCCCTGTCTACACCATACCAAAACTCAAGATAAATGTAAAATATTAATATTTTAAGCCTTCATTCCCACTGCCAGCATGTATATATCCTTATTAGACAATAATATGACAAATCCTCATGTTTGAACCTGAGTTGTATCTATCTGCAGGTACACTTTCTTTTTCTTTACTTGCAAGGTTTTCCTCAATTTGCAGTAAAAAGAAAAGTGCATTGCTGCCAATGTTTGCATATTTTGAGGTCCTCAAAACTTAAAATGCTTTTTAATTTATCCAGGTTCAAAATTGTATCCAACATTTAGCCAGCCCTGGGAATCTCTCTAGAAACCAAAGGGGGTTAATAACGCACCCAGAGGCAAAAGGAAGTACTGAAAAGGATAGGAAATGTACTTCTATATAAAAGAGAGGACTTGTGGTCTTCTAGGTCAGTCTAATTACCTGTAAATGAATTAAAATGACTAAATGCTGAATGGGTTCTCAGTGTGAGTTCTGGCCAGAAATCACTCTCATTAACAAGTCATTGCTCCTTTTGCTGCTAGAGTTCAGGTACCTGCCGCACTCGAATAAAGATGTGTGGGAAATAATTGGCGGATGTGGACTAGGACTCTGACATCACGTCCTGAAAGTTTATTCTTCCTGCGGCGTCACATAAATCTGAGGCTGCTTGTTCGGTGGTTCCTTTGGATTGCAATATGCAGAGGAGACTTGAGTTGTGAAAGCATTCTGTGTTGAGGCTGGTGCTAGATCTAAACCATGGCTTTAATTGTTCCGGTTCCCAGCTTGTTAAGGCTGTTTAGCCAGAATCCTTTACAAATGTTCATGCACTTAGTTTATAACTTTTTTTTATAATGTTAACTCAACAAATCTAAACGATAGTCCATAAAATGGTACTTTAAAACTAAAAGAAAACAACTCTGGCATTTGTAGGAACGATTACATTTTTTTTTTACTGCCTACATACAGAATATAATATCTGATAGATGCCTTTTAAGTGCTTTGTAATTAGATTAGTAGTGGTATAGTATTCAGATGCTGCTTCCAATATGGTATACAGAGTTACAGGTATAGTTATCAGTAGCAACCAATAAGATATTTGCCTTGAAACAGGCGACAATTAAGCTGATGATTGGTAGATAAATATGACCTATTGCAAAGGTATTAAAGGGATACATTCATCAGTTAATAGTGCTACTCCAGTAGACTTCTGCACTGAAATCCATTTCTCAAAAGAGCAAACAGATTTTTTTTTAATATGGAGTTTGGAAATCTGACATGGGGCTAGACATTGTCAATTTCCCAGCTGCCACTGGTCATGTGACTTGCGCCAGCACTTTAGGAGGGAACTACTTTCTGGCAGGCTGTTTTTCCTTGAGTCACAGTGGGACATGGGTTTTTAATATTGAGTGCCGTTCTTAGATCTACCAGGCAGCTGTTATCTTGTGTTAGGGAGCGGTTATCTGGTTACCTTCTCATTGTTCTGTTAGGCTGCTGTAGGGGAAAGGGTTATATCACTCCAACTTGCAGTAAAGAGTGATTGAGGTTTATCAGAGCACAAATTACATGACTTGAGGCAGCTGGGAAATTGACAAAATGTCTAGCCCCATGCCAGATTTCAAAATGAATTTTAAAAAAAAAATCTGTTTGCCCTTTTGAGAAATGGATTCAATGCAGAATTCTGCTGGAGCAGCACTATTAACGGATTGATTTTGAAAAAAAAACACGTTTTCCTGTGACGGTATCTCTTTAAGCATCTGTTGATGTCAATCCATTATGTTAAAAGCACAGTGGCATAAGTACTGCACCACATATGCTGCAAGGAGGCTCCATCAGTAGAGAGACAATGCAGCACATCTTTCATAGGGCAGACTGGGGTGGGGGACCAGGTAGAGCTTTTCACCAGGACTCACAGTCCCCTAGTTACACCACTGTTAAAAAAAACAAAAAACACACGTTTCTAAATATGCTCTGTGTAAGATGTGTAAACCTATATTTTAGAACACATTACATAAAGACAGCTGCCGTGTAGGCTCCCTTTAATCAAAGCAAGCCCTATATTGCAATATATTAAAGCTGACCTACAGTCACTTAGTCCTTCAGTAACTATTTTCTGATTCGTTGAAACAAAATGTATACAATACCTCTTCTAAATACAAAATACCTGTGCACATGCTTTATCATGGTTTAATAATGGACCTGTATATCTTGGGTATAATGTTAAAAAAGTAGTAAAAAAAAAAAAAAAAGTGTAATGTGCCTATGTGTCAGACGCATCAGTAAACTTGATCTACCTTTATGTGCCGCCCTTTAAGTCACCAGGTGCATTCTAGACAACCAAGCAAAAATTGAAAATAAAAGGAACATAATCAAGAAGGCCTTGTCTCCGTAAAGTAGTAAAATCTTAGAGAACTTAAAGGGGTGGTTCACCTTCATGTTAACTTTTAGTATATTGTAGAAGGGCCAATTTTAAGAAACTTTTCAATTGGTCTTCATTATTTATTTTTCATAGTTTTTTAAGGATTTGCAATTTTCTTCTGTTTCGTTGCAGCTTGCAAATGGGGGTCACTGACACCATCTAAAAACAAATGCTCTGTAAGGCTACACATGTATTGTTATTGCAACTTTTTATTACTTATTCTATTCAGTCCCTCTCCTATTCATATTCCAGTCTCTTATTCAAATCAATACAGGGTTGCTAGGGTAATTTGTACCCTAGAAACCAAATTGCTGACACTGCAAACTAGAGAGCTGCTGAATAAAAAGCTAAACCACAAACAATAAAAAATGAAAACCAATTGCAAATTGTCTCAGAATATCACTCTCTATATCATACTGAAAGTTAACTCAAAGGTGAACAACCCCTTTAATATCATAGAGCAGTGATTTTCAACCTTGTGCCTCCAGCTGTTAAGGAACTACAAGTCCCACAATGCAATGAAGGAGTCTGACAGCCACAGTCAGGCTAATGCATTGTGGGACTTGTAGTTTCTTAACAGCTGGAGGCACAAGGTTGAAAATCACTGTCATAGAGAATGTGTTATGTATTCCCTTATGGTGCAGTAGCTGGTGCTGCTGGATGCTTGCTGCCAATGTTATCATGCTGGCATAGAGAATAAATAGGCCAGCATTTTTTCTAAAAAGTTGGCAACCCTAAAAATGTAACAAGCATAATCAACCCCTGAAAATATGCCTCTACCTTTGTGCTCCTCCATGTTAAAAGGGATCCTGTCATGGGAAAAGTTTTTCTCAAAATACATCAGTTAATATTACTGCTTCAGCAGAATTCTGCATTGAAATCAATTTCTCAAAATAGCAAACTTTTTTTTTATATTTCATTTTGAAATCTGACATAGGGCTAGACATATTGTAAGTTTCCCAGCTGCCCCAAGTCATGCGACTTGTGCTCTGATAACACAAGATAACAGCTGTCGGTAGATCTAAGAACAGCACTCAATAGTAAATAGCCATGTCCCACTGCGTACTATTCAGTTACATTGAGAAGGAAAAACAACAGCCTGCCAGAAAGCAGCTCCCTCCTAAAGTGCTGGCACACGTCCCATGACCAGCTGGGAAATTGACAAAATGCCTAGCCCTATGTCACATTTCAAAAGGAAATATGAAAAAAAATCTTTTGAGAAATGGATTTCAGTGCAGAAGTCTACTGGATCAGCCCTATTAACCGATGTGTTTTGAAGAGAGAAAAAAAAAAAAAAAAAAAAAAAAAAAAAAAAAAAAAAAAAAAAGTGATTTTTAGCAGCTTTGCCACCAAGGATTAATTTTGCATAGTTCCATTAAGGGTCGGCATGTATAAAACATCTCTGCTACTAAGGAATGCTGGGAGATGTAGTTTGCAATAGCTCAGGTCACCAACAGCACTGGGACCTTATATTTTTATCCACATTTATGAATGGATAATATGTTTAAAGTAACAGTTCAAGTGAACAAATGAAAACTGTATAGATAGGTTGTGCAAAATAAAATAGGTTTCTTAGTTAGCAAAAATGTAATATATAAAAGGCTGAAGTGACTATTTGTAGTACAATAGCCAGAATCCAGCTCCCTTATTTTCAACTAAGTTAGTCAGCAACTTCAAGAAGGCCCACAGGGGAAACAACTGTTCAGTGGGTTTGCAATGGATCCTCAACATTCAGGTCGGATTCAAAAGCAACAGTTATGACCCATGTGGCCCCCCTCAAGTCACGGATTGGTTACTGCCTGTTTGTCAGTGAAACCAAAAGAGCTGCAAAGTAGGAAGTAGTGTTCTGGCCATTATGTCCAAAATCCAGTCATTCCAGCCTTTATACAGATACATTTTTGGCAAACTATATTGGAAACAGTTTTCATTTTGCACAGCCTGTATTTAGCCAGTTTTTAATTTTTTTACTGAACTGTTCCTTTAACGGAAAAGTTTTGAATTAATAAGCTTGGATTTAAAGGTAACGGAGTCCCCCGATGTCCACAATTAAGCTTCAAAATAAACTTATTACACAAGAACCAATTGCTACTGGTGAAAGTGCATTCAGGTGCATTTCTAGTAGCATCTGTCAGGTGGTACATGTTTGGTGCTTCTGTTCCAGCTTTTGGATGCCACCATTCATTCTTTAGCATAGGCATAAAGCCACCAGATCAATCAAGGGTGTAAAAGCACGAGATATTTTAGGAAAAGAAAAAAAAGTTTATTTGAATCAAACATCTCAAACAATAGTACATAAATACTTTAATCTCATCTGTCAAGTAATTTAAAAAAACATTTTAACTGATCTCTAAACTTTTTTCATAATCCCATCTTGAACTCCCAAGGAAGAAACTTAATACATGGACTGTGGGACTATATTTGCTATATTAACACTATCAAC
>CM044431.1:113480266-113494752 GCA_024363595.1 Xenopus borealis | reverse complement strand
AAAAAAAAAAAAAACTTTATGCAGAGCTCTAGCAACATAGTGGACAACAAGGCACTGGGTACATGGCAACAGACGGAAAAATTTTTTTAGCACATGTTCAGGCTTTTCTTCTACGAATACCTGTAAAAAAAAAATATATATATATATTTATATTTTTCATGGAATAACAAATTACATACACCTGCCTTTAAATAGTGTATTCAATTTAAGCTACTACAGTGCTGAAATGTAGCTACATTTCAGGTCCAAATTTTATTAAAAATGGGTTGTTCATCTTAAAACACTTTCAGTTCAGTTGTTTAGAAAACATTTTTCATTTTTTCAGTTTCTCTCCATTTCCCCTTTTATGACTTACTCTAATATTGAAGTTTAAAGGGATCCAGTCATGGGAAAAACTTTCAAAATGCATCAGGTAATAGTGTGGTTACAGAAGAATTCTGCACTGAAATCCATTTCTCAAAAGAGCAAACAGATTTTTTTATATTTCATTTTGAAATCTGACATGGGGCTAGACATTGTCAATTTCCCAGCTGCCCAAAGTCATGTGACTTGTGCTCTGATAAACTTCAATCACTCTTTACTGCTGTACTGCATGTTGGAGTGATATCAACCCTCCCTTTCCCCCCCCCCCAGCAGCCTAACAACAGAACAACCAGATAACAGCTCCCTAACACAAGATAACAGCTGCCTGGTAGATCCAAGAACAACACTCAATAGTAAAAACCATGTCCCACTGTGTACTATTCAGTTACACTGAGAAGGAAAAACAGCCTGCCAGAAAGCAGTTCCCTCCTAAAGTCACATGCCCTGGGAAATTGACAAAATGTCTAGCCCCATGTCAGATTTCAAAACTGAATATAAAAATAATTGTTTGCTCTTTTGAGAAATGGATTTCAGTGCAGAAGTCTACTGGAGCAGCACTTTTAACTGATGCGATTAAAAAAATAAAATTACATGTTTTCCCATGACAGTTTCCCTTTAAAAACAATTTTTGACCTTCTTACAGCTTTATGAACCATCACTGGGAGGGGGTGGGGGGGGTGTCAGACTCTTAAAACTGTTCTAAATTGATACAAGTTAGCCTTGGTCCTGCTGAGCAGAATAGCAAAATCCCCAAGTTTCATTAACTTAAGTTAGAATTATACAATAGGTGCAATATTACAGATTCTGCTGATAAATGTTAACCAACTGTGCTTTTGATTACTAAGCCGACAGACTGAAAGACAGGAAGATGCAAATTATTAAAAGTTTTTCCAAAAATACAATATGGAAAGTAACTGAAGAGGGTCTTTATTTCTGGTGAATAATATGAAGACCACTGGAGGAAAAAATTTTTTTGTAATGATAGTTGTAATGATAGTTGGCTCCGTCTCAAGACTGTTCCTATATTAGGGAAGGCAACAATTGCCTACTCTACAGTAAACGTACAGCTGGAGAATCCAATTGCCAATTCTACATTTAGTCAACCATTAACAAAAGACATCCTTTAAAAATGTCAGTGACATTAAACTGAGCATGTGGAACACAAATCTGATTTGGATGGTTTTTTTTTTTTTAAGGGAAACACCAGTTATATAGGAAGCAGTATGGCAACTGGCACAATTAAGAGTTTCTTTGAAACATGTGCAATAAAGTATAAAATTATGCTTTTGGTAGAACACACACTTATGGTGCTGGTTGCTATAGAGCTTCTTATATTTATAACTGGCATCTCCCTGGTACCCTGCCTTGCCAGAGTACCAGATTCTGAATTTGCTAAATTCTTTTTAATTTAATGATTACTGTATACACCCATTTATTGTACAGTGGTGTGGAATGTGGTCACCTTAAGTGTTAATGTTTCAAAATGTTTAAGTTAAAAACACTGCATTTACAGGTGGTTAACCAATCCAAATGTTTGACATCATAAAAAAAAATTTAAGATACTTCTCTACAAATTAATAAAATTGCAAATTTAAAAAAAAACCCTGGTTCAGACTCCTGATATTATGCAGCAGAAGTCCGCAAATTAAGTGTATGTGCATTTTTTAAAGTCTACAGAGGCGTTCATTTGCCTTTTCTGTTCTGTGTCAAGGGGACTTATTTTACAAAGTTATAGCCAATATTACAAAGTTTTGCCAAGCCTTTCAAGCCTATATTACACTGCACCATATTGATATTAGATGTATGGTATACATGACATTTTACCCTCTTAATCAAAACAGCAGGCACAATCCAGAGCATTCAGCCTTATGGATATTGGGTGTGTTATGGACCCAATGGATCAGGAAGAAATTAGGCAGATGGCAAAGTGTGTTCGTTCTGTACTCTGACCTCCAATCAGTAACTCAAGAGAAATGTGTTGATCACCAACTCATTGAAGGTTTCTCCCAGTGGCCTCAAGGCAGGTGCTTTTTTTTTTTTTATTTTGTGACATGAAGGCAAGCTTTAGTTACTTTAGAACTTTTTGCAAGTAGAGGTTGCTTTTCAACTATGGCTCAGTTAAAATGTTCGGGAGCCCCAGCTTTATATAATTGCTCCAGAGAACAGAAATATGATCACTGCAGACACCACCTAAAACATGCCCTGTATCCATGTACAGTTTGGACCGAGAAACCCCTTAAAAAATAAATAAAATTTCAATATACTGCAAACCTCGGGAGCTTAGTTTGAATTCCTCTGGCGCAGGTTGTCATTGTTTCCACCGGAATTACTTTTCCTGTAAAGCAGAGCAGTTCAGGTAAATAAATGCCATAATTAACTTAAATGTTGAGTCACTTATTTTGGGGTTGTGTTTTCATGACTTGTAATCTTAAATTTACCCATTCTAAAGCTCAAGAATATATAGGGGTAGTATGTATATGCGTATACTTACAGAGCACCTGTTGCAGAATCTTCATCTAAAAAAAAATTTTAAAAAAATTTAAGAGCAGGTCTGCTTGAAGTTTGTAGCCAGGAATACAAAGCTGCAGACTAAACAGTACTACCTATAACTATGAAAGTCTCTTGTGCCTATGCACGGCTTCCTTAACTTATTTAAAGTGTTATGCTTACCAAGGTAGGAATTCACACTTACTGTTGCTTAAAATGAACTTAAGATTAATGTAAGCTCATACTATTCCAACAATTTGATAAATTAAAGGCACATTGTTCAAAATGCAGCAGAAAGTTAGTTTTGGAATCTGGTTCTAACTGAAATCAGGTTAATTTTTTTCCTTTTTTTTTTTTTTTAAATGCAAAACTGGTTTACAAATTAGAGTGCTAATGGAACCTAAAATTATTCTGTCAAACTTCACTTTAATCAGGGATTGGGGGAAGGAAATTTATGAAGACACTGTACCCTGAAACTAGAAAGGAAACCTTAACTGTGGAGGCACTTACCTTCACACACCTCATCTGGCTTTCTCCTCTTCTCATAAATAAAGATTATTGTGACTAGTACCAATACTTCTCCAACAATGCCCAAGAAGGGCCAAAGAGCAGCCAGACGACTTCTCACATGGAAATGTATTCTATCCCCACCACTGCCCAGCTCATTTGTGCCATTGCAAGTGTAATCTTTTTGGTCTCTCTCAATATCCACATTACTTATCCTCAGCACAGTCTGATTGCCGGTCGACTTTATAACATAATGATCTGAGCTTCCATTTGATATGATCTAGGGAGAAGAAAAAAAATCCAACGTCATCCATATAGGTTCAAGTTTAATTGCACCAGTCAGACAAATTAATTTAACACACCAAATTCTTAACCCAACCACAGTAGCTAAGCAAGCTTTGTTTGTACAGGAGAGCAGTTAAAAGCTAACACCTACACACAAATTAAAAGCTTATATATAGCTCAGCCTGTCCAAAGCCCTGATTGCACAGTTCTAAACACCACTATGTGACTTGCATGTACAGTTAAGTTACCTGGGCTGGTGCCAGCAGGGAGAGAGCCTATGAGTAAGTGCCCCAATAGTCATGAAACAAGGCAGGCCTTCACCTGCATGTCCCAATAAATGGATTGAACTTAGATTTTTGGTCATTATTTTGGAGAAATAACTCAACTTTGATTCCGGTTATAGACGAGATAAATGGGCAAAGTTTCCCCCCCACCATGATATTTTAATGTTTCAATAAGGTCTTGTTTATACTAGCTGCCAGCATTTGTTCCAGAATAGCTACACAACACTTCTGGGGTAATGCGGATCACAAAAATATGGTTTAACTGGTTAACAGACAGCAGTGTTAAGCAACTTTGTTCCACGACCATTAGAAAAAAAAACCATCACAATCCTCTACTAGACTGGAAGACTATTTTAAAATAGTGTCAAGACTGACCAGATACAATAAAAAAAAATTTAAAAAAATTCAGCAGTCACAAATCATCCCCAACCAAAGGAGCAGTCTAATAGAGCCTGAACTCTGGTAGGGGGTAAAAGTAGTTTATATTAGAAGTTGTCCTGCCAGTGCTAGGACACCCACAATGGGAGGGAGCAAAAGCATAATGAGCAAGCACAGAGACGCTCATTATGCAAGTGACATCAGAAAAACACAAGTGTGTGTAGCCCGGTGCTGGAGGGTGAGCTCACACCAAATTGCAGCACAGCTTTTTGAGCTGAAGAAAAAAAAAAACAAACATACCTACACAGTTTCCCTAGAATAGTATACCTTTAACATCCTCTGAAAACCTCTTCTTGATCTGCTATCATAGATAAAGTACTTCGTTTTAGTGGGACCAAAAACAGATATAGAATATTGAACACAAACCTCTACTCCATTAGGCGAAATAATGTACCAGGCCCAGTCAGTCACAGGTGGGAAGGAATGGCTTTGACAGGTCAGCACACCTGTATCCCCCTCATTTCCATGCTCACTTGCTTTTAGGTGAATCACTTGGGGTGAAACTGAAGAGAAAAAAATAAAAATTAGTACAAAGCCACTTGCTCACACACTGGGCAAGCTCCCAAGAGAGAGAATGGGGGGGTATCAAACATTACCTGATACATTAATAACCTGTTTCACGTCAGGTGTAGTCAAGAATTCACATGTGTACTGTCCTGAGCCATCCCCAGGCAACCCTGTAACACTACAAAGGTGCAAGAAGCAAATTAACAAAACCTTTTATAAAAACATCCCATCAGACAGTTAAATTCCCCTTTTTTTTTCTTACAGAGACCATCCTTATTCTCACAGTCAAGGGAAACAGACTTTACTCTGTCGAAGAGTCTGCTAAAAGCAGGAAGTTTCCAACCCACTGGCCTGTAATTGCTAGGAGGATTGGATAACTTTCAAATTCATGCAGATACAGCCACAAGGTCAGAATGGAAGTCTAAATCAAAAATCACATCCTACAGCAATAAAATCTGCTAACTTCTATAGGAGGCCTTATTATAAATGACACCAGTCTTTAATTTGACAAAGTACCTACTTGTAAGTCATGGTATTAGAAGTGTCCTTATCTTCCTTAAGGACCTTACTGCCCTTCAGCCACCGGTGACCAGAGACAGTAAGAGAATTATCAGAGAGGTTACAGCTCAGAATCACTGTTTTCTCAGACAAATGTAGGATGTCTGTTGTAATTTCTGGATCTGTTTGGGGAAAAAAAAAGCGGTTATTGCAGTGTAATTAACTACAAGTGCACCTCCTGGCATGGTCTACCACTATTCCACTTCAAGTGTTCTTACCATCTTTTTGCCATTAAAAGGGACCTGTCACCCTAGGAAATAATTCCAAATTATTTTCTATCATGTTAGTTGAGCAAAATAAAATATACTTACAATACAATTATTTAAATTTTGTTTCCTTTGGTCTAGGAATTACACAATCGCAGCATGCAGGCAGTAGCCATTTTGTGGACACTTGTGTAGCACAAGTTGTACAACACCCCAAAATCTTGTGTAGTCAACAGAATGGGGGTCCTAATGGCCATAGACAGTGTGCCCACACAATTAGAGTGTTAGGAGGGAGGTGGAATGTGGGGAGAGCAGTAACATCTAGGAAGTGCTGAATGATAAGTGAAAGCAATTGACTGCCCCACCACTATGCCCAAGGCATAGAGGCGGGACAGGCAATATATGATTGACAGCTCAGACATTTAAACACCTTTATAACAGGGACGGATGTTTTAACGAAAAAAAGAATTGGGGTTCCATGTTTTATTTGTAAATGACTTATTATACAGCTTTTTATGTATAGGTGACAGGTCCTCTTTAAGGAGATAAAGGCACTTAAAAGTTATATGGATGCTATCCAACTGGGGTATAAGACCGTGCTACAATAGAACTTTTGCTGTAGCCAAAAAGGTTACCGTATTAGATTTATTAGACCACCACAAAGTTAAAAAATTTTTGCCATTGTTTATTTCAAATAAATCAGGTAATCCACTATTCAGAAGGAATTTGTTTCATAAGGCAAAAAGATTGTCAAGTGCCACTTACAAAATTCATATTCCCGGTGGTGTCAAATGGTAAAAAGCACCTGGATGTACACAAGCTACTGGGGGATATCCCTTATAACCCCCACCTTCAGCAAGTTAATCAAAGCAAAGTGACAGACATGCAAGAAAAAGGCTGAAAGGTCTAATGGAAGCCACAGGAGCAAAGGTACAAATATGTTCCAAAGTTATGCCAGTTTGGAATCTGCAAGGCAAGATCACCGGACTCACAAAACTACAAGACAGGAAGATAATCTTTTGGGGTCTGTGTGAAGGAAAAACTGTACCTCCAGGAATTGAACAGGAAACAGACAGACTGCAGCAAAATTTACAGCAAGGAGTCAAAAAAATTAAAAAGGTTCTACAAAGGTAGGGTGTGGTTTGAGGTTGGGTCTAGTCTTCAGGCAGTTGGAGGACAAAGGAATAAAAAAAAGGGTAAAAGGTTCCAGGTTACATGGCCAAGAGGTTTGTTCTCGAAACAGTGGAAGTCTGGGGAAGGATTACTTGGGTAATGGGAAGAGCTTGGATATTCCCACTCACGGTCAATGACCATCACATTGGCCTGGGAGCAGATCCATTTGGTGCGTGGGATCTTTGTTAGATGATTGCGGTCAGGGTCATTGCTAGCCCGACATTCGTAGGTTCCAGAGTCCTCCGGAATCAAGCTTGTGACATAGAGCATACTAGTGGCATGCGACATATAGGTGGCATTAATTTGCACACGTTCTTCACGACCACCATCCCACAGCTGGGAGAAGCGCTCATTGTTGCTGTAGTCTGCCTCAAACCACCACTGAATCTCAGGTATGGGTCGGCCAATAGCTTCACAGTGTAGCTCCACAGCTTCCCCTGTCAACCTGACTTCCGAAAGCGGAGATTTAATGAACCCGGCTGTGAGGAGCAAGGGGAGGACAATGGAACAAAGAAAATGGCTCAACATTTTTGTTAAAGGTGAAAGAAAGAATGGAGGTTAGTAAGAATAACTTCATTTCTTCTGTTGCTCTGTACAAGCATCAGGTGCAAGAAAGTGACAACCACTTATTGCACAGAATGTGACAATTGATGCTTGAGCACCAAGTGCATGTCACTTAACTGCTTACAGGCAA
Source organism: Xenopus borealis (assembly GCA_024363595.1). NCBI lineage: Eukaryota > Metazoa > Chordata > Amphibia > Anura > Pipidae > Xenopus > Xenopus borealis. Next base: position 113,487,250 of record CM044431.1, on the reverse strand, counting down.
TTCCCATTCACCAGATGGGAGACAACGGGCGTTTGCCCCCCGAATCACACTTTTTACAAGATTAACTTTTTTAACTAGTAATGTCCAAGAAAAGAGCTGAAGAAAAAATATTTAATGAGAGAAATCAAGCATAACAAGCTATGCTTTGACATATTTCACAGAGTAGGAGCCAGTATACACACTATAAATTGTTATTTTATAAGCACAGCTCTGAACGAGGCATCTTTCAGGGTCAGAAGACTTTTTGCTAGCAGGACAAAGCAAGTGATGACCCTGGCGATCCTTTGCCTCCCTGCATTTGTAAAAACGACTTTCTCCAGAAGCTTAAAACAAACTGCATAAACAGTGCCGTCATGAGTGCCAACATGCACATTCCATTTGAGTAGTTACCCGCATAGCAGATAACGGGTTAGAATACAATCACTCGAGTACTTAAGGGGGAGATAAACAAGAGGCATACCATCATTCATGGCTATTGCCATTAACTTTAATAAAAAATAAAAATAAATATGGAGTAACTAGATCACATTTGAAGATTCTTTCCACTGTATGCTCAACATGAACCCCCTACCAAAAAACCAACAACCAGGGATGCACCAAATCCACAATTTTGGATTCGTCCGAACCCCCAAATCCTTAGAGAAAGATTCAGCCGAACCCTGACTTGCATATGCAAATTAGGGGTGGGAAGGAGAAAGCATTTTTTACTTCCTTGTTTTGTGACAAAAAGTCATGCAATTCCCCCCCATCCATAATTTGCATATGCAAATTAGGGTTCGGATTCGGTTCGGTAGAAGGATTTGGCCGAATCCTACTGAAAAAGGCCAAATCCTGGATTCGGTGCATCCCTACCAACAACCCACCCACTGAAAGACTACAGTAACCAAGTTGTGTTATGATCTATTCATACTGACAATTTAAGCAATTGTGGAAATCTAAGCACATATCAGAGACATCGCCATTTGGCATCTCCCATTTCATGTCTTTCTTACTAGTTGGATCTGAATGCTTGAGGAGGCCAATATTTTTTTTGCCTGCAGATCATCCACTGACCTCACCAGCCACTGTCAGGGTGCTCAGAGTGGTCTAAAGGGCATGAACTCAGCTGTTGACCTTTGTCAGTAATACAAGACGAGACCGTCTCAGAACCAAAGGTTAAATACTTGGATGAAGGGTGCCACAGAGTATTTATCCCCCTCATTCAATGAGCTGCATCTCACTCCTCCTTTAAATCAGGTCTGCACGGAGAACAAGTTCCATGCTGCCTCACAGGTCACATGACCAACTATCAACCACCGCAATGTCACCTTCACACCGTGTAACCACCCCCACAAAGCTACTAGGCAGTGTTTGCTATAGCTAGCCAGAGAAACCTCCTTTATTTAACCAGACTATTGCTGTAGGAATTAGCCAGTCTGTGTAGAGACTTCATCCTATTCAACAGTCAGCCTGGCTTAGGAAAGCCACTTGATAATTCCCAACGTCACAATTATGTGCAAAAGGAATATATTAATAAACTACTTGTGTACTATTAAAAATGTGTGATCCAAATCAGAAAACAAACTGCAACATTGATCATTTTTGCCGAGGGAACACTAAAGTTATAAAAACCATGCTTCTGGTTTGGCGGCTGCAGGTTTATTCAGTTCCCACACACACAGCTGTTGAGAAACTGTGCGATTCAGATTGCAAGAAGTAAATCAGAAAAGCTAGCATTAAGTACAAAGTTTGACTGAGCCAGCCAAAATTTTGGTTGACTGATCTGGGGTCAAAGCTGGCTTGTCACATTTTGCACTCTAAATGTGCTGAACTGGCCATACACCAGTTGAACATTACAGTAAGTTAACCAATCAACTGTTGTTGCTGTGTAATATGGTTGAGCAGTTAAAAGAACCAAGCCCTACAGATGAATAGGGCTAAAAATGCCATGTTTTACATAATCAACTTATTGCACAAGCCTAAAGTATCAGTCTCAAAAGCAGCAATGATCCAGGACTTCAAACTTGTCACAGGGGGTCACCATCTTGGAAAGTGTCTAACATTCACATGACCTGTTGAGAAGCCAAGCTTAGGGGTTGTTAAATTCTGATGCTAGTTGCACTGGTTTTTGTGTTGCCATGTAGTAATTATCCATATTAAATTACTAATCAGCCTTATACAGTGATATTTATACTTAACATGTACTTTAAAATTTGAGTCAGTCCCTAAGCTCAGTAAGTGACAGCAGCACAGGGCATGTGCAGTGAATCAGCAGAAAAGAAGATGGGGAGCTACTGGGGCATCTTTGGAGACACAGTTCTTTACTGCTAAAGGGTTTGGTTGGCTAGGGCTGGTACAGAAGCACAAAACATAATGTACATTTCTAGCCTACTTTAGTTTAACTTTCCTAGTCTTCTAAAACAATTGTGAACATACAGCATGACCATCTAAGCCAGTAAAACATCAGGAAAGAGCTGCATTGACCAGATATTCTGCGATCAGTCACATCTGAAAAGCTCATCTGTAAATATCAATTTTGGAAAGAGGTTTTGTCATTGGCATGTGTGGAAGAGATAAGAGCAACTGAAACTCAACATGGCTGGTTGAAAAAAGTTCCTGAACAAATGTAACACTTTAAAAACAATTTGGCCTACAGCCCATATCCATTCACCAAACTTCAGAATATTGCAAGTGTTGCACTAAACCAAAAACACACACCTTTCAATGTCAACAGTCTCTATAGACATCCACCTGGTAATGAAGCTTAGCAGCAAGTCCTTTGTATCTTGTTCAGTTTATGTCCAGCTACAGTAAAAAAACCCCATTTCATGGTTTTCAGGGGACCAGAAAAAAAATGTAAAATCAGGGAACTGTATTATGCATAATATATAGGTGGGACCACGAAAAAAAAAGTAAAATGAGGGTAAAAAAAACTTAAATCAGGGGGATGTAAAATGGGGGTTCTACTATATAAATTCATCATTCAAGCCATTAACAGGCTGGTAAGGGGGGAGCTAGCAGCAGTACATATTTAATGTAGAGCTGCACAAATACTTAAAATATTTACACAACTCAAATCTAGAGAGTAAAGAAATGGAGATATGAAATAAGAATTACTTGATGCTACAATTTAGAGGGAAAGATGGTTAATATAATATTTTAAGCTGTTCTGTGGATAAGAAACGTACTTCTGTAAAAAACGGTCCGCACACACTTCTATAGCAGTCGGGGAGTGAACCCCTTTTATTTCATGCCACCTCAATCATGAAATAAAAGGGGTTCACTCCCCGACTGCTATAGAAGTGTGTGCGGACCGTTTTTTACAGAAGTACGTTGCTAAGGAACCCGGCAGGGTTAACGGTGGACCAGCACCATATTGCAGTACTGTGGAAGGGAGGTGCGCGGTAAGGATTTCACAACTACTGTGGATAAGAAATCCATTTGCAATTTGTCCCTATCGGCTCCGGCAGATGCAGTCAGTCATCAGTGAGTTAAGTGTGCCATCAGAACTATGGAATCTACAGCACATAAATGGGTCTGACGAGAGTTATCCATCTCAAACTCATGTACAATGTAAAATATAAAGATATAAAATTTAAACTAAAAAAAAAAAAAAAAAATTATATATACTATATATGAGAGCATATTTGTTGGTGGAATTGCAAATTTGCAATTATATATCTTGATACCAGAACTCCGTAAAACAGCCACCAATACTAATGCAGTTAGATTAATGCCAATCAATTGTGAATAAACTTCAGCTAGAGAGATATGTAGCAACTGGCACTCTAAAAAAATGCAAAACTGTAAGACAGAACCATCACTCTCATACATAATAAAATATATTAATCGAGACCCCTAAAATACAAGTTATACTCAAGTGACAGATGGTATTTAGATTTTTTTTTTTGGCTCAACCACCATTTAAACCAAACCCATTCCAAATCGTGCCCAAGTCGCCCAATTGTTCATTCATTACTAAGAAAGTGGCAATATAGTCACAGCTCACCAATGAACAGGTCTTAGGAAATAAGTCGTTTGTGTAACAAAACAATTAAGTGGATTTGTACTTGAGCTGAATACGGAAATTACAGCTACAGACGCTAATAATTCATACAGAAATACGTATCGATGACTAGAATCAAACAATGGTGCGCACTTACAAAATAGGAAGTGATTGATGCGCCTTTCCAAGCCAGACACCCATTACTAGTCATGGCGCAGAAACCGACGCTGGACTAGGCCAAGTTTTCCCAACAAGGTACAGGAGTCCCGATCACATGGTGCATACAGGCAGACAGCCGCTTTTGAAGGCCAATCACGCACAGGAATAAAAATCGGGAGACCCTCTCCGGAATAATGTGTCATATAAAACGGATTGTAAGAATGACCTACCATCGTACCCCACAACACCCTCTTCTCGGATTGCTGTCAGGTGTGCATCAGTTCACATACACCCAGTTTGCCTACACTACAAAGCAAAAAAAGCTTACCCGAACACCATTACAGGCAAGTTTTTGGTATAGACACATGGCCTCCTACTTGCACGGGACGGGAGCCCCGGCCCATTATTACCTGTACATTCCGCTCTCCTCCCGCATAACAGCAACAGAACTGCGGGCAGCGCAAACAGCCCAAGACCCATGTTTCTGCCGTCAATCACCAGGACCTTCAATCGCTCCGCTACTACGTCTCCTGAACAACTAATGACTGCCAAACATTACGCGATCATTTATGGCCGCCTGAAAGGCGTGGCTTCCTGTGCCCACGCCTCGCTTTCGCCTTTTTCCTATGCCGTAAATGGGACGGGCAAAAACAATTAAAGGGGTTGTTTACTGTTGAACCCTGTTTTCAGTTCAGTTGTTTTCAAATAACTCCCCGGAAGTAAAGACTTTTTATCCAATTTCTTTCCATTTTCTATATGTGACTTTTTCTAATACTGGAAAGTTTCATTTTTCACCTTCTTATGGCTTTCTAATGCAGCTGTGGGAAGGGGGTCACATACTCTCTAACCCATGTTACCCAGTGATCCCCAACCAGTAGCTCCTGAGGAACATGTTGCTCTCCAACTAGGGTTGCTACCTTTTCCTGAAAAAAATACCAGCCATCCTATAAATTTATCTTTTTTTCCTATTAATAACATTGGGTTCAAACATCAAAAATACTGACCAGGCTGGTAAAATACCAGCCAGGTGGCAACCCTAGTCATGTCTCAACCCTATCTCCAACCTATTGGATCTTGCTCCCAGTTGCCTCAAAGAAGGTGCTTATTTTTGAATTCCAGGCTTGGAAGCAAGTTTTAGTTGCATAAAACTAAGTATTGTGCCAAGTAGAGCCTCCTGTAGGCTGCCAGTCCACATAGGTGCTATCCAATAACCAATTACAGCCCTTATTTGGCACTCCAATGGATTTTTACATGATTGTATTGCCCCCAACTCTTTTTACATTTTAATGTGGCTCACGGGTGAAGACGGCTGGGGATCCCTGTGCTAACCTGTTATAAATTGATAACTAAATTGATACAATTCTTATCTTTGTCCCTGCTGAGCAGAATCCCTGAGTTTCATTATAGGCAGCTGTTAGAATTGATGCAATTGTTGCTAATATTCCACAGATGCTGCTGAGAAATGTATCAACTAAAGTGACAAATTGTAACAGTTCCAAATATGCACCTGAATTACGGAGCTACTGGACTGAAACTCTGGAACCAAACCATTAAAGGGGACATATAGCATCAATTTTCACAATGCATCAAACCATGTAAAATAATGTAAAATATAAGAAACAGTTTTTATTTTAATACCTTTTAAAAAGATCAGCATGAAACCTGTTCTCAGCCCTCCCCCTGCTCCACAACAGCTGCATTTCCCCTTGCAAATCCCTGCACCTGATCATAAATTGTTCCACAATAGCTGCATTTCCCCTTGCAACTCCCTGCACCTGATCATAAACTTCTCCAGAACAGCTGCATTTTACCTTGCAACTGCCTTCACCTGATCATTAATTGTTCCAGAACAGCTGCACTTTAAACTGGCAACTCCCTGAAACTGATCATAAATTGTTCCAGAACAGCAGCATTTATTCCCTTGCAGCTCCCTGAACCTTATCATAAAGTGTTCCACACCAGCTGCATTTCCCCTTGCAACTCCCTGCACCTGATAAAAAAACTGCCCCAGAACAGCTGCATGTATTCCCATGCAACTCCCTGCAAATAAACATAAATTGTACCAGAAGTGTTGCATTTATTCCCTTGTAACTCACTGCACCTGATTATATATCAATATTAAGGAAAACAAATCTACAGCTGCTGTTCTGGAATATCATAACAGTAAATACTAATGTACACTGTTTGTATAACATTTATAATGCAATCGAGGCAGGGAATTGCACATTGTATAACAATGTGTTATGGACTATAGATTAAGGCCAGTTGGGCAGGTACATTTGTGATTAATGTCTATTTGCTGTGGGACAAAGGAGCTGTACTGTTGTACTTTAAATAAAAGAAAATATTACTATTACAGTTTGTATTAACCTTCACATCTACTGCTTTATGTTGAGCATGTAACACACAGGACAGATTGTGGGAGGGGAGGAGTTTGGCTGCTACAGCTCCAGATTTCAGCCTGTCAGTCAGTGCTTTGACCATTTCCTGTGAGAGAATGAACAAACACTCCCACTCTTCATTTCAGCCTAGACACTGAGCAGAGAGGTTATCGCTGCAGCTCTGATATAATGACAGTTTTAGGAGATAAAAAGCTTTGAAACCTTTTTTCTTTCTGCATCATTACATCTTTTGAGGAAGGATGTGTAATATATCTGATTATGAAGGTTATATGAAATGTCCCCTTTAAACTTTACATAAAAAAAAAGTAATGGAAAAAGTTCTTTATTTCTGATGAACAATCTAAAAACAACTCAACTAAAACATGTGTTTCAGTGGTGAATACCAGGGCCGGAACTAGGGGTAGGCAGAGTAGGCGGCCGCCTAGGGCGCAGTCATGG
>CM044431.1:113452940-113477875 GCA_024363595.1 Xenopus borealis | reverse complement strand
CCCCCGCCTAATGGTTTTAAAAATTAGTGGTGAGCACAACTTTTTCTTGTTTGTTGCAATAAAATACCAGCCAGGTGGCAACCCTACTGGTGAACAACCCCTTCAGCAGCCAGGGAGATACAATTTGTATTAGGGAATTCTGGAGTATGCGTTCTGTTACTTGCCTATCCACTAGTGCTATAGGGATAGTTGGTAAAAGAAATAGTGTTTTGGGTTTGCGGTTACCCAAGTGACTGATTTCAACTTTATAGTTATTTCTCGGCTGTTACAGAGATATAGATGGTATACTTGAGTCATCTTACCCTACGTTAATGTCTATGTGTAGAATATAGTTATGTTTTAATTTTCCACTCGAATTATATGTTACTATAATATTCTAGGGTGTGAGAGTGTTAATATGATTCTGAGGTACAATGTAATAGCAGGACTGTTTACAACCAGCTAGGCACGTACAATTGACACCAAAGTCCTTCCAGAAACGTATTTACTAAAATGACGGCCACACCCTCAGCACTCCAGTCTTTTTATATTCTGTCTAGTCTATGTTGAGCTGAAACAGGTTCTCTTGTTAATATCCCTAGTTATCACTTGGATTGTGCACACATAATGAGAATTTAGTATGCATATTTTTGTATTATTGTTGCTTTTATAGAAAGGACAAGTGTACATCACTGCTCCCACCCTTCCCGGGCACCAGAGGAGGCACACTGAGACAAATTCAGGCCCAGACTGGAGGGGCTACTCCATATTGTTATGTGGTGGGCCAAGTGGTTTTAAAATTTTAGTCAAATCACAGTTTGGGGTTGCCATTGCAGCAATTAGGCTATAGACTTTGTCAAGGGCAATATTGGCATGATTGGATAGAAGGCGGCACATCCAAAATATTTTTTTTTTAGTGTGAATCCTTTCAATGAGAAATATAACACATTTTGTCTCTACGGTGGTAAATCTATCAGGGAGCATTTACAACAACTTTGGGGGAAATTGTTCCCAGTAAAGACCACTAGAGAGAATTGGGTCACAGGTCTCACACACGTCTGCAGGTGTTGTTAGAGGGCCCAGGATCATGAAGTTATACCCCCTTGTATTTTTCTTAAAGTAGAACTAAAGCTTATCTAAAGAAGTAGCTAGAAATGTTGTACATTATGTTTTGGGCTGCTGTACCAGCTCAAGGCAACCACAGCCCTTTAACATGGAAGATCAATCTGTCTCTCCAAAGATGCCCCAGTAGCTCCCCATCTTCTTTTCTGCTGATTCACTGCACATGCTCTGTGCTGCTGTCACTTATTGAGCTTAGGGACCCACTCACAATATACAGAACATATAGATTAGGAAATGTCATAAGGCTGATTGGTAATTAATACAGACAATTACTACATGGCAGCACAGAAACCAGTGCAATTAGCAACAGACTTTAATAATCAACCCTATAGCATCAGCTTATTTTACAGACCAACCTCGTTTTCTGCTTGATATTTTGTGACAGCCCCTAAGCTTAGCTTCTCAAGAGCTGCTCAGAGCCCAATGAGCATGTGAGTGTTGCAGACGCTTTGAGGTTTGAAGCCCTGGATCATTGCTGCTATTGAGAAGCTGAAACTTTAGACTGGCGCAGTAAGTTCACTATATAAAATATAGCATTTTTAGCCACATTCATTTTTTAGGGTTTAGTTCTGCTTTAAACCATACTCACATAGGTTGCATACCCAAAAGCTGTCCATGACCATATTTGTCAGAGAATACAAGCTGTTAAATATCATGTTGATCCATGGTAGCTCTTTACAGTTATAGGCCTTTAGATTCAATGTAACCCTAAAGAATTTTTGACAGTTCCCAGGCTACCCAAGGGCAACACTGGCTTCTTTATATATTATTCTTTAATTATGAATATGGTGTTATGAGTATAATTGTTCCACTTAAAAAAAAACTTCATTTTTCAGTCATTTTTTTCAGTTTCAAATGCTTCAGTCACCCTTTTCTCCATTTGTACTTCTGCTTTGCTTTTCTTCTCACTATACCTTCTTAATTGTTTGAATTTAATAAAAATCAGTCTTTAAATCTGACTGATATATATACAGGGCACATTTGCATGTCTGAGCCAGAGTTCACCTAGTATTTGCAGAGATCGTATTAACTTATCTGTTCTGTTGTGCAGTTATATATAGATACATCCTGTCCAAGGCGAAACACCCCGCATGGCCGTACCTTTAGTATATTGCCAGCTTTAGGGCAATGACACAGGGATACTTGCATGCAGATATTGGCATTTTGACTGCTGCTGTTTTTGGTCCAGTTCAATTGTTGGTCAAAATACCCCATATGCCGTACCCTGTATGAACAAGGTAGAATATAGTATAGGCTTGACTGGATGCCGATTGTCTTGCCCATTTTCCATACCGCCTCCACCCTGCCCACCCCTACTTGCATCCCCCTTCCTCGTTGCAGGTGAGAGAGTGTCTGGAGACAAGGGGGCTTTCTGTGAGGGGATTTTCTATTAGCCCCCCCCCTGTGACTGTAGAGTCTATTTCCTCTGTATTTATGCCACTGTCTGCTTGTATTCACTACACCTGGAGAGGGAGCACAAGAGGGACAATCTGTTTCTATGTCCCTACTAGAATCATTTTGTTGTTGAGTTTCAGGAACCTGTAAACTGTGATTTTCTATCCACCCAGTTGGGTTTGGGACCTGATGTGATTGCAACTCTAACTGAGTGACAGTTTACATGTCTGAGGTCAATAAACCTATAGATTACTTTAATATTATATTTAATGGTAAATGGTCAATTTTTCACACTTAAAAGGAATAGGAAAGGTATAACTACAGGAGAGTGTCAAATCTTAGGCACCATCTAGTGATTATAATCGATTACCTGATATCCTGGGTGCCCCTTTTCACTTAAAACTGTACCGGCCCTGGGTATTTCGGTAGGAACTCATATATACCATAATCTTCTTCTGCTTATGTCTTCTGGTGTCTAAACCCAGTCACTCATCACATAGTAGAGTGAAAAAAACAATTTTTTTGTGTCTCATTTCAGCTTTTTACTCAACTGCACATGCACTTGCCTGGACCAGAAACAAGAGAAAATGGAAGGAGCCAAAGAAAATGGTGACAATGAGCTTCTACAGAAATACCCTGGGCCGATGCACTTTTTAGAGAACAGAAGTACTGCCCAGGGTATTAGGTAAGAAATTATAATAACATTTTGGCACCAGTGATTATACCTTTAGTTTTCCTTGAATACATTATTAACCTGGTTATTCATGATCCAAGTATAAGATATGCTGCAGCCCTGCTCATTATCTGTCTTATACATGAAAAATCTACTGTGCTAAGAGACCATTGATTGTTATGGTTTCCAGGGCATTTACGAGGCAAGCTGAACTTTATGATAACACAGAAATATTTATCAGAACAGACACATTTCGTGAACTGCTGGAAAAAAAAATAAAAAATGTTATTTGAAATTAGTATGTTTGCTGTTGAAATATTCTACAGTGTTGTTGTTTCATCATCTCTGGGACTTGTTACAATACAAACATCTACAAAAAAGAAGAGAAAGAATGACCCCTTTGAGTACTAGTAATGTCTATTACAATTCCAGTGTTTCGTATAAAATGCTTAATGCTTAAAGTGCTTGTGCATTAGTGTACAGATTGTGACTTAAAACTTCTTAGTGGTTCTCAAAGCAGAGTGCCTCAGGCACAATACTATTAAATGCTACCCGTGTGAAAAACAATTAATTAAACATCAGATTAGATGATAAAAGTATGAGCTAATCAATAAAGTTCATTATTCGAACCATTAGTTTATCAAGATTAAAAATATTTGCTAATAAATAAGTATCAATCAATAATTAATATCAATTTGATCGTGTGTTCATGAATAAAAAGGATTGAAAATTGAAATAGGGATAGAGAGCTGGAGAAGTTCCGTAAAGGCTATCTTGATTTTTGCTAACTGCGGAACCCCACAAAGCTGGAGAAGTCAGCAGCACTGGGACTGTGGTCTCGAATTTTAACTATTTCTGTACTAGAAAGAATTTTAAGCTATTATAAAAAACCACAAATCACAGTGCGCTTAGGCACGAAGGTAAGACATTAGAAAGAACACCATTCAAATCAATTGGTGTGAAGGCTTCTGAAACAACTTCTAAAAATCTCGTGGAGAGTATGGATCAGTTCTAAAATCACTTAGTTATGTCGTAGAATATGGATCAATTCTAAAATCCCTCAGTTATGCCGACGCGCGTTTCGCTGTGAAGCTTTATCAAGGCAAATACAAACATCTGTGCAAAAGGTTTGTCTTTATAAGCAAACAGGCTTAGCATATAGGTACGTGGGTATTAGCATCAAATGCTGTATAATTACCAAATGAATAGTGGCCTGCAAGCGACCCTAGCTGTCTAACCACTGTGATGCAGAGGCTATTGTGATCAGGGCTTTTTCTACCATGAAGCCAAGTGAGAACCTTTCCTCAGGGGGCAGTTCCCCACAAATTATCTGAGCTGCTCCTGGTAACTTTAAGAGCCAAATTCCACTTATTAATTTGGTTTGTTCTGTTTTATCTCCTGCACTGAACAGCCAGAAAAAGATACTAAGTTTCAAACTTAATTGGTTTTTGGCAGAGAAACCAGAACAGCCTCCAGGTGCACTTGGATACTTACACAATTTCTTAACAATTTAAGATAATCAAATAAGTAATTGTAATGATAAGCAGGTCTCTTGGGGAAACGGAAACTTGGGGGCATTACACCTTCATTAGCAGAACTGTAAAACAGAAATGTTTTCAAGCTTTCATAACCTGCCAAATGTTGTAAAATGAACATGATAAATAAGGGGGCTGGACACAAAAATGGGTGCGGTCAAAATTTTTTTATCTCGCTACACACAGTAAATCTTTTTGTCCCAAAACGTTGGGAGGTATGCAAATGTGCTACAAAAATGTATAATTATTATAGATATTGGTATATATAGATTATATTTGTGAGGGTATAGAACAGTCAGTATAAATATGTGCATATATATGCACTGGGGTTTATATGGAGAGCCGTGCGAGGCCTGAAATGTTGTCTATATGCCACTGTAAGCCAATAAATCACTTTTGGGTGATTTTCAACACAAATCCATGTGCAAAGAGCATATGGAAGGTGGAACTTGATGGACTTTCAGCAATGCAACCATGTAACGAAGATTGGCTTCTGTACCATAATGAAAATGCTGTACTTTGCCATTTTTTTAAAGATTTGTTTTACTGAAAATAATGATCCAAATGACTATTCTCACTTAGCCAATGGACATTTGAATCCAAATCTGTTATATGTATCCAAGGAATTATTATTATCAAGTATTGGGTGTATACATTGAACATGCAAAGTTACACACAAAGCAGCTAATAACTGATACAAGAGGTAAGGAGGACACAACCCAAACAGCTTACTGTTTATTTTTCTTGGGGATGGTACAAGGACATCAAGCAGACTGTCTGCTTATAAAATAATGGAATCAGTATTTATCTGCATATGTTTACCCGTATGCTCAAAATGGGTTAAAGGGTTAAATCATTTATGAGTGAAATTTCATGTTACAGTTTGAATTCAGCTCCAAGACCCATCCCGATATCTAATCAGGCAGAATTACCTGCCTCTGGCAATTAACCTGTACCATAGCACAGATAAACTGTAAATATATTATGCTCAGCTGAACATGTTCAAGAAAGAAAGTCCAGAATTGTTCTTTCCTAGAGGTGCTCACCATATGCTGTGAGACCCCCAAGAGTGAATGTGTTGGCACTTTACCTATTGAAGGACAGATGGAGTAGTCAGAGGCTGAGTAGTGGTGACAGATGCACTGCTGCTAATGAATGTACCACTTTTTCAGGCAAGGAGAGGTTATGTAACACTAAATATTATACCTAGATTTTTTACAAAGAGCAGGGCTTAGTACATGTAAAAACATTGTGTTCTGGACCTTTACAATAATGGCAGAGAAATAAAGCTTATGTTTAAAGGAGAACTAAACTCTAAAAAGGAATATGGCTGCATTAACTGTCATGGGAAAACGCATCAGTTAATAGTGCTGCTCTAGTAGACTTCTGCACTGAAATCCATTTCTCAAAAGAGCAAACAGATTTTTTTATATTCAGTTTTGAAATGTGACATGGGGCTAGCCATTTTGTCAATTTCCCAGCTGCCCCTGGTCATGTGACTTGTGCCAGCACTTTAGGAGGGAACTGCTTTCTGGCAGGCTGTTGTTTTTCCTTCTCAATGTAACTGAATAGTATGCAGTAGGGCATGGGTTTTACTACTGAGTAGTGATGGGTGAATTCGCGGCGAATTCCCGCGATTCGGCGCTGGCGAATAAATTTGCAAAACGGCAGCAAAAATTCGCTGCAGAAAAATTCGCCAACAAAAAACGAGTCGCGCGTCGTTTTTGACGCGACGCGCCGAAAACTACGCGGCGCGCGCCGAAACCGACGCGACACAATTGACGCGGCGCGCGTCGTAAACGACGCGATGCGCCGCGTTTGACGCAAATTTTTCGCCAAGTCGCGAATTTTTCACGAAGCCAAACGCGGGAGTTTCGCCCATCACTACTACTGAGTGCTGTTCTTAGATCAGAACAGTATTCAGTAGGCAGCTGTTATCTTGTGTTAGGGAGCTGTTATCAGGTTACCTTCCCATTGTTCTTTTATTAGGCTACTGGGTGGGGGAAAGGGAGGGGGTGATATCACTCCAACTTGCAGTACAGCAATAAAGAGTGATTGAAGTTTATCAGAGCACAAGTCACATGACTTGGGGCAGCTGGGGAATTGACAAATTGTCTAGCCCCATTTCAGATTTTAAAATGAAATATAAAAAAATCTGTTTGTTCTTTTGAAAAATGGATTTCAGGGCAGAAGTCTTCTGGAACAGCACTATTAACTGATGCATTTTGAAAAAAAATGTTTTCCCATGACAGGATCCCTTTAATGCACCAAAGGTTCATCATCTGTATAGTAGTTATGATCCAGGCCTTCAAAGTTGTCACAAGAGTTTCCCATTTTCAATTTTGTTAGGAGTAAGCTGGCCTATAATGAGAATTGGATTAAATTACTAATCAACCTTGTATAGTTAATTGTTTAATTGATACATACACACAGTATATTGTGAGTTTGTCCCTTAGCTCAGGTAATTTACAGCAGCACAGAGAAGGAAGATGGGGAACTACAGGAGCATCTTTAGCAGTACAGATCTTTACTGCTAAAGTATTGTGTTTGCCTTGGGCTGGTAAAGAAGTACAAAACATTATGGGGCAGATTTACTAAGGGCCGAATTTTAGAAGTGAAAAAATTAGAAATTTGACCGTCAAAGTATTTTTAAAGGGCTTTTTCGATCGAATAGGTCCATTTTAGATTAAATAAAAAATCGTTCAAATCGTTCCATTCGATCGAACAATTCGCGATTGGCGATTCGGCAGCTTTAAACTGGTCGAATAGTTGAAGTCGAAGGATTTTTAAAGGGCAAATACTTCGAAATTCAAATTTTTTCAGTTCAAAATTAATTTTGGGCTATTCGATAGTCGAAGTAGCCCAAAATTACTTCGAATTTTAAATTTTTTTATTTTATTTGAATTTTCACTTCGACCCTTAGTAAATCTGCCCCAATATGTAGCATCTCTACCTTACTTATTTCTAAAGCATTAGCACACCTTTAAGACTATTTGTTAATATTTTAAAAGGCCCTTTTCAACTTGTCCTAGTTACACTACCCATTCTTATCAGTGTTCCACCTGTTATTGGCAAGACGTCATTATTTGCATTGCCAGTATAATGTCACACTAAACTCTCATTGAAAATCAAATCCTCAGGTTTGATGACACCCACTCTTTAGGCCATAAGTGATTATAGAACATAGGTAGTTTAGAGAAAACTGTAGCAATTAAAACCTGCTTTGTTAAGGACAAGCAAAGGACTACTATTTTCACCACTGCTGAAGTGAGGAATTATCCACGCAAATAAACCACAGCACAGCTATTCTGAGTTTCTCAAACCACAAAAAATAAAACAGACGATTTGCATTACATATTTTGGAAGCAAGACACAGGGTCACAGGTACCTGCTGCTGATGACAGTTTACAGTCTTATTATTCTCAGTCCAGTTGTTCAGCTGTTCTGCATAGTTTTGCTATTCCCCTTATGTGTGAGTAGCATAACAGTGCAAAGGTCACCAATCTGGTCTTTCGTGTTGAGTACACTAAACTGTATAGGATCAGGCACACTCTGCATCTCTTTCATTTTGTTTACGGTCACAAAATTGGCCAAATTCCCCTGTGTTTGGGAATAACATGACTATAAGCCACTACACCTAAAGGTTGTGAAAAAATAAATACTATTTTTTACAAGTTTGTTTGGGAAGGCAATATAGTTCAAAGCTGATAAGAGCAAACATACACAAAGTTTGAAGAAAGTCTTTACCATAAAATCATGCTATGTACACAGAGATTCTGTTGTGTGATGTGGTTCGACAACAGCTAACAGACTTCAGATTGGGCATCCCTTTCTGTAATTTTATCAACAAACTGGCCCAACAGATTTGCATACACATAACACCCTTAGGCTATAATGATATGTCCATTGTACCTCCCAATTTACACAACAGATGGATGAAACAAAAGCAAGCCTTTTTGTAGAAGTAGTAAATATTTTGGGGAAAATCCCAATGAGACCTGGTTATTTTCCTGACAAACTTTGGCACAGAAGATGATACAACATGTAATTGTCCAAACAGAAACCTAAAGATAACAACGCCCATGTATGGAGCTTATTGGAATAACAGAGAGACATAACTCTAGGCAGCAGACATACTGTAGAACACAGAAAGCACAGCAAGCATTTGAATAAAGGCTCTGAGTCTCAATATGTAATGCAAATAGCAAAAGGCTGCCTGTTAAACATCTTGCAGGCCTGCACAGCTAATAGCCACCCCATCTCCAAAACATAAGGTACACGTTAATTTTGGCCACCCAGCAGTTACTGTTACACACACACACACACACATATATATATGGAGCACTCACAGGTCTTAGGGCTCGTCCAGACGGGGAGATTCGGGGGCGATCCGTCGCCTGGCGTGTTCACACGCAGCGGCGCGATTTTTAAAATCGCTCCAAATTGCCTGGCGAGGCAATTTGGAGCGATTTAAAAAATCGCGCCGCTGCGTGTGAACACGCGCCGGCGCTTTTAACCCTCGCCGGTGCCTACCTATTCGGGGAGATTCTGGGGCGATCAGTCGCGGCGAAAAGTCGCCAGGCGAAGGATCGCCCCCGAATCTCCCCGTCTGGACTTAGCCTCAAGGAAAATCAAAAAAGATATTTCTCAGAGCTGTTACTATGTCATTTCTTATGCTAAGGGCACACTATGTGGATTATTATTTTTTAGGCGGAAGATCCCTATAAATCAAAAGGCACACTACAGTATGTGGATCATTTATCAGAAATCAAATTTGTGAGGTTTCTTCTAATTCAAATAAACTCACAATTTAAAAAAAACTTGAATGGTTGTTTTGGACCCAAAATGTGCTCAGTGTAAATGCACAATGGCCAACGCAATGCCTGTCTGTGGAGCTACATAAAGGAAGGAATGGAAACAGATACACTTTTCCCAGCTTGCAGACAAAACCCTGGAGAAAAACTGTGGGTCATCCACATAGTCTTGTTTTCCCTTAAAGGGGGTATGCCACCAAAAAACTATTTTTGCATAGTGAAACAGCTATTCTAAATTCAACTTCTCAAAATATATTTATAATAGTTATTTATAAATGTACTAGCAATTGGAATCTGGTTATTTATATTAACCTTCTCTGCTTCACTGATGGAATGATGCATGCCAGCTAACAGATCTAGAGGAGACACTGTTTTTTTGGTGGAGGGACCCCTTTAAGTCCAGAGGAATATGCAATGGGCTATGCAGACATCAGGTTTAGGCAATAAGAGGAACTTGCATAACAGCATTTCCTTGGTAACCATACAGTCTGACTATTTCTCTGTTACATTGTGAAAGCAATGGAGTAATAGCACATGAAAAGGCAAAGAAAAAAAAACAACTCCTCACCCAAACCTGCACATTGCCCTACACGACATGACATGTTACATTCAACATTATAGTAACACTACAATTAAAAAAATAGGTTTATGGGTTAAATTCTATCTTTATGGCACAGCTTTCAAGCCAGTTTTTTTTAAGATTCAGCCTGAAACATTTTGCTTATATAACAGCTGGATTATGACATTTTCCCAGTGGACCCAATTTCAGCAGGACAGTCCCACAAAAGGTTTGGGGTGGATTGTGTGTTTGGGTATAGCCAAGCTTTGGTTGGGTTCTATGTTATCCTGTTTTGGAAACACTGATGCAGGTAACTATATTAACACTTAGGGGCAGATTCATCAATGGTCGAATAGTAAATTTGAATTAAAATTTTCGAGTTTAAGAATTCCCACATTTTAATCACCCTATTTGAATGTAAATTCAAATGTGAGATGTATCACACCTAGACCATGGAAACAGTCCTAATTCGAATATTTGTGTCACTATCAGCTCCCTAAATCCAGAAGTGCAAGGCTCCAGTTCAGTACTTTGGGAGGAGCCCTCAGCTACTGATGCTGCCAGGTCTTAATATGAGAGGAGCCAAGCAAGAGTTCTGGACAAGCAAAGGGGCTCGATCATTACAAAGGTTTTGGATGGAAGGCAACAGTTCACAGAGTAGACAAAGGCGTAGACAGATGGGGTCGGTACTGGTGGAGTTCAAATAACAGTCAGGCAAGGATCAACACTGGAATCAAAACACACAGAAATCACACCCAAATTACTAAGAAGTAGACCTAACAACCAGCCAAAAGTCCCTTTAAAGGGGATGTAAAGGCAAAATATTAAAATACCCTTTTTACTTTCTTCAATGAAAAAGAAATCTATCTCCAATATACTTTAATTATAAAATGTCTACTGTTTTTATAAGAAACCTGACTGTATGCAGTGAAATTACCCCTTCATTTTACTTGCTCTAACAGCGGATAGGAAACTTCAAACGATCCCTAACTGCTCTGCAGACAAACAATCAAACTTTCAAATGGCAGGGGGGAGCCCCCCACCTTACTTCCCAGAACTCGAGCAGCTTTGTTTGTTTCTCTGTAGATCAGCCAGTGACGAGATTTGTATCCACAGACCCAGTGCAGTCTGTATATTCTGATTATTAATCAGTCTTGCTATTTTGGCTTCTATGGCAGATATTATTTGACTTGTGCTGTTTTGATCATTTATGAAGACCCCTAAACTGAACCTGCCAACTGAAGCCCAGACCACACTGAGCATGTGTGTAGTCTTGGTATTGCAAGGATGTATAACAAAGTTACAAGATGACAGCCCCCTGTGGCCAACTTTGAAAGCATAAATCATTTGTCTTATTAGGCTTGTGGTGCAGTAAGTTCATGTTTATATTTAATATACATAATACAGCATTTCTAGCATTAATCTATTTTAGACTTTGTTGCCCAAAAGCAAAAAACAAAAACACGATGACGTCATGGCACTCGCAACCAGCAACAAAGAGAAGCGGATCACCTTCCTTACCATAAGTCACCTAAAACCTGCTGAGTTCATGTACAAGTCAATGGCAGTCTGTTGAGCCTTTTGGAGATGTTAATAGCCTGCTTGACATCCAAGTTTTTTTTTTATGGAAAAAAACTCAATTTGTTCAAATCGAATACGATTCAAATTTTCAGGTCGAAACCATTTGATTGAGTAATAGACCATTTTTTTTTCTTAAATAACCTCCCAGTCGAATTGTGAGTATATTACAATTAAAAAAATTCACATGAATTTGAAATTCGACCTTTGATAAATGGACCTCTTAAAAGGGAAACTTTACCCCTTAACATTCCATTTTTATTTAAAGGGGCAGTATACTCCTCAATGCATAGGTTTCAATGAATAGGGTGTGTGATGAATATACTGTGACTATTTTTTTAATCATGAAAAATATGTCAGTTATTTAGCTAAAGAGAGCACGGTTGTTGTGTGGTAAAGGTTAGCAGTACACAGATAATCTCACTTCATAATGGGCTTCTGCTAACAAAACAGTCCCAACAAAGGGGGTAAGGGGCATTGTGTACTTGTAATCTAACATTTTACCTTATGAGAACCAAAATGGAGCAGAAGCAGTTGTTTAGCTCAACTCCCATTTAATGTACTACAGTCCATCCCTCTGGCCTTAAGCCATTGTACCCATACACAAACTAAGGACACATACATTCTGGGTAAATCAGCCAGTGAATAGAAAGAGTTGTCTTTTTTACTCCCGCAATACTTTCTGATACAGCTAGAATCTCTATACTTTTTCCTGTCAGGTGTTTAATGAGTGACACAGAATTCACAAAATGCTTGATCATGGAAAATACCTAAAACTGAAATATTTATTAATATCTTCTAATAAATTTGATAAAATCAGGGTATAAATTAAAGGGGTGGTTCACCTTTATGGTTACTTTTATTATGTTATAGAATGACCAATTCTAAGCAACTTTTCAATTGGTTTTTATTATTTATTTGTTATAGTTTTATAGTTATTTGTCTTTTCGTCTGATTCTTTGCAACTTTCAAATAGGCGTCCCCGTCCCCTTCTAAAAAAACAAAAGCTCTGTAAGGCTACAAAGTATTGTTATTGCTACTTTTTATTGCTGATCCTTCTATTCAGACTCTCTGCTATTCACATTCCAATCTCTTATTCAAATCAATGCATGGTTGCTAGGGTAATTTGGGCCCTAGTTACAAGACTGCTTAAAATACAAATTGAAGAGCTGCTGAATAAAAAGAAAAATAACTCAAAAACCGTAAATAATAAAAAATTAAAACCAATTGCAAATTTTCTCAGAATGTCACTCTCTACATCATACTAAAAGTTATCTCAAAGGTGAACAACCCCTTTAAACAGAAGGCTTTCCAGCACCAAATAGCACAACCCCCCTCTTGCTATTAATTCATACAGGAGCTCTGCTACTAATTGTGAAATGTCAATGCATTTGACACTGCCCTTATAATTAGTCATGACAACGTCACTGTTTTGCTGAGACAGAAGCCTGTGAATATATTCTCATAACATTGGTACCACACTGTGCTGAGATCTTATCATAGTAAATAATACACACTGAAAATTAGCCCAATGGCAAAGGCAAATGCTTGTTTACTTATATGACCCCGCACTAAAATCATCTCCCCAACCAATTTTGAAAAACTGCACAAGGGAATAATTCCCAGTAGGATCCAAGAAACTTCTGGGTCTATTTTATGCCCTTGGCCTAGGACATGGAAAGTTTATAATTCTGTAAATGCCAGCCTTTTTATATGGTGCAGCCAACCAGAACAAACCTGCCCTTTTGCATTCCAGTGTTTATAAAATCCTGACTAAGCTGGTCACGCAGTATAAAACAATCACACATTGTTTCCTTCCTGAAGCACAAGCAATACTTGTACGGTACTTGATATGAGTTACACAGAAAGGGTTATAATGCATGTGATAGTGTTAAAATGGTTTAAAGTAAAAATATAACATTTTTTGGGAGGGATGGAGATTTTTTCTCCCTTGTTAGTATGCTTATACCCCCACTAAGTTTGCCCAGGAGCAGTAACCCATAGCAACCAATAAGATATTCACTTTTAAACAGGTGACTAGTAAATGCTGCCTGCTGATTGGTTGCTATGAGTTACTGCTCCTGGGCAAACTTAGTGCCTTTTATTAAATTGCCCCCAATTTCTGTTAACATTTGGGTTTATGTACTCGCTTGAGCTCTCTTAAGTTTTGTGCAATATATATATATATATATAAGTACAATGATGTAATACTACGCGGGGTGAGGTTGAGCCCACAGATGACCTCATCACTTAACCTTTTGGTGCTCTTTTTTATTTTAAATATCACTCTGTTGTGTACTGATTTCACTTCCTGCTTCCTGAAGATGGCTCGAGTCTTCAGGAAAATGTCGTTATTTGGTCATAACAAAAAGCACAGGAGCAGCATATGTAGAGGATATTCACAACCCAAATTTGCATGGCGGAAGAAGAATACTGCATTCCAAGACTACTACTAGGCTTTTCATACCGACTGTCAAATTTGGCGGAGCTTCCATCATGCTGTGGGCTGTGTGGCTAGTTCAGAGACTGGGGCCCTTGTTAAAGTTGAGGGTCAGATGAATTCAACCCAGTATCAACAAATTCTTCAGGATAATGTTCAAGCATCAATCACAAAGTTGAAGTTATGCAGGGGTTGATTATTCCAACAAGACTATGACTCTAAACACACTTCGAAATCTACAAAGGCACTTATGCTGAGGGAGAAGTACAACATTCTGGAATGGCCGTCACAGTTTCCCGACTTGAATACCATGGAAAATCTATGGGATGATTTGAAGCAGGCTGTCCATGCTCGGCAGCTAACAAATTTAACTGAACTGGAGGGATTTTGAATGGATGAATGGTCAAAAATACCGACATCCAGAAACCAGACACTCATCAAAGGCATCCAGAGGCTGTTACATTTGCAAAAAGGAGGCTCAACTAAGTATTGATGTAATATCTCTGTTGAGGTGGCCATTTTTATGCACTTGTCTAATTTTATTATGATGCTTATTGCATACTTTCTGTTAATCCAATAATCTTTATGTCACTGCTGAACAGGCCCAGACTGGCAATCTGTAGGTTCTGGCAAATGCCAGAGGGGCTGCTGTCAGTTGCCATAGACAGTCACTATTTATTTGGCTGGTGGGGGCTGCTTGGGCCTCTACGTACTTGGAATGTCAGGGCCTGTTGTGAATCCCAGTCCATAAGGCATGTTGTTATATATTACTACTTTTAAAGCTCAGCCAATAACAAACAAAACTCCAAAGTATTAAGAGGGGTTCCCAAACCTTTTCAGACGATTATATATATATATATATATATATACACACAGCCAATACACAAGAGCCATGAATATCCTGTAATTTGTATCCTTTTACTATCTAACATGGTATTCATTAAACAGGCAGGCTAATTGTGCCCTCAGTCAGTCAGCTCTTTTTTTAATTGCAATTTATTTACAGGGCAATTAAACCATATTTCATGATGGGGTTGAAGGGAAAAACAACAGTGAAGAGTTTACATGCATATGCTACCCAAAGGGGATAAAGGTTAAAAGCTTTTCATAGCGTTAAAGGGGTTGTTCACCTTTGAGTTAACTTCTAGTATAATGTAGAGAGTGATATTCTGAGACAATTTGCAATTGGTTTTCATTTTTTATTGTTTGCGGTTTTATAGTTATTTAGCTTTTTATTCAGAAGCTCTCCAGTTTGCAGTGTCAGCAATTTGGTTTCTAGGGTACAAATTACCCTAGCAACCCTGCATTGATTGATTTGAATAAGAGACTGGAATATGAAAAGGAGAGGGACTGAATAGAATGATAAGTAATAAAAAATAACAATAACTAGTGATGGGCGAATCTTTCCTGTTTCACTTCACCGAAAAATTTAGCTGGAAATTCGCGAATTGTTGATAAATTTGTGAATTGGCGGACTATTTTTGAGGCGCGTTGTGGCGATTTCGACGCATGGCGTGTCATTTTCGGCGCACGACTCGTGTTCTTTTATGCCGCCGATTTATTGGCAGGCGAATTTTCGCTGGAGTTTCGCAAATCTCGGGATTAGATGGTGTCAGTGAACCCCATTTGCAAGCTGCAAAGAAACAGAAGAAAATTGCAAATCATTAAAAAAAAACTATAAAAAATAAATAATGAAGACCAATTGAAATGTTTCTTAGAATCGACCCTTCTACAATATACTAAAAGTTAACTTGAAGGTGAACCACCCCTTTAAAGAGGGCACACATTCCGTAGGTAAAGTGGGAAGAGCAGGTCAGAGAACTCATGGAGCATCACCACAAAAGTACTGTTAGGAAAGCTTATTTTATCAGTCTGCAGTTTATTTTGAGTGCAAGCTATAGTTTGTACAGCCAATCTATACTTCTCTTATACATTTTCCTGGCATCTACAGTCATTGTTGATGGGAAACTGGGTTTCTGTAACCAAAAGCAAATAGCTGCAGTCTTGATCACATGCACATAAACATACCTACCTACATTTTGGAAACAGAAAGAGGGACAAAAAGATTTGGTGCAGTGAAATTTGTAGACCCATTTTTTGTGGCCACACCCCCTAATTACCATGTTCATTTTACAAAATTTGGCAGGTTATGAAAGTTTGAACACATTTCTGTGGTTTGTATTTGTTATTACAGTCTTGCTAATGAAGGTGAATTGTCCTTTATGCTGCATCAGTTTCCACAAGAGACCTGCTTATCTTAAATTGTTACAAAAGTATATACGTGCACTTGCAGGGCCAGATTTACCTAGCGGGTGCCCCTAGGCCCACAGTCGTTTGTCGCCCCTGTCCCCTTTTTTTTATTTGCTCAAATTTCCATCATCAGGATGGAACAATGGGAATTGGCACACAGGAAATTAAAATTTCTGAACCAATCTGGGTGTGCACCTGCCACTTATTCTGGGCTCTCCTCCAAAAGCCAATTAAGTTTTGAAAACTTTGGGGCAAATTCACTAAGTGGCGAAAAAACGCTAGCGTTGCCTTCGCTAATGTTCGCCGCACTTCGCCAGGCAAATTTTCACCAGCGCTATGCTAATTCACTAAAGTGTGAAGTTATGCTCAGGTCGGCGAATGGTAGCGTAGTTGCGCTAGTGTTACTTCGACAGGCAAAGCGCATTTACGCTAGCGATGCCTAATTTGCATACGGCGGGAATTTCAAAGTGTAATAGAAGTATATGTTACAGCCACTACATTACACTACACAAGCCCAGGAAACTTTTAATAAAAAATAAGTTGTCCTATTGCCCTAAACATGTGCCCCTGTATAGTTGAGCTGCCAGATGTTAGGAAATGTAGGGGGGAAGGAGGGTAACCAGGTGTGACCTGGTGAAGTAACGTCTAGTGTAAGCGGTAACGTTCAGTCAAATGGTCATCTTAGTGAATTTGCGTAATTAAGATCCTTCGTCAGTGCGCAACTTCGTCTGGCATTAGGGTGCGAAATTGCGCTAGTCTATCTACTTCGCTAGCGAAAATTCGCCAGAGTCAGTGTTAGTGAATTTGCGAATTTACGTCACGCTGGCGAATTAGCGCTTTAGTGAATTTGCCCCTTTGTTTCTTTTTCTGGCTGTTCAGTGCTGGAGATCAAAGTCAGATTTCAACAACAATCCAGGACTGCGTGTTGAGCTTTCAAAATAATTATGGTCCCCCAAAAAACGGGACAGTTAGGAGGTATTACATAAGGTCCAACAACATGGTAGACGCAGAAAGAAAACATGTAGCATTCCTTTAAGGTTTAGTTATATACATGCATGATTCCATACTTGCGATGTTCACTGTTCACATGTGATTTGCACTAATTTTTTTCATGCATCTATATTAAGGGAAATAATATAACAAAAGTGTATTACGAGACCTTCAAGGGACAGGATTAGCCACTATAAATCAACCATATGGACTGAAAATCTCAACCTAGCTGTAGCGATGCATCTTCACTGCAACATGCTGCATTTCTTGGTGATTGGATTAGGATTCATGCACCACAGGCCTAGGAACCCCAGAGTAAATAGTGGATATGATCCAAATAGTATTTATATATTGAGCAGTGGGAGCTAGGGGTTTAGTACTAGCACAAAATATGATTGGTGGTTGTACCTTCCCCTTAAAGGCGACATATGTAAAAAAACAATAATGTACCAGTGCATTATACTCTTTTAGCTAAATTTTTTTATTTCTGGTTACTTTATTGAAAAGTATATATTATTGCCTACAAATTAGGGGGGTTTAATTTATCCAATAGGTCTCCTTAGATAGAGGGAACATTGCAAATGACTTATGTTAAGCCCTGAAAACGACCCTCAAATGTTGCCAGTATTTTTCTGTGCCGTTTTTAATAACAATTTAATGTGTTTAACTGGCTGGTACCAGCATGAGGCAGCAATTTGCAGTGCACTAGTGACATGCAGATTGGTTGCTTTTTTTGCAACAGGGAAAGCAAGCTGTTAAACCATTTGTCAATCAAATACATTTGTAAAAACATCTAGTGCAGTTTAACCCAGTTTTCCTATATATATATGTACTTAGACCCGCACTGCAATATTTAGTGATTCAAGTTATTTTTTTTTTGTTTGTGTGGGTATATATACTGGTCGTTTACATAGAATGAATACTTTTAAGGTACAGCAATACAGGTATTGGATCCATTATCTGGAAACCCTTTACCCAGAAAGCTCTGAAATATGGAAAGGCCGTCTCCCATAAACTCCCCATTTTATCCAAATTTTTAAAAAACTATTTCCTTTTTTTCTGTAATAATAAAACAGTAGCTTGTACTTGATCCAAACTAAGATATAATTAAAGCTTTCAGGAATCAAAACCAGCCTATTGGGTTTAATTCATGTTTAAATGTTTTTCTAGTAGATTTTGGGGCAAATTCACTAAGATCCAAAAATTCGCTAGCGTTAGCTTCGCTAGGCGAATTTTCGCCAGCACTACGCAAATTCACTAAAGTACAAATTTACGCTGTTGCGCTAGTGTTACTTCGCTAGGCAGAGCGCTGTTACGCCAGTGAAACCTAATTTGCATACGGCGGGAACTTTAAATTATAATAGAAGTACAAGCCCAGGAAATATAATTATAAATTATATAAAGTTGTCCTATTGCCCAACATGTGCCCCCTTATAGTTGTGTTGCCATATGTTAGGAAATGTAGAGGGGAAGGAGGGTAACCCCCCCCCCCAAAAAAAAATATTGATGTTTTTCAAACTATCACCCTCCTATGCTAAAATATGCCAGCATTTTTTTGGGACTTAGAAAAAATGTAACATTTTTTTTTTCAACCTCCTATTTATTGTATTGAACTTCGCCTGTTCTGACCAGGAGAAGTAAAGTCCAACGTAAGTTCATCTACTTCGCTAGCTTAAATTCGCCAGAGCCGGTGTTAATTTGCGAAGTTATGAATTGACGTCACGCTGGCGAATTAGCGCTAGCGTTAGACGCTTCGCACTATAATGAATTTGCCCCTTAACATCTGAAGATCCATTATCAAGAACTCCAGGTCCCAAGCATTCTGGATCACAGGTCCCATACCTGTAAATAGCAAATGGCATTAGGTAAAAAAAAAAAAAAAACCAGCTCAGTGATGCACAGTTCCACTTTTTAAATGCTGATTTGCTGCATTTATAAGGCATATACTAGGACTTCTCTTCCATTGTGCCATTTTCTTGCATAATGCTACATTCCCCGCCCATTGGTTTAACTAACTAATTCTTTGAACTGTACTTTTTGACAAACTATTTCTGAGTGGCGATATTTCACTTGTGTAAATAACACAATCATCTTCACAGAGCAGGAACACATTTTTCATATGCTCTCCTTTAAAGAAAGGATATGTAGATTCATGTGAAACCTGTATGTAAAGGGACTTTGTAATGACAATTAGAATAAAGTTGTTCGTAACAAGAGTTGATGCTAATTTTGATTGTTGGAAAAAGCTATAAATAGGGGGTAGTATGATGCACACATTTCCATGTGACTCAGGCCTTGATATTAGAAAAGTAAGGTTTCAAATGAAATTCAAAGGGCATCTTGAACCTAAGAAGCGTGAAAAGCCTTTACATCAGTTTTAAATTGTGGCTTGCAACGAAAAAATGCTATTATTTTATGATAACCACATCCAACTTACAGTTAGGTCCATAAATATTTGGACAGACAACTTTTGTTTTCTAATTTTGGTTCTGTACATTACCACAGTAAATTTTAATCAGATGCAGTTGAACTGCAGGCTTTCAGCTTTAATTCAGTGGGTTGAACACAAAGATTGCATACAAATGTAAGGAATTAAAGCTTTTTTTTTTTTTTTTAACACAATCACTTCGTTGCAGGGGCTTAAAAGTAATTGGATACATGGAAAAATTTAAAATAAAATGTTCATTTCCAATAGTTGGTTGAAAACCCTTTGCTGCCAATGACAGCCTGAAGTCTTGAACTAATGGACATCACCAGATTCTGGATTTCCTCCTATTTAATGCTCTGCCAGGCCTTTACTGCAGCAACTTTCAGTTGCTATGTGTGGACCTTTGTGTCTGAAGTTTAGTCTTCAACAAGTGAAATGCATGCTCAATTGGGTTCAGAGGATTATATGTGAGTTTTTGACTAGGGAGACTACTATTCACAAGTTTCTCCCAGAATGCCAGCGTTGGGGCTTCTACTGACTTCCATGTCATTAGTATGGCTTTTTTAGCGTAGTGCAGGAACTGCAACAAACTCAGTCTGTCGCACGCCTTTAATGTAAGCCCCTTTAAGCGACCCAATAAGCAAAACGTGGGAGTCCTTATACTCGATAGGCTTATGTTGGAGCCCATAACCCCCACTACGTCAGTCTAAAAGCGCGGTCCCAAAAGATATGAAGATACGGGCCAACATCCTGATTGCATTTTGGGCAGACATCTGGGTATTAGCCTATCTATTCTTGATGCTTGATGAGTGGCTTGAGCCTTGCAGTGCACCCCTTTATTTACTTTCATGCAGTCTTGTCTTTATGGTAAACTTGGATATCGATACGCCTACCTCTTGTAGACTGTTTTTCACTTGCTTGGCTGTTTCTCTTAACCACAGAAATGATCCTGCAACCATCCACCACTGTTGTCTTCCGTGGAGGTCCAGCTCTTTCTGCGTTGCAGAGTTCACCTGTGCTTTCTTTCTTTCTTAGGATGTACCAAACTGTAGATTTTGCCACTCCTAATGTAGCAATTTCTCAGATGGTTTTTTTTTCTATTGTTGCAGCTTAGAGAGGTATGGAGAGCATAGCATTGTCTTTGCATGCTATTTATTAGTTTGCTATAAAAGTATTTGCTTTTACATTACTTATCCCCAGTGTTCCTCTATTCAGGGGCTGCCATATTTGTGCAGCAGTAGTTGGTTAGCATTAGAAACACTGACAGGTTAAGAAGGCACAGTCAGGCTGGCAAAACAGTCAGGTGTTGGAACTTCAAATAATTAAGTACAAAAGCAAGAACTATCAGGAAAAAACTATCAACATGAACTATAGGTAAATTTTCATGTAGATAAATATTTTGAAAAGAATTTTTTTAGCGTCAGTATCACTTGTTGTATGGCTTGTTTGAGAGCTCCTTTGACCACGTGTTTTCCACATACAAGCACCCCCTCCCCCCCTCAGATCAACTCCAGGGCTTTTATCTGCTTCATTGATAGACATAATGAAGGAACTGTCAACACTTACCCATGAAATAACTTTTAATTCAATTGTCAAATTATTTCTGAGTAGTTTCATTTAAAATTAATTGTAGTAATGTACAGAACCAAAATTAGAAAAGAAGTGGTCTGTCCAAATATTTATGGACCTAACTGAATGTTGGGTGTTTCTTTTGACTGTTAGCAGCAGTATTTAATATGCGATGCCAACTGTTACTAGCAGCTGTACTTATATTCAGTCCCAACAGTGCATATACACCAAATATTCTTCCAGTATTACAGATTGTTTATTCTGCCTGATTTGTGTTCCCAATAACATTTAAAGGGGTTGTTCACCTTTGAGTTAACTTTTAGTATAATGTAGAGAGTGATATTCTGAGACAATTTGCAATTGGTTTTAATTTTTTATTGTTTGTGGTTTTATAGTTATTTAGCTTTTTATTCAGCAGCTCTCTAGTTTGCAGTGTCAGCAATTTGGTTTCTAGGGTACAAATTACTCTAGCAACCCTGCATTGATTTGAATAAGAGACTGGAATATGAATATGGGATGGACTGAATAGAATGATAAGTAATAAAAAGTGGCAATAACTATATATTTGTAGCCTTACAGAGCATTTGTTTTTAGATGGTGTCAGTGACCCCCATTTGAAAGCTGCAAAGAAACAGAAGAAAATTGAAAATTATTAAAAAACTATGAAAAATAAATAATGAAGACCAATTGAAAAGTTTCTTAGAATTGGCCCTTCTACAATATACTAAAAGTCAAATTGAAGGTGAACCACCCCTTTAATGCTGGGGTTGAGAATAACCTGTTTGAAATGAGAACATTTTCCATTCACATAGCTCTGATTTCATCCACATATTGCACAGAGCATATACATGTGACTTTCCTGTAAAGCATTAACCCTTCCTAACAAAAAGAGCAGCATTTAGAAGTCAGGTGTGGCAACCAATAAGCAAATTGACAATTTCAATGTCAGCAAAACTAGAAGGAAGATATTTACTTTTCAGTATTTATTATTAAATAATCAAACCAAAACAGAAACCCTGCAAAGAAACAAAAATGGAAAGGAAAAAAGTCACACAATAACCCACTACCCCTTTTCAACCTTTTCCCACATAAAAAAAACCCAGTCTGTAAATGCACAGTGTGAGTGACAAGCCCAGAACTGAAAAAAAAAAACAAAAACCTTGCAGCTAAAGCATCCACTCTATCAGCCTTCCAAATATATATCCACCCACCATTGCCTTTGATTCTAGCCCTGCTCTGCAACCTGTAAAACAAAGGCAGTCGTACAGCAGGATTTGCTGAAGTCTACTGCCAATCTGTGGCACAAACATGAACAGCAGCAGTTCAGACACCCCTCTCTACAGCAGCTCTTAGAGATGGTTTTGCAAAAGGGTGGATTAAAAAAAACCTCCCTTTCACTCCAGAACTATGCTCGCACATAAGGTGACTTTATTATGCATTAGCAGTCGTTTCCATGGTTTCTTGCAACAGAACCCTGGTAAATTAAAGGTGAAAAAAATGCTGACTGTTGCAACAATGAGCAAGGGGCTCAAGAAGTGGTAGGTGCATGGAGGACACAATGTCAAGATTCCTCATTGCCAGAGTCATCCTGGCCTTCGTAGCAGCTGTCCTCGTCTTCCATTTCATCGTCCTCATAGTAGTCATCATAGAAGAGGTCAGAACCTTCATCTGGAGCAGGAGCCTTGGTCTTTACACAATATTCAGCCAGAGTGGTAGGGACCTTTACTCCGTCATGTTCAGCATCAGCCTTAGTTGACAAAACCTGCTTCCTACATATAAAGAACAGACAAAATGAGTTACTTTAATCTATTATACTAGAGAGCTTGGATTTTAAAAAACAACTGAAACCCAAAATTAACAATAGAAATTAGGTACTTTATTAACTGAATTCTTCTATGGGCAGAATCCCCTTATAACTACCCATTTTACCTTTTTTGCCACATAATGAAAGATCTCTGAGCTGCTGTACATAATGTAGTTCTCATTTACATCTTGAAATCCTTCAGTTTTCACCAGGTGGTGAATATACAGTCATTTTCATACAAGGTCAATACAATTGTTAACCTCTCACCCCAGGCTGGTTCTCCTTGTGACACAAAAACACATCATGTGTTTTTGTTCCTAACAGCATTACTCCACAATCATCTGTCTCTTCCCAGCAGCTACTTTGGCTAGCAGCTACTTTGGCTGTCAGAGACTGTGTATGGTCCCTGACAAACAAAGGGACTGCTGGGAAAACAAAAGCGAAGGAGGAGCAAAGCCATTAAAAGCACTCAGGCTTCCATGTTTTTCTGCTACATGCTAATAATAATATTCACTGAGTGCATAATATTTCTTTTAGATGATTTACTATTATTATTAACATGTATTTTTATAGCGCCAACATAATTTGCAGCACTGTAAAATAAATATTTTTATACAGCGAAATTACATACATAGAATATACAGAGTTACATACATAATGCCAAGGACCGGTAGAAAAGGTGAGGAAGGCCTTGTGAAAAAGAGCTTACAATCGAATGAAGAAGGGAATGAGAAACAAGGAGTGGGCAAGATTAGAAATAAGCAGGGGAGATTTAGCATATGGGTATTGTATTTGGTGGCTAAACAGAGCAAGGGCAGACTTTTCTAAACAAGTGTGTTTTAAGAGATCTTTTGAAAGTAGAAAGGTTGGGAAAAAGTTGGACAGACTGTGGGAGAAAACTCAAGAGGAGGGGTGCAGCTCTTGTAAAGTCTTGAATGCAAGCATGTAACAAGATAATGAGAGAAGAGTTAAGGAGCAGGTCTGTAAAGCAGCATAGTAAGCAGGTGGGCGAGTATCTAGTGATGAGTTCAGAGATCTAGAGAGGGACAGAGCTATGAAGAGCTTTGAATGTCAGAGTTTATTCTGAAAGGTAGTGGAATCCAATGTAGGTATTGGCAGATTGGCATGGCAGAGGAGGTTGCTGAGGTGTATAAGCCTGATGGCAGTGTTCTTTATGGATTGGAGAGGTGACAGTCTCTGGTGGGGAAGGCCAATTAATAGTCACAGTAGTCTAGATATGATATGCTGAGAGAATGAATAAAAATATAAAATGATCATATTTTGGATATGTTGCTTAGGTGGAAGTGACATGATTTAATTAGTGACTGGATATGAGGAGTGAATGACAGGGCAGAATCTAGGATAACCTCAAGGTCTGGGGAGATGGGTTGGTAATAGAATTGTTAACTACGATAGATACTCCTGATATGTTACAGGTGTTAGTTGGGGGAATGAGAACCATTTCAGTTTTAGAGAATTTAAGGTAGCGTTGTGACATCCAAGTAGAGATAGTGTACAGGCAGGAGAAAACCCGAGTTGGGAGCTCTGGATTGAGATCAGGAGAGGAGAGACAGATCGATCAGAGTATTTTCAGAGGTGGTATTGGAAACCATGAGAGTTTATTAGTTTGCCGACTGAGGAAGTATCAAGAGAAAATAATAATATATATATAAATTTATTTGTCAGATTGGACCGAAACGTTGAGGAATACATTTCACTTTGTTTGACACCAACATGAAGCCCTGGAGTGCATCATTCTTTGGACAGCACCCATGCACTAAAAGCTGCTGTTTTGGAGT
>CM044431.1:113430738-113452327 GCA_024363595.1 Xenopus borealis | reverse complement strand
TATATATATATATATAAACATATATAAACATATATATATAAACATAAACTGAATAGGGGTATTTTAACTTGGTAATATTTGTGGTTGTATTTGTGTATTTTGTTTGCATTAATAGAGCTATTGGACCCACAGTGATGATGACGATGACGTCAGCCAATTAAGTTTTTCCGGCCATCATAAGTATTTAATGCATTTTTCATTGTCTTCTGTTACTTTGAGAAAGGCTTTGGAGAGGCCGAAACGTTAGTCTGGTTTGTTAATAAATATTATTTAATTTGTAAGTTTTGAGAGTGCGGACCTTCTTTATCGGATGTATATCTATGTACTGAACCTTCGTGGATCGATATCCATCTATATCATCTATTATCTATATCATCTATATCATCTATATCTATATCATCTATATCATCTATATCTATATAGAGAGTAGCACCATATGGTTAATTCTGACCCAGGTGCTACTCTCCATAGCTGAAGATACAAAAAACTAAAAATTGAGGTGCACACTGGGAACCTTTTTTAAATAGTTAAAAATTAATTTCTTTATTTAATCCATTAAAAATAACAGGTTAACGTTTCGGTCCATGTCTAGGACCTTTCTCAAGACCATCCACATAATACATAGAATTTGTGAATAAATAGCTAAAACCAATTATCCTCACCCAATCATGTGCTCCCAAATATCCCATGTGATTAAGAATATATGGCCCCACCTGGAGACTATAAAACCACATACAACATATCAAACAATGGACAATGTTATTAATATTCCATATAACAATGTGTAGTTCATATTTTCCATATGTATTCATACCATCCTTCATTTCGGGAAAATTTTAATACCTGGACAACTCAAGTAACAAGCAACATTGTATCCAATGGTGTTTCAAATAACTAATAAAAATTGTAACTTTTAACATCCTGTCTAGTCTGCCTCATCTTTTGTTCAGGAAGCATAACAACGAGCAGTGTTCGTTTAACCCTGCTGGTGCCAAAGTGTTAAGCTTCCTGATCCAGAATACTTCTTTTTGAAGCAAAGATTTTGATCTATCTCCCCCCCTATTTAGCGGGGGAACATGGTCAATGGCTATATAGCAGAATGTCCAGCCTCAAGGAAGTGATTCGCCACCGGTTTATTCTTACGGCGATCACGAAATGCTGTACAGCTGAACGGTGTCCATCCATACGTAGACGTAATGTCTGGTCCGTTTTGCCCACATAAGATAAGCCACATGGGCATGTAATCAGGTATATTATGTGGGTAGTTGTACAGGTAATATGGTGTCTAATTAGAAATGGTTTACCTGTATGGGGATGTAAAAAACTGTTGCTTGGTGTCATAAACCTGCAGCATGTACAGCTAGGACATCTGAAACAGCCCGGTAGGTTATTACTAAGCCACATACTCTGTTTTTTTCTGGTAACACCCCACTGGGTCAGTTTTTACCAGAAGATCTTTAAAGTGGACCCGTCACCCCCAAAAAATATTCAAAATCCTATTTTATCACATTAGTCAAGCAAAATTAACATTAATTACACTATATAAATTATTTTAATCTTGTTTTCTTCAGTCTGGGAATTCATAATTATAGCAAGCAGGCAGGAGCCATTTTGTGGACACTGTTATTAAGGCAAGCCTTGCATCATCTCAGAATCTTGTTAGTGCACCAGAATGGGGGATCTGATGTCTATCCCCATGTCCTGGCTACACAATTAAATGGTTAAGAGAACTGAGGGGATGTGTGGGGAGCAGTGACATCTAGGAAGTGCAGAATGGAAAGTGAAAGTAATTATCTGCCCCGCCTGACAGACAATATTTGATTGACAGCTGAAAATTTTAAATGAGCTTAAAACAGCTATGAATGTTTTAATAAAAATTTGAAATTGGATTTCATGTTTAATTTGAAAAGGACTTTTATTATACAGATGTGTGTCTGGGTGACGGGTCCACTTTAAGATTTGTACACCGACGATAAGTCATAAGTTTCTCAGGGACCACCTCTTTCAGGCTCTCATCGGCCTGAATAATACTCCAATAATTCTCAACAGCTTTTTTTTGTCACCCTAGAACCAGTAGTATATTTAGTACTTTAGACAAAATTCGGGGGGTTTTCTTTATCGGACTGTAGGGATACAACCCTTTGTTTCATTGATGTAAGCGCTTGTTCTAAAATTGTTTTAGGGTACCCTCGATCTAAAAATCGTATCCACATATCTTTAAGTTGTTTATCAGCCAATTCCTAATTTGAGCTATTCCGAAGGACCCTGCAAAATTGAGAGATAGGAAAAGATTTCTTCATTGGCGTTGGATGACAACTGTTATAATGAACATTTTCATCAGTAGCTTTCCGAAACAATGTATACTCAATATGATCATCTTGTCTCCACAGCTCGATGTCCAAAAAGTGAATTAGTTCTTAATGTATCTCATGTGTGAATTTCACCGGACTATTCAGAGCATTTAACTCTTGAAGCATGAAATGGAACTTTTCCTCCGTGCCACTCCAAATGATGATGACATCATCGATGTAGCGACGGAAGAAGAGGATCCGGTCCCCAAATTTAGGTACTATGGAATCTTGCTCAAACTGATGCATAAACAAGTACTTAAGGTGTGGCACATTCCAGGTTTTACAAAAATTCCCTTCCCAGGGAAAACACTGGTCATCATGGCAAAGATTTGTTTTAAATTTCCATTACACAGACCTGATAATGTCTGTGTATTCTTTATCACGTCCTCTGCTGTCCTTCCATTTTCTGTACATAACTGATGCATCAACATTTGCTGGAGAGAAAGTGTTAGGCTCATTCAGCAGGGAGATGACACTGAGCAGGATTGTTCTATATAAGTGAAAAAAAACAAAGGTCAGGCACATGAACAAGTGTTGCCTTCTAGTTGAATGCTGACAAAAATCCAATAAACTAGAGTTTAACAAAACAAACAACTTTGTAAATGTAGTTCATGGGGCAAATTTATTAGCATTGGAGACTAACATCACCGGTGATGTTGCCCATAGCAACTGATCAGATCTTTGTTTTTGTTTTCTAACTTATAGGCGACTTTACAAATCTAATTGCCAATTAGATGCTATGGGCAACACCACCAGTGATTTTCTCCAGTGTTAAAAAAATAATAATATATTTTATTTTACTCTGTGCCCTCACTCCTGGTGCTTTGCTTTTGCAGGGCTGAAAGTTTAAGTAGATTTATGAATGACATCAAGTGCACATAATCATTGGTAGCTGCTTAAAGGGGAACTAAAGACTAACTAGAGACGTAGGCTAGAAATGTTGTACATTGTAACAGCCCAAGGCAACCACAGCCCTTTAGCAGTAAAGATAATGAGCCCCAGTAGCTGCTCATCTTCATTTCTGCTGATTCAATGCATATGCCCTGTGCTGCGGTACTTACTGAGATTAGGCAGTGCCTCACAATATACTGTACATACAGAATTAGAAATGTCACAAAATAAGGCCAATTATACTAAACAGAGAACTATAGCTTAACTAAAGAATAAAGCTGGCCATAGACGCAACAATTACGATCTTTCTAGGAAAAGATCTTTCCAAGAGAGATCGTTCGTTTCAACACACACGTGTAGAGCTGAATCGTCAAATATACAGGTAGAAACAATAGAATTCTACTTGTATCGGACGATTCAGCACTGACAATGGCCGATGTCAGGGTGCTTTCAAAGGCATCCGATTAAAATTTTCTGTCCAGTCCGATCAACCAGCCGACCCGATATGTTAATCTTCTGATGATATAGGTCGGCTCATTTCCCACCATACACGCACCGAATATCGTCCGAAAATTCGTTTCGTACGATATTATCTGTGCGTCTATGGCCACCTTTCGGCTAGAAATGTTGTACATTATGTTTGGTCTTCTGTACCAGCCCAGTGCAACTACACCCCTTTAGCAGGGACGATCTGTGTCTCAAAAGATGCCCCAGTAGCTCCCCATCTTCTTTTCTGCTGATTCACTGACTCACATGCTCTGTGCTGCTGTCACTTACTGAGCTTAGGGGCCCACTCAATATACTGTACATACAGAATAGAAATGTCACAATATAAAGCGGATTATACTTAAAGGAGAACTAAAGCTTAAATAATGAAGTAGCAAGAAATGTAGAACATTATGTTTTTGGGCTTCACTACCAGCCCAAGGCAACCACAGCCCTTTAGCAGTAAAGATCTGTGACTCCCAAGTTACCCTAGCTCCCCATCTTCTTTTCTGCCGATTCACGGCATGCACATCATGCTCTGTGCTGCTGTCACTTAGCTTAGGGACCCACCCACTGTACGTATTGAACTTAACTGTCACAATATAAGACTGATTAGTAATTAATACAGATGATTGGTAAATGACCGCACAGATACCAATGCAAATAGCATCAGAATTTAATAATCAGCCCTGTAGCATCAGCTTATATTAAAGACAAACATAATATTCTGCTTAATAATTTGCAATGACCCCTAAGCTTAGCTTCTAAACAGCTGCTCAGAGCCCACTGAGCATGCGAGTGACACTTTCCAAGATGGACCCCCTGTGACAAGTTTGAAGTCCTGGATCATTTGTGCTATTGACAAGCTGATACAATCTGTTCAGTATATCAAATGTGCAATTTTTAACCATATTAATTTTTAGGGTTTAGTTCTCCTAGTTCTGGCCAACTGTATGCATCTGCACCAACTCAAAAAATCTTAATGCTTTTTTGCCTGTTATATTCTTATGTAGGGATGCACCGAATCCAGGATTCGGCCTTTTTCAGCAGGATTTGGCCGAATCCTTCTTCCTGGCTGACTGAATACTAATTTGCATATGCAAATTAGGGGTGGGGAGGGAAATCACATGACTTTTTGTTACAAAACAAGAAAGTAAAACAGGTACCCCCTACGCCTAATTTACATATGCAAATTAGGATTTGGATCAGTATTCAACTGAATCTTTTGCAAATGATTCGGGGGTTCGGCTGAATCCAAAATAATGGATTCGGTGCATCCCTATTTTTATGTCTTTTTTTTTTGGCAGAGAAGTATTTTGTTCATTGCCAATGGCAGTCACAGACAAAATACCAGATGTGCTGTAGCCCTTAGAATATATAGCACATTGGAGTAACTAGCCTCTGCAGCTTTAAAAATGCTGAAAAAGACAAAAAACAAAAAAAAGCCATTTTAGACCACAAATTTTATCTAAAACTTTAGTGAATGTGTTTTTGTCAAAAGTGCAATGACAAGAGCCTGGATTACAAGATTAGCTAAACCACATTTTATAAATTAATTCGTATTATCATTATTATTAACACGTATTTCTATAGCACCAACATATTTCGTAGCGCTGTAAAGTAGATGTGATTATACTACTAAATCACATGAATTACATGCATAGAGCACACATCACAATCAATATCAGTTCAAAAGGTGAGGAATACCCTGTGCAAAAAGATCTTACAATCTAAAGGGAAGGGAATGATACATAAGGTGTGGGAGTGGGCAAGATCAGCGTTAAGTGGGTGAGAGATGTGGTACTATAAGTGGTATTGCATTTGGTAGTTAAGAGTCAGGGTAGGCTTCTCTAAATAAGTGCATTTTAAGAGGTGTCTTGAAAGCAGAAAGATTGGGAGAAAATTGGACAGACCGTGGGAGAGAATTCCAGAGGAGGGGAGCAGCCCTTACAAAGTCTTGAATGCGAGCATGTGAGGAGGTAATGGAGAGAAGTGTTGAGTAGCAGGTCAGTAGAGGAACGTAGTAAGCGGTTGGGTTAGTATATAGAGATCAGAGATGTAGGAGGGGCAGAGTTATGAAGTGCTTTGAATGCCACGGTCATTAATTTGAATTTAATTTTGAAGGGCATTGGAAGCCAGTGCAGGAATTGGCAGAACAGCATGGCAGAGGAGGACCAATTGCTGAGGTGTATAAGCCTAGCAGCTGTGTTTATTATGGACTGGAAAGGTGACAGTCTCTGGCGGGGAAGGCCAATTAAAAGAGAATTAAAATAGTCTAGATGCGATATGACAAGAGAGTGAATAAGAATTTTGGAAGCATCTTGGGTGATAAATGATCATATTTTGGATATGTTCCTTAGGTGGAAATTACATGATTTAACAAGTGACTGGATATGAGGAGTGAATGACAGGGCAGAATCTAGGATAACCCCATGGCACCGGGCCTGGGGAGAGGGGGTGATAGTGGAATGGTTAGCTATGATGGATAATATCAATTAATGCATTAAAGATGACTTATAGCATAAGTGAAAATTCGCCATATCTTGTAGTCAATAATGAATAACATGTAATCTTTCATTCTGAGCTAAAAAAATGTTTATTAACTTTTAAATACCATCTCTTTATTGGAGCTCCCTACAGATCCTTCTACGGTCCCTTTAATCAAAAATAATGGGTGTCTTCAAACAGTCCCTCCCAGAAGCACAGTAGAAGGGGGATAGCCAATGCATTCACACAAGCAAACACAGGCTTCCATTTCCGATCATGTCGGTTTAGTTTTGGAGTGGTCTCTGTGCAGAGTGCTGCCAGCTCCACTCCACAGCCTGGAAAAGGAGACGGTAGGAAGTGGAACAATTTCCAAAAAATCATCCTGAACATGCAACTGCTCTAAACACATTCCTTCTATATCTAACAGTAAAAACAATTTTGTAACATTCCTGACCTCACGAGGTTGCCCAAAATGGTTGCCAGGTGTATCGTGGCAACTGTAAGCATCCAGCAGCTAATTTACATAGCACTCTATGCTATCCTTTGATTTCTCAATGAAGCTCCAGGTGCATGATGGCAAACCAGAGCATCACTAGCAGCCTAAGAGAAAGAGGTCGGCCAGAAAAAACACTTGAATGGCTTCCGGGGAGGGGTATCGGATGAGGTGTACTTTAATATTTTCCGGAGCATCCGTCGTGTGTTTAAATCTTGAAATATACAGCAAGATCTAAAAACACCTCACCTCACATTCTGGGTAGGATTCCATCTCTCAGAAGGTAGCTCTCCACTTTGTGGGTCATCCACTGGAGGATGCAGGATTGAAATGCATACATCACCATTCTGAAGAAAGCAAAAATATAACATGCGTGTTATGAACCAGTAAATGATAAACAAATGCTGATGTCATACTGCACGCTGTTTGAGATTAACCAAATATAGGAGCAGATACTCCAAAATCGCACAGCATTGCATCAAAGAAAGATAACCTTGATGTAAAATTGTATTGACAGTTGCCTTCATTACTACTCAAATCACCACAATTTCAAAAA
The DNA here is from genome assembly GCA_024363595.1 of Xenopus borealis. Lineage (NCBI taxonomy): Eukaryota > Metazoa > Chordata > Amphibia > Anura > Pipidae > Xenopus > Xenopus borealis. Next base: position 113,445,063 of record CM044431.1, on the reverse strand, counting down.
ACAAAACCACGATTTTACATTTACCAGGGAAGGTGTAAAAACAGCATAAACTGAACAAAAGAGATAAACTCAATTGAAGTTAGAATTTATAATAAGGTTAGAGGAAGATCATTTGGAAAGAACCCCAGTGATCATAAAGCCGTTTTAAAGGGAAACTGTCATGGGAAAACATGTTTTTTTCAAAACGCATCAGTTAATAGTGCTGCTCCAGTAGACTTCTGCACTCCACTTCTCAAAAGAGCATACAGATTTTTTTATATTCAGTTTTGAAATCTGACATGGGGCTAGCCATTTTGTCAATTTCCCAGCTGCCCCGGTCATGTGACTTGTGCCAGCACTTTAGGATGGAACTGCTTTCTGGCAGGCTGTTGTTTTTCCTTCTCAATGTAACTGAATGGAACGCAGTGGGACATGGGTTTCACTACTGAATGATGTTCTTAGATCTACCAGGCAGCTGTTATCTTCTGTTAGGAAACTGTTATCTGGTTACCTTCTTATTGTTATTTTGTTAGGCTGCTGGGTGGGAGAAAGGGAGGGGGGCTATCACTCCAACTTGCAGAACAGCAGTAAAGAGTGATTGAAGTTTATCAGAGCACAAGTAACACGACCAGGGGCAGCTGGGAAATTGACAAAATGTCTAGCCCCATGTCAGATTTCAAAATGAAATATAAAAAAATCTGTTTGCTCTTTTGAGAAATGGATTTCAATGCAGAATTCTTCTGGAACAGCACTGTTAACTGATACATTTTGAAGAAAAAATTCCCATGACAGGATCCCTTTAAGCTGGCAGCCATTTCAAATTAAGCAATCTTGGTACTACCAAGGGAATTTTTAAGGTACAACACTAATTTAAAGTGGAAGGCACTTTGGTGACACTGTAGTGTACCACACATGGCACATATCCACTCCTAATGAGAAATGCTGCTGACCAGTGAGGATATTTTCACTACTGTGGTTCTGTAAAAAAAATGTAATGCCTTTTATTCCACTGCCCTTATAATACACAAAGGTAAATGGCAGTGAAATCTGCAAATCTGTTTTTACTAACCTCATAGATGTTAGGATGCCACATTTTTGTCAGAAAACGAAATGCAGGAGGGGAGTAGGGATAATCAACGGGAAATTTTAACCGAGCCTAGGAGGGAAAAAGACACAATGTTTAACAAGCCAATAAGTATGGACATCCATCGGTATCACTGACCCCATCTTAAAAAAAAAAATGCTTTGTGAAGGCTACAAAAGTAATGTTATTGCTACTTTTTATTATTTAACTTTCTATTCAGGTCCTCTCCTATTCATATTCCAGTCTCTTATTTAAATCAATGCAGGGTTGCTAGGCTAACTTGGTCCCTAGGGTAACTTGGATCCTTGATCCCAGAATGCTGAAAATTAACAAAAAAATCTAAACAACTCAAAAACAACAGATAAAAACCTATAGCAATTTGTCTCAGAATATCATTGTTTATATCATACTAAAAGATAATTTAAAGGTGAACAACCCCATAAAGCTAGGCATAAACAGGCAAATAAAAGCAGCTAACTCAGTCCCTCAAGAGCAAGTTGCCAGCTTATTGGCATGTGTATGGGGAACTCCTGGTAAAAAACTTGTCTACTTTCACAACAATTCTAGTGGACAAGGCAACACTGGCCCATCCTAATTGAACAGGTTTCCACAGGCCCTGCTGTATGCTATAAACCAAGCCATGAGCATTTGAGATAACAGATCTCATACCTGTATATATGTGCGATTGGTATGCTAGCTCAGTCATCAGCAACTAAAAGAAATGTCAGAGTAGAACTACACAGCCGATTTATGTGTATTCTGATGCGACAAAACACAGGCACTATGTCGGATGCGCCGGCTCTAATGTAAGTAATACAAATGTTGCATGTACAAACAAGCTGATTTCATCCAACACGACTGTCAGATGCAGAAGCAATAATCAGCTTTTACATGCAACATTCCCATTACTTACATTTGAAGTGATGCATCCGACGCGAGGCCTGTGCTTTGTCGCGTCGCAAAGCACATAAATCGGCTGTGGAGTTCTACCCTAATTATTAGATATAATAAAAACAAGGTTTGTTTGAGATGACTCTACAGGAGTTTGGATAACAAGTTTTGGGATAGTAGATCCCCCATATCTGCATTTTATATAGAAATGGCAGACCATAAATTCCATGACAGTCCTTGGTAATGTAGTCTAACAGAAAAAAACATTTCAAATTGTATTTTTTATTATTTCATGACCAGAATGTAGTTCGACAGCAACATTTACTTTATATCAAACAGAAATGAGTGCTTAGAGCACAATTGTTATGACCATTTAACAAGTGATAAGTGCAGCTCATTATAAATCACCCATTTATCAAATGTCTAAGGCTGGGGACAGACAGGGAGATTCGGGGAGATTCTGTCGCCTGGCGTTTAATAGCAGGCGACAATCTCCCCGAACTTCCTTCTCCCTGTCCGTCGCTAGTTTAAATGACAAAGCGCCAGCGCTGTGCACAAGCGGCGTGGCGATTTCCGGAATCGCCCGAAGTTTCCTCACGAAGTAACTTCGGGCGATTCCGGAAATCGCCCCGCCGAGACAGGGAGAAGGAAGTTCGGGGAGATTGTCGCCTGCTATTAAACGCCAGGCGATAGAATCTCCCCGAATCTCCCTGTCTGTCCCCAGCCTTATTCTGTGCAAACATCTATGAACAAGAAGTCCCTTCCCATTATGTTCAAACTTCGGGAACTATAGTAGGCACTGCACCCAAAACTAAGTACAGGGCTTAAACAGACCCATTTAACTCCAATAAAGAATGGGGCTTCATACTTGGTACTAGTTTGGTGAATTAAAATGTCAAAAATTGATACAAGACCTTTGTTTGTTTACCTCTTCTGATTAGGTATGCACCAAATCCAGGATTCGGTTTGGGATTCAGCAGGATTTGGACAAATCCTTCTGCCAGGCCGAGCTGAAGACTAATTTGCACATGCAATTTAGGGGCAGGGAGGGAAATCGCATGACTTTGTCACAAAGGAAATAAAAAAATGTTTTCCCCTTCCCACCATTAATTTGCAGACACAAATTAGGATTCAGTATTCGGACAAATCATTCGCAAAGGATTTGGCCAAATACAAAGGTGCCTCCCTACTTCTGATATTATTTAGGCACAGAATTAGGGTTGCCACCTTTTCTTGAAGAAAATACCGGCCTTCATATATATTTATATTTTTTTCCAATTAATAACATTGGGATCAACCATCAAAAATGCCGGGCAGGTGGCAACCCTACACAGAATAGATGTGTGTAAACACGTTAGTTCGTCAAAAATAGACAGGTAAATAATTATACTATACAAGGAAAAGCTTTGCTTCAAGTAAATCTAAAAACAGGGAAATTATATTCAGAAAATAGCAAAAAATAACTTGTGGCGTAGCAGCTGTTGCTGATCAAACAGAAATCAGAATTAAAGTGTTTGTAGTGCAAGTTTCTTTCAATGAGTTAGTTTGAGGGTGGTTTTCAGAGCTGTTTGAGTTTCAGGTGGAAAATTAGTTTAGGCCCAGTTGAGGCAATGGCTTTAAAAAACAAATAAACAAAGGAAAGAGTATTGTTCTGTGGAGAGGCCCAGCGATTTAAGCAACGCCCACACCTCCATTAGTTGCTGCCTCTTTAAATCGCCTCCATTATGGCTTTCTCCCCAAAGCCCCTAAATCACATATCACGCTTTCGGATTCCTCAAACACACCTAGCCCTCACCTTAAAGTATCCACCCTCATAGAGGGTGTTTGGGGGGCCAAAGATTGCCACCTCCCAGTTGTACAAATCCCCCTCATCTACCAGGGTGACCCGGAACCCCTCCACCGGCTCTTCCTGTAGCCCCTTGAGTTCCAGCATCAAGGCCTTCTGAGAGCTGGGCACCGGCGCCACTGGCCGGGCCATGGCAGTTCCGCTTCCCGATCTCCAACCAGGAACCCACAGCCTTCTCCGCGCAGAGCAAGATGGGATCAGTAGGCTTTGGTGTTTTAGTAAGAAGGGCTTGTTAGGCGACTAAAGGCTTTATTACGACATGTTACGGCGCGAGGGAGCCGCTTTGCCAATTATCTTGCTGGTTGGAAGAGTAACGGGTGCCGGAAACTGCAAGGGAAGCCAGGCGTTGCGGGAGGAGCAGCCTACAAATCCCAGAAGCCCACAAGCACTCTGACGTACTGCTGCGAGGGAAGGACCTAGATGTAAAATCTGACCAGGGGAGAGGCGGGGCCTAGCTAAGGCTGATGGGGAGGATTTATTTCCTAGTGTGGAAAATATAACTTTCATGTAGCTGAACGTCTAGTTAAAATCTTGTACTTGTTCTGTGTGGCAGATAATATAACCTTTAATCACCTAGAATATGTTTTTTATCACACAGCTCTGTAAAGCAGGGGTCCCCAGCCACCGGGCTGTGGGCTACTACTGGATGTGGACATACCTGAACTGGGCCTCTGACGTACCTCCCAACTTTCCCTTTTTTGGAGGGACAGTCCCTCGTTTGGCAGCTCAACCTGCAGTCTTTCATTTGTACTGTAAAATCCATATTTTCTCTGCACTGAACAACCAGAAAAAGGTACAAAGTTTCTAACTTAATTTTGGCAGCGAGCCCAGAACAGCTAAGAGTTGCAAATAAGATACTTCGAAACAATTTTTAGATAAGATAACAGTTTAAATAAGGAGAAACATTTTCAAACTTTCATAACATGCCAAATTTTGTAGAATGAACATGGTAATTAGAGGGTGTGACCACAAAAATGGGCGTGGCCAAAACATTTATCAGTGCTACGTGTGAAAATAATTTTTGTCCCTCTTTTTTTCTTCCAAAATGTTGGGAGGTATACTCTGAGCCGAGTCTACATTTGACACGGATGCACCGAATTTGACATGGAACGAACCGAATTTTACACTTCCACGCCCGAATTTGATGCGGGATACAAGAAACTTGACACTGGCACGGCTGAATTTGATGCGGTGTGCGCAGTTGACGCCCCTTCCTGTGTCCTTGCAAGGAATTATGGCTTTATACAGGTCCCTGGGGCAAAAATGTTTGGGGACCGCTGCTATAAAGGATGGTGTTTCTATTTGAAAAAGGAGGTTATGTCTTTCCTCACAGGGATACTTGCACGCAATGAATAATAAGTATAGGCATATTTTTGAGTTTGCTAAACTATGCAGGCTGGGATGCTTGAAAGAAGTAATCAATTGGTGGTGATCAGCTATTAAGAACATCCAGGCTACATTCCTCCCAACATTTTTGAAATAACTAGAGGGACAACATGTTTTGACCACACTGTGGCCACACCCCTAATTATGTTCATTTTAAAAATTTTGGCAGGTTATGAAAGTTTGAACATATCTCTGTGGTTTTTTTTTAGTTATTACAGTGTAATGAAGGTGAATTGCCCTTTAAGCTGGGAGTCTAGCTTTTCCTAAGTGACCTCCTCCTCTAAATATATACAATTGCTTATTTGCTTATCTCAAAATTGTTACAAAGTATCTTATTTGCACCAGGTGGCTGTTCTGGACTCTCTGCCAAAAGCCAATTAAGTTAGAAACTTTGTTTCTTTTTCTGGCTGTTCAGTGCAGAGAAACGCAGGTTGGGCTGTGAAGAGTGGAACTGTCCCGCTGAAAACGGGACAGTTGAGAGGTATGTCCTTTTTTTTTAGAAAGAAATCACCAATTCATGTTGAAACTGCAGGCTTCCTAGTCAAGTTAAAGTTGTCATACACAGAAGCTACTGGGTCCAGCAAAATCTTTTTACCACCACCCAAACATATTGTAAATATTGTAATATTGTAAATATTTCATAAACAATAAATGTAAGGGTCTGCTTGCTTTATTGTTGAATCCCTTGTTACAAATAATGAGCAGGGCTGCCATGGGGCCCTGCACAAAAGTTTCTGGGGGCCCCATTGACACCCCTTCCTCACCAATAGGGTTGTCACTTCCTCACCAATAGGCTGTATTTATTGGCCTAGCTGGTAAAACATCTGCCGGGGCTGGTATTACAAATTTACCAGCAATGTAGCTGCCTGCAAAATTTTAATGCCCCTAATAAAAGCCCTTGGCCAACCCCCAATCCGATCAAAACTAAACGTTTCGCCGCATTCTGGCCATCATATGCTGTGGCTCCACCCCTATGATGTCATGGTTTGCCCTTTGATGTCACAGTCTGCCCCTTTTGTTCCCGCCCCCCCCCTCACCAGCTGGTGGAAATTTTATAAAAAGGTGTAAACCCTACTCACCTATCAGTACAAAGGCCACACAGACACAAGCACTAAAACAGAAAATGAAATCCTTTTGGCCAAAGGATTATTAAGCCTGCCATCATGTCAAGGTAGACACTTTAAGCAGTTGCCTATTGTAACCTAGATTGCACTTAGGTTTAGATTTTATTGCATTTGTAATGGACAAATAAGAGCCATTTGGTTTAACCCCTTAGTCAAAAAATAACCAGTCCTCATAAGGGCAGTGGAAGATGGAAATGTGTCTCCTGCTGATAATCTGCACCACTGGTAAGCAGCAAATATCCAAAAATAACTTCTCTATCTAATTTGCATGTGTAATGTATACACATATTGAGGGGCAGATTTACTATTATTCCCCAAAAAAAAATTTGTTTCTATTCGATATTCGATTAGCATTCGATTTTCGAATGTTAATCGAATAGTTTTAGGCTACCTTTTATTCGATATTCGATCGTTCGACGATCGAATACAAATTTATTCGATCAGTCGAATAAATCATTCGACTGAATGAATAAATCATTCAATCATTCGAATGATTCATACGATTCGAAGACTTCGATTGTACGAATCCTATTCGATCAGGACTTAGCCTCAGAAGCCTATGGGAGTGCTCCCATAGGCTTCTACTGCAATTCGGTAGGTCCAATCTGCCGAAGTAGGCAATCGAATAAACTTAAAAATTAAAATCCTTCGCTGGTCGAATGATCGAATATTCGTCCATTCAACTCTATTCGAATGTATTCACATATTCGACCAAACGAATAAATCCTACGTTCGAAATTCGATTGAATTTGTTCGAACTTCGAATCCTTCACGTGGCTATAGTAAATCGGCCCGAGTGTTCATTTATTGTACACAGCCGCCAACTGCAAGCTGCTGCAGTTCTGCAATGCTGGGAAGTGAGGCAGGGGCTCCCCCTGCTGTTCATAAGTATGATTGTTTCCCTGCCCAGCTGTGGTGTTTATACAAATGGCCTGCAGGTGGCACTGTGCATACATAGGACTTTCTGTACAACTTGAAAGTGAAAGTAAGACTTTATGCTGTTATGTAATGGCTGCATGACCTGCTAATAAAGCACTGTTATACTCTCCTCATCCTCGGCTATCAAACACAACAAATGGCGACAAGGATGACTTTTCTACCTCTGCAGCAGCCTGCACCTTTTCTACCAAACCCTGGTGAGCCTACCATACCTTTTACTGCTTGGATCCATATGTTTGATAATTATATTATTGCTGCTGACCAAGGGGAGATTTCTGCAGCTAGAAAGCGTGCTTTACTTATTCACTGCCTGGGAGCAGAGGGACAGCGTATATTCTATACATTACCATTACCTGATGATACTTATGAAACTGCTCTTACTGCTATAAAGAACTTTTTTGTGCCAAAAGTAAATGTGGTTGGTGAAAGATATAAATTCCGCCAACACCAGCCTAGCCGGTAAAATACCTGCAAGAGCCGGGGCCGGTATTACAAATTCCCTTAATAAAAGCCCTCAGCCTTCACTTTAAAAGTCTCTTTTCCCCGACGCTGTTGTGGCCACGCCCCTTTAGTGCCATGCCCCACCCCTTTGTGATGTTTTTTGTGACCACGCCCCTTTACCGACACTGCTGTTCCCGCCCCCTACCACTAGCCAGTAACTGTTTTTTAAAAAGGTGGCAACCCTAATCCATACTGGGGACAGGGCCCACTGGAGCGTCTTTCAGTGCCCCTGTCCGACCCTGTTTGTAAACACATTTTTATCAGGCTGGGTTTCCAGACAAATGTAGTAGAACAGTAAACAAAGCCTGATTTCACCCTAACTGTTCTTCAGGCTGCAACCCTAAGGGAACAGACCCATACAGGGCCGGAACTATGGGTAGGCAGCGTAGGCGGCTGCCTAGGGTGCAGTCATGGGGGGGTGCACTTTAGAAGGGAATAATGTTTTTTTCAATTTCTTTAAGTTTTAACTTCGGCCCTGTCTCCAGCAGCAGCGTTCTGCTCTACTTCAGTCCCCACCTCCCTCTTACTTGCCCTTTGCCTGGCACAGATCTAGGGCAATATTTTTGCTGCTGCTCTGGCACAGGCTGGTGGCGCAGGTACAGACTTGGGGGACAATGGCTGATGGCACAGGTACAGACTTGGGGGGCAATGGCTGGTACAGACTTGTGGCACAGGTACAGACTTGGGAGGCAATGGCTGGTGGCAGAGGTACAGACTTGGGGGCAATGGCTGGTGGCACAGAAACAGACTTGGGGGGGGCCATGGCTGGTGGCACAGATACAGACTTGGGGGGCCATGACTGGTGACACAGGTACAGACTTGGGGGGGGCAATACTGGTGGCACAGGTACAGACTTAGGGGGCAATGCTGGCAGCACAGGTACAAATTTGGGGCAATATTTTGGCTTGCTAGCACAGGTACAGATTGGGAGCAATATTTGGGGTGCTGCTGGCACAGATACAGATTGGGGACAATATTTTGAGTGCTACTGGCTGGCACAAGTACAGATTGGGAGCAATATTTTGGGTGCTGCTGACCCAGGTACAGATTAGGGGCTGGCTGGCACACGTACAGTTTGATTCATTAATGTGTTTCTTTATTTAAGAAAAAGTGAATATGTGGGAAATGGTCATACAGAATGGGCGCGATTGTACCCCTTGCCTAGGGTGCCAAACTACATTGGCCTGGCCCTGCACCCATTTTGTACACTTGTTTGGTTCAGCTCCACTTCACTCTAATTCAGAGGAAACACGCCAATGCAGGTGCAATTGATGGCCATCACCATTTACATCCTTGAAGAAGATTTTAAGCACAGCACTGGTCTTCTTAGGATAAAAAGTCTTTATTTAGTTACACATAGTAATAATCTGGACATAGCAACGTTTCAGGCCCCTTGAGAAAGGGCCATAAGGGGCCTGAAATGTTGCTATGTCCAGATTGTTACTATGTGTAACTAAATAAAGACTTTTTATCCTAAGAAGACCAGTGCTGTGCTTAAAATCTTCTGGCCCTGCACCCATAACATAGGTTCTTTAAGAAAGAGACAGCCCCCTTTAAGCATTGGATTATTTAAACGATATAGATGTAATGGAACAGAAAGATTCAGTCTTGATATCCATGTTCTTTCCCTGTACAGAGTAATGAAACCCCACACACTACTACTGACCACTAATGTTATTCACCATCTCTGATTTGTTTCCCTTGTACCTCTATAATCATGCCCTTTCCTTCTCACAGAGCTACAGTACAATACATAGTACAGCTACAACTAGTATTCTAATCCGGTGACATCATATTTGATTTACAATTTCAATTCAACACTGATGTGCCTGTCACAGAGCTACCTACATTCAGAGATCCATTAGTTATATCTCCTGGCACATCAAGATATAGAGTGTGAAGCATGGATTTTCTTACTCTTACAGCTAAAGGAAATAACTGGTGAAAAGACATATTTTTAATGGAAACAATACATCAGTCCTTGAAAGTTTCTCACTTTAGGGTGATGACATCATTCCATTGATTGGAATACAGTGGATTCTAAATTGTCTTGGACAACAATGTATTGTCAAAGAACAACTTAATCAGCATTTGTTATTTTGACTAATGGAAATTTGTCTAATGGAAATATTAGGGGATTCATCTATAATTGTTTTTTATACCTTAGCTTTAGTGAGGGTGTCACTGGCTCAGATTAATGTTTTTATTTATCAAAATGTTTTCAATATTTTTTTTTTATGTAATGTTTTTATTATTGTTTCCAAACATGTATTACATTTACTAGACGTAGCATACGTCTCTTTGATAGTTTATAATAGACATTGATGTTACATGTGTTAAATCAAAATAAAATTTAAATATGATTAATATAACAAATATATTCATAAACACAAATTCCAAGTTTAAACTATAAGTTTTCACAAGTTAGGTTTAATATTACCTTAAATAAGAAGCCAAAAGTTTGTTTACACGGTGACTCCTGGGGGGGGATCTTGTGGTCGTTCCAATCATTTGAATTGTATCTAGAGTATATTGGTCTGTTTCTATGTTACCCCTCAGGGTTTCAGAATCATACCATGTTGTGTTTTGAAAGGTATGAGTAGTTAAATATCGAAGTTGTGGGAGACTATTAATATATGTAGTCCAAATAGAGAAACATTTCCTAACATGCTGTTCCTTTTTTGTCATGGCTTCCAGCCAGTCCATATGAAAGATGTGGTGTAATTTTTGTTTGGCAAGTATGATTGAGGGTGTTTCTGTTGAGAGCCATTGATGAAGTATTGTCTTACGAGATGCTGCCGCCAGTCTCTCTGCCAAATGTTTTTCCTCTCTGCTTAAATTTGGGTAGGCTGTAAGAATACCAAACACAGCCCAATCGACAGTTGGTTGAATGTGTTTATTTGCTATCTGCATCCAGTAAGAGGTTACCTCCAGCCAAAAATTTTGTACCTTTGGACATTCCCACAACATATGGAGGAGATCTGCTTTTGGGGCCAAGGATCGTATACATCTGTTTGAGGGGAGATTTCCCATTTTGAAACACTTTTCAGGCGTGAGGTAAGAATTGTGGAAAAGTTGTAAGGCCATTTCTTGGTACCTGCTAGTTGGCAATAATCTCATTATCCGTGTGTGTGATTTTAGTATGTCTGTGATGGGTATTTGTGGCGTATATGCAGTGTCGGACTGGCCCACCAGAATACCAGGAAAACTCCCGGTGGGCCAAGGTGTCAGTGGGCCCTCATGCTGCTAAACTTTTGGCCTATTTCATGGCCATTCCCTATTTCTATGAGAACAAAGAGGCTAAATAGATGGAATCATTTATTATAGTATGTCAAGTAAACAAACTAGGAGAATAGAGGTTGATTGAGGAGATGAAGAATATTAGTACTGAGAGTGATCCCTGGTCTAAGGTTTTATGGTGGGCCCCAGGTCTAAGGTTTTTGGGTGGGCCCCTGGTGTCCCAGTCCGACACTGCGTATATGTATTCCATTTGCATATGGTAGTTTGGGCTGCATCCATATTTATAGTTGTGCGCATTATGTGGTATATTTGTGCGGTAGTGCGTGTTGTGTCCTTATTTTTCCAAAGATGTCTACTTCAGTTTTCGCGTCTTTCAATCTGCGAATAGTGGCTTTTGCAAAGTGTAAAATCTGCATGCCAAGAAAAGGGTGCGGGTTTGTAAAAGGGAATTTTTCTCATAATTCGGATAATGAGAGCAAATCAGTTCCTTTTTTAATTATGTTGTGTATGTTATAGAGCCCTTTTTCCTGCCAAGTATGTAGAAGCGGGTTAGACATTCCTGCAGGGAATCATGTGTTTCCTAGCCATGTTAAATATGGTGAATGGCATGGGGGGAGATGGTGTTTCACTCGTAGGGATTGCCAGGTTTTGTAAGTATCGAAAAATAAGGGATTGTCTTTTAATTGCTGGGGGATTATTGCCGAGGGTGAATGTAGAAGGACGTTAAGAGTGAGATTGGTATTGATCGAGATCTATGATTGTGAACCAATTTCTGTTTACTAACCAATCCCCGGCATATCTTAGTAATGCTGCTTCATTATATTCCTTGATGTTTGGCATGTTGACTCCACCTAGTGTTTTGGCTGTTGTAATTTATACATACTAATTCTAGAGCGTTTGTTCTGCCAGATAAAGGTGCGGAATATTTTGTCTATACATTTCAAATCTGTTGTGTAAGATAAGTATGGTGTGTTATATCAGAACCCCATCCCTAGATGTCACTCAACCACTCATAAATTTTTTAGTCCTGTCTGATCGACATGTGGCCCCATTCATAGGCCAAAAGCTGCTTGGTCTGTCGGCAGCTTTTATCAGTCCATGTATGGCCACCTTAAAGGAACAGTTCAGGGTAAAAATAAAAACTGGGTAAATAGATAGGCTGTGCAAAATAAAAAATCTTTCTAATATAGTTAGTTAGCCAAAAATGTAATGTATTAAAGCTGGAGTGATTGGATGTCTCACATAACAGAATACAACACAACATCCTGCTTTTCAGCTCTCTAAATCTGAGTAAGTCAGCGACTTCAGTGGGGGCCACATGGGACATAACTGTTCAGTGAGTTTGCAATTGATTCTCAGCATTCAGCTCAGATTCAAAAGCAACAGTTATGACCAATGTGGCCCTCCCTCAATTCACTGATTGGTTACTGCCTGGTAACCAGGGTAACCAGTCAGTGTAAACAAAAGAGAGCTAAAAAGCAAGAAGTAGTGTTCTGTTCTGTTAGGTTAGACTTGCAGTCACTCCAGCCTTTATACATTACATTTTTGTAACTATATTGAAAACATGTTTTATTTTGCACAGCCTATCGATTTACCCAGTTTTTACTTTTATACTGAACAATTCCTTTAAGTTAGAGACAGGCGGTAGGTAGGAGTGTCCACTGCTGCCCCCTACCTCTTCCCTTACTTGTGCAGCATTCAGAAATGAAGGAGCAATGGCAGGTAAATTCTGCAGAAAAAGCCCTGCATTTACCCCATACCCAGGCTTACGGGGATAAGGACAGGGCTGCCATACACCCACTAATGTAGAACATTGCACGATTGATGTGCGGGCCACAATTGATGTGGGTTTTCCCACAGGTCAGACAACTTTTATTCGATCGTCGATCATTCGACAAATAACAATGGTTCGATCATTCGAATGAATTATTAGTTCATTTGAATGATTCGTACGATTCAAACGATCGAAGACTTCGATCATACGAATCCTATTCGATCAGGACTTAGTCTCAGAAGCCTATGGGAGTGCTCTATATAATGATTTATGTACCGGCACTCACAAAAAAATTCCACATCCGATGCAGGCAAAAAAACTGACGTTTCGGCTGTAACACCAGCCTTTCTCAAAGTGACTTAAAAAAACAAAACACCGGTTTTTTAAACACACAGTGGCGGGAAAGCAAGTGGGAGGAAGCAGAGTGATGACGTGTGGATTATGTTGTAATGTCAAAGATAAATAAAGTGTGTGAATACAAAATATACTGTGACTGTGATGCTAAGAGAAATCATGTGAAAAATATAAGAACAAATGGTATCAAAGTAATACCCGTAATTAAAATAAACACCTCTAGTTACAAAGTAGTCTAAAGAGACACAATTTGTATTGCATAGTAACAGCGTACTCCACTACTATTATAGTTCGGGACAACATTTGCTCAGGAGGCATAGAGAATATACCTATCAGAAAGACACCGATAGAAACACACTTTTCCACCACTCTTCGTGTCATCCACCACATGTACTAAAGAGTGTCCCCTACTCACAGATGATCCGCTTGGTGAGGAATAACTCTGATCGTTCCATCCTACATTCCCAAATGGATGAATTTATTGTGAGATTACAACAAAGAGGTTACAATATACATGAACTATGCACCATGAGAGACAAAGCTCTCCTATATACACAGGAGGACTTGTTATTGTCAGTACGTACCAAGCCAGCAAGTACAAATAACCAGTTAACCTTTGTGACCACTTACTCGCCAGACAAGAAACCAATCACCCAGGCTATCCACAACCATTGGTTGGTTTTGGAAAGAGACAAGATGTTACCACGGACTTTTAGACCCGGGAACCCCGCATAGCATACAAACGGGGAAAAAATCTCCGGGATCTACTGGTGAAAACTGACCCTAGGCATTGCTATGCTTCTGCACCAACTAATACCTGGCTGAATCAACTAAAGACTGGGTGCTATAAGTGCCCTTCCTGTATTACGTGCCGCTCACTAATCACTGGTTCTACCTTCAGTCATCCACACACAGGTAGAAACATCACCATCGCACACAGACTCCGCTGTACATCAAAATTTGTAATTTACTCCATCAAGTGTCCCTGCGGTCTCTATTATGTGGGGAAAACCATTACCACATTTCGGCACTGGACACAGGTAGAGCAGACGCACCTGTGGCAGCACATTTTCTTGCTTCGAAACATACATTAGCCCAGGGCCGGGCCAAGGTAGTTTGGCACCCTAGGCAAGGGGTAAAATCAGCGCCCCCCCTCCACCCCCGTTCTGTATGACCATTTCCCACATATTCACTTTTTCTTAAATAA
>CM044431.1:113402479-113416857 GCA_024363595.1 Xenopus borealis | reverse complement strand
TGTATTATGCAATATCTGTTTATAGAGACCTACATTGTTCGGGGGGTATAGTTTTCCTTTTATATGAATAAAAAAATATGAAAGCTTTTAACAGGTCAGATTAGTCCAGTGTGTTGTCTACTTTCTACAATGAGCAGTGCTTGCACTCATTGGTGGAGTGCAAGCAGGTTCATATATGGTTTGTGAAAGGCTTATATAGATGTCCGGGATATCTGGATTATTACCAATACCGGGCACCTTGATAGAACAACCCTAGTAACCAATCAGTGATAAGCTTTGTTCAGACAATTCAGATTAAACAATGAAAGAAAAATGTTATTGATTTGATAGATACCCACTAACTTGCACCAATATAAACATGATGGACTCACTTTTCCCTCTAATTGGGTTAAAACAGTGTCAATTTTCCGACACAATGTTAACCACAATCTGGTTATCCCAGTGGTGGCCAATAACAAGGCCAACTATTTGGGAGTTGTAACCTTGAAAGCAAATTCATTGCAGGTACAACTTATTATTCTAATGAAATCGTAGAATTCTTAATGAATCAAATGAAAGTGAGTGTACGACTTTCCATACCACGGATGACTTTGACGTAGCTGATCAGCTTGAATATATTATAATATATGGATAAAACATATATTGTAGCTTAAAGGAACAGTAACATCAAAATTTTTTTTTACAAAATACGTTAGTACACAACGAAATAAAACACCATGACAAATTATACTTTAAAATCTCAAAGTCTTTATTAAAAAATAACTTACAGAATCTCCACTTCCTGTCCCATACAGAAAAGGCGAAATGGCGACCATCCATCCAGCGACACTTGATTTCTCCTCCTTAGCTGTCTGTTGCAGGCATCCCATTTCTTTGCCGGTTCAGGACGCTTTTGCTTCTGACTGTCCCAGCGGAGAAGTTTCCTTCCTTGTGGCTGAGAGCTGGAATCTCTGAGGCTAACAATGCAGGACACAAAGCATTCAAACCTCCCACCGGCGCGCACCCCGACTGCCCAGGGGAACACAAACTGCAGCAGAGGCAGGAGAGAGGGCACATCCTCGCCAAGACAGTGCAGAGAAGAGTCCCCGCGGCAGCCATCAGAGTTGTCCTGACTGCAACTCTCCATTTGCAGCGCCGCTCCGTGACTGCACTATTACCACAGCCGCTCCCCCATGTGTCCTCTCTTGTGGTCTAATATACTGTGGCAAAACCATCAGAAAGTTAAAAGAATGGATAGGAATGCATAGGGCCAGCATAAGAGCAGCCCTAAAATAAAAAACACAAAACAGGACATTGCACAGCAGCTTGTAGCCAAACATTGGGCTGAAGCTAGACATAGTCCTGCAGCATTTAGGTGCATGCCTATAGAACATGTACCAGTTCAAACCAGAGGGGGTGACTTTGACAAAGCACTTCTCAAGAGAGAAGCGTATTGGATTTACTAACTAGATTGTGTTGCACCAAAGGGACTCAATGGGAAATTGGTGCTTAGCTGCTTTTTGGCTTAAATAAGGTTCGTTATTAGGACATCTAGTGCAGAGGCAGATTGAGTATCACTATTTAAAACCATTTAAAAACAATTTGAATACAATTTATTATGTATATACATAACATATAAGCACAAAAGATGCTAACATGTGAATGTAAAATAGAATAATGATTTAGTTGAAGTGTTTATCTGCCTCTAAGGAGATTTTGTTACTAATCTGTGTCAATTTGCAGGTTGTTGATGGACTATTTATGAAATGGACATTTTGTATTGATTTATGGACACACTGTTTCACTCACTAGAAATAGACACGTTCACCTGCACAGCTATGACACCTAGTGGTGAGTTTTATAATTGCATTTAAGCATTTACCAAAGAAGTACCAGTTTTTAAAAAAAAAACGTTTGTTGCACTGCTGATGACGTCATACATGGCGCCAAACTAATGGGTATTTATTTGCACATACACTTGCTTGTTATCCTTGAAAAAGACCCTAATGAGGGTTGAAACGTCGGCTGAGCGATAATAAACACATTGATTCTTCATAAGACATGGAGTGCTGGCCCTTCTATTATGGATGTGTGAATATTGGCTTCAGCACCCTGCAGTTGGTCTAAATCTGGTAAGAGTGCAGACACTGAGGATATATATATATATATATATATATATATAAAACAGAAAACAAACAAACTGCACTCCAAGGACTTCGGGGTAGATTCATCAAAGAGTGAAGTTAAGAGTGAAGTTCCGCCACTAGAGGGAAATTCCACAGCTCTCAATTCATTTCTATGGGATTTTTAAAGGCGTATTCATTAAAGGGTGAACTTTCACTTCACCCATTGATGAATATGCCTTGCAAAATCCCATAGAAATGAATTGAGAGCTGTGTAATTTCCCTCTAGTGGCGGAACTTCAATCTTTGATGAATCTACCCCTTCGTGTCTCAAAAGCCAAGTGAAGGTTTATTCTTGCTCAATGTTTCGGCGCTCCAACTGAAGCCTTTTTCAGGAGGGTGAATACACACACAACAGTGAAACACATTTAAAGTGAACACAGTAGTGAACACAACTCTGATACAAGGCTGTGGAGGAGATCATCAATCCATTTGTCCCAATCTGGAGAGAGTGTGTATATAAGAACAATATCGCCCCTTTACTGGCAGTGGCAAAGCAATTATGAACCACCAAGGATCAAACTCATTGACCGTCAAACTCTTATCTGCCTTACTGTGCAGCTCATCTACCCGTGTGCACCATTAGAGGAGTTCCTCCCTTGTTGCCATGGTAACACCAATGCTTAGTTCCCCCTTCTCAGTATGGGGCTATGCGTGTGTTGGCTGTTCACCCATTGTGTCGACCGATCCTAACGCTTACTCCCGATGGCCATCTGTGGAGTCCCACCCCCTGTCGTAGGTGTGTACCAGGACCAATCCTATTACATGATGGAGGTTGCTAAGCAATTTTCGGATAGCAACACATATATTAAACTTAGGTTTAATATATGTTAAACCACAGTCTGTTTTCTTTCTGAATTGTCCTGAGTTTCTCTTTTATCTCCTGCAGAAGATCAGAGAGCCCAGAATACTCAGCACCTGCATTTTGAACTCCACCACTTGGGGCAGAGGGGCATAGTTAGGTGGGGGCTTGGATGGGCCCATGGCCCACAACAGTTGTGCGAAGGTCAGCCTGAACCGACCTGTGGGTCCCACACATCACTAATAAGCAGGTCTCTTGAGAGAACCTAGACTACAGATTTGGGGGCAAATTCACTAAGCGGCAAAAATGCGCTAGCGTTGCCTTCGCTAACGTTCGCCGCACTTGAATTTTCACCATCGCTACGCAAATTCACTAAAGTGCATAGTTACGCTCAGGCTGGTGAACGGTAGCATAGTTGCGCTAGTGTTACTTCGCAAGGCAAAGCACATTTACGCAAGCAATATCTAATTTGTATTCGGCGCGAATTTCAAAGTATAATAGAAGTATATGTTACAGCTATTACATTCCACTACACAAGCCCAGGAAACCTTTAATAAAAAAAATAAAGTTGTCCTATTGCCCTAAACATGTGCCCTCTGTATAGTTGTGTTAGGAAATGTAGGGGGGAAGGAGGATACCCCCCAAAAAAATTTCGCTCTTTTTCAGACTATCACCCTACAAAAGGTAAAACACACCAGCGTTTTTTTTGGGACTTAGAAAAAAATTTCTGTTTTGGTTCAAACTCCTATCTATTGTATTGAACTTCGCCAGGTCTGACCTCGTGAAGTAACGTCTAGCGTAAGTGGTAACGTTCAGTAAAATGGTCATCTTAGTGAATTTGCGTAATTACGATCCTTCGTCAGTGCGCAACTTCGCCTCGCGTTAGGGTGCAAAAATGCATTAGTCTATCTACTTTGCTAGTGAAAATTTGCCAGAGTCGGTGTTAGTGAATTTGCGAAGTTACGAATTGACGTCACGCTGGCGAATTATCGCTAGCGTTCGACGCTTTGCACTTTAGTGAATCTGCCCCTAAGTCTCACCCTTAATTACCATGCACATTTTACAAAATTTGGCAGGTTATGAAAGTTTGAACACATTTATGTAGTTTTTATGTTCTATTAGTTTAGTTTATTAGTTAGTGAATTGCCCTTTAAGCTGTGAGTCTAACATCTCATCTTATCCAAAACTGTAATGAGCGTCTAAAATAGAATAAGGCTAGAAATGCTGTATTTAGTATACTAAATACAGCTAGAGTTGGAAACATTAAAGAGGATATAAAGGCAAGAATAAAATACAATACAAATCTCGACACAGCCGCGACTGCAGGTTGCTGGAGTTCTGCATTGCTGGGAAGTAAGGTGGGGGCTCCCCATGCTGTTCATAAGTATGATTGTTTCCCTGACCAGCAGTAAGGGACTGTCTGACAATTCATATCCACAGCAGTAAATGAAGGGAGAATTTCACTGCATACAGTCAGGTTTCTTATAAAAACGGTACACATTTTTTTAATTAAAGTATATTGGAGATAGATTTCTTTTTCCATTAAAGAAAGAAAAAAATTGGATTTTATTTTTTTTCCTTTCCTTGTCCTTTAAGGGATACATGTACTGTTAATATGAATGACTTTTGTTCAAACAGCGTCACTTGCTGGTCATTTCTGTTCTTCTGCTTAGGATAGAGTCCTGCAGTGGGTCGGGTACCCACAGGTTGCGTGTAGAAGTTCCAGGATACAATGACAGCACTTCCTGATTCTTGATTGCCAGCATGACAGCACTTCCTGACTCTTGATGGTCAGTGGGTCGCAGGTCCGGGTTGTGGATAAGGTACTTGCGGGTTGGGGACAGGTAGCGGGTCCAGGTGGGCAAGAATGCAGGTTGCGGGTACGGGATGGACTCTAGCTTAGGAAAAATGTGAGAAAGGTTTCTAATTGTTTTCCTAAGCAGGAGAACATCCGAGCAACCTCTTTCTTTCTCCTGACAACTTCCTTGACTACTTGGTGGTCAGACTGACTGGAAACTGACCAGTAGGTGGTGCTGTTGTAACAAAATTAATTTATATTAATAGTGTATATATCCTTATATCATATTGTGGAATAAAAAAAGGATAAATAATGACTGTACACGGCAAAAGTGCTTAGAATAGCCCCCTCATCTATTTTACATTCACTTATTTTAAAGGTTTACTTATCCTTTAAAGTATGAGTAACACAATAAAGGGAATTTTTGTTTTTTACATTTAAGTTTGTGTGTGTCCAACCAATACCAAATATAAAATTTCTTTACAACAAATGTCCCATTTTCTATGAGAAAACGTTTAATTCCACAGTTCTCTAGTGTCATGGCTGATATTTATCCCCTGTTGATGTGACTGGGTTAATACTAAAAAAAAGCCTAGTATTCTACAGTGCTTGCCTATTATTTCAGCTTAAATTCTTAATTAAACACGCTATATTAAAGTCACTTAAGGAAACATGCCGTTTACACCAATGAAAGGTAAACGTATGTTTTTTTTTTTTTTTTTATGTATTCCTTAGTTAGCATGTTCTATTGCCATGGCGACTGAAACGACGACCGTGGAAACAACCTTAGTAATGATGGCGCTGGCGGAGAATATGCCTATATTCCCAGAGAAGCTTGGTTTTGCCCTTACTAGATATGGCGCCTGCACGGCTTCACGCTAACATAATAATGGCGGAGAAACGGCGTGCAATGGCTGGCTCCCCGGTTTCCCGAGCAGCTCCAGGTCCCGTTAATGAAACAGAGTTTTTAGTGCAGACTGGAGCGAGGGATATGCTACGAGAGGCCGTACTGAAGGTGCTGGAGGCTAGGCCCGAGGATCCCACAGCTTTCCTGGCAGATTACTTTGAGAAGCTAGGGCTGGGTTCAGGGACTGCGGCGGGGGACAAGGGCGCGCATCTGTTATGCCAGCAGCGTCTTAACCGGGCGCTTTGGTACTTGAGATTGGCCCACCACTCCCAAAGGTGCGATGGTATTAGGGGTGTCGTCTGGCCTGCCTCTGAGTCTTGCCTAGCTACATTACATATATTGTTTTGTTTATGGTTACATATTGGTATATTTTTGCAAATGCTCAAACATATTTATATTCATATTATTTATAATAATTTTCTGATATTCTTCTGCATAACTCTTTTAGATTGTAAGCTCCTATGAGCAAGGCTGTTTACGTTAGAGACTCTGCCTCCTGTGTCTGTCAGCACATGTATGTCAGTCATAGACTGCAGCTGAATATCTAAATACGCAATGGCTAACTGGCAAATACGCAATGGCAACTACATATCCTAAACATTTCCCATTTTATGATTAATATCTTTACAACAAACAACCCTGATTGTTCATCACCCATCTATTTCTCTTTTTCTATTGGCAGTTTCCTATGTACAGCAGCTGTATTTTGGCCATCGGACATTAAAAATGGGAACTCTGGCTTCCAAATCAAAATTTGATAAAGAGGTCCACATAACACAGAAACCCCTAATATACCCATCACAGTTACCTGTTATTTCCCCCCAAAAGGATGAACACATTCCATTTTCTGTGCTGAAATCCAGTTTTTAACAGTTCTTCTCTTCTGCATCATTTGAAATCCTGGCAGGGAAGATGGGACTTAACACTGATTTTACAGTTCTTATCTTTATTGAAATCACATGTGCAGGGAATCGTGGGGTTTGGTTTATGCAACCTGAGGACAGCTGGCTGCTGTTAAAAAGTAACAGTAGTCAGCCAGCTCAGCAAAGTATCCAAATAAGGCAAATGCAGCTAACTTTTAACTTACCCCTCCGTGCAACTTCAGGCCACGGGAGTTCACAAGCACCATATTCTTTCTGCGCAGTTGGAGTCAATTTCCGGTCCCGAACAACTGCGCATACACCACAAGTCACGGAAATTTTTGTGACTTTAGGTGCATACGCAGTAGGTCGGGTCTGGAAATTCACTCCAACTGTACATGTGCCAAAACCTCAGAAAAAGGACTGAAGAATGAGGATAGCACCTGTGAACTCCTGAGGCCCAAATCTGCAAGGTGGGGTAAGTACAAAATTATGGGCATTTGCCCAGGGGGCAGGTGGGCTGGGGGTAGGTGGGAGGGTTGGTCTAACCACAGGAGAGTTTTTTTTCTATTACAGGTCGAATTCTCCTTTAAGTTATGTTTTGGTGGAGTTTCCTTTTAAGCGCTTCCAATACAATCTCTTATAGAGAGATCCCCCTTTTAAATTGCCTTTTAGTATGATGTAGATAGTGATATTCAGAGACTGTGTAAATGGTCTTTGTTTTTTAAAATGATTTAGCTTTTTGTTCAGCAGCTATCCTTTTGTTAGTGTCCAATTTACCCTAGTAACCAGGGGTCTGAAAACAATAATATAATACAAAAGATCCATGAAGATCCTGTAAATTCTATCTTTATAATAAGTGCTTAGTGATGTAATTAGTTTTACATGACTCAGTGAAACTTGCATATTTTTATAAATAATGCACCCCATGCAGAACAGGTTTATTAGCTGCTGATGTTTGAGTCCCTTTCAAAAGGCAAACAATTAAAACAAAATTAAAATGAGAATGGATTTTATTAAAGAAAAGCAATGAGAAAACTCACCAAGCAAAAGCTCAGCCTCCTTGAAAATAAAAGAAACAATGTATTTCCTGCAGGCATGCAACAATGTGCAGCATTATGCATTCAAGAACAAACATTGTACAAGTTTTGTCAGATTTTTTTCACAAACTCAAATTTTTATACATTTGTCCATGTGCCTTTTTATATCTTCATTTTTTCCAGTTATGTTGTGCAGCTATCTGGTAGATTGCTATCTGGTTGCTAGTAAATCATAATGCATGATCAATAAGGGTGTGTCTAAACCAAAAGATAAGCAATTTGTAATAAGCATAATGTGCTTTAAGATGATAGATTTATTGTGGATTCAGTGACTCCTGCAACCAGATAGCATTAACAGTGGAAAGAAGCTTGCTAGGATGCCTAATTAATCAAACACAACAGAAGATGATCAGCTGAAAGGCTGCTTAGAACAGGCCCGTCTACAATAAAATGTTAATTTCGAGAAATTAATTGCAGAGAATAGTTAGTTGTATACATTTGTGTCTCCAAACAGGACCGCTTTTAACAATAACCTCAGCATGGCTTATGAATGTTTGAGCACAGGAGGGAGGAAGAAGAAGACAGGCTTGACTGGAAAGATCTACAGTGACGTCTTATCTAGGATATGTCGGGAAGGAGAACTGTCTGAAGAGGTTTCTTCTGAGCTTCTGAGGAAGATTCGGTGCAGAGACCATGAGGCTGTCCCCTTTGATATTTTCCGTTATGGAGTCCTGACCTGCTTTGTGCTTTTAGAATTCAGGTCCAAAGCTGACTCTCTGTTTAATGTACTCAATGAACAAGGTCCATCTGACGAAAGGCTAGGCAAGGCTGTTCTGGACACCTTGGAAGAGGCTTTAGTGACTAGTGATCTTTTTATCCCAGCCAGTTATCTGGAGGCTGGGTCAAAACTTGGTCCAGACGGTTTGGCCTTGGCAATGAATAAAGCCTTTTTGGGCAACAGTTCTGAAGCTGTTATAAGTAGAAACCAGTTTTTAAAGGATGCGTGTGCCCTGTTTCTCTGTAAGGTGAAGCCTGTAGAATAAATTGCCTGAAATAGTTTTCTTAGTAAATGGAGAAGTGAAATGTACCCAAATATTATGGGGGCAGTTTGCACTTAAATTAACATTTATTATGATGTAAGTAGTAGAAATGTAAGAAAGCTTGCAAGTGGTATTCTATGTGGTTTTGAATTATTTCTTTTTGTTTTCTGGTTCTAGAGACCCAGTTACCATAGGAACCAGGCTGTAGTTTGAATGCCAGCGGAACCATGAATATGAGTTTACTGAATAGAAAGAGAAGTAATAATAATATTAAAAAAAAAATCTAGCCTTTAAGTATAGGCATTTTAAAATCCAGCCTGGAGAATGGCAGAACAGTGTGGCAAATATTCTATAATATTAAAATGTAATTTTAAAAGAGAACGAAAGCTTCAATCATTGGGGGAAGCCAAATAGACACTCACCCCCCCCCCCCAAGCTATACAAATAAAAATATACATACATTACTTCCCTGATACCCTGGACCAGTGCTCCTGTTAGCAGAAAACTGCATTGTCCCAGGGTTGTGCTCAGCAAGCACCACAGAGTGATCTTTTTCCTGCTTCTTCTTGCTTCGCTTCCCCCAGGATTATGTAATTGCAGTCGAGTGAACTAGGGCAGTTTTCTGCTAGGAGGAGCACCGGCCCGGAGTTTCTGGTAAGTTATAACAATAACTGGGATATGTTCTTTTGAATTATCCATTTAGAAGAGGAGACAAAAACACCACCTGGCTAAATAAAATCAACCTTTCTACTCCATAAAAAATGAACCAACCAAATTACATTTTATGCACCCAGGTGTCCCTTGCAACATTTTAACTTGGGCATATGCACAGTACAGTAAGCTCCCGGGAACTATTACTATATTATACATGCACACAGCATGATTCATAAATATGTAAATATAAAGTGATTGTACTGTTATTTTATGCAGACTAGGGTCACAGAAATATATGTGCGATGGAGCTACCTTTTCTTGCAAATCTATTGATATTTGCAACAGATCACTTTTTGACTGCAGCATGCCAAGATACCGCATAGGCCATTTTAACAGAGGCAAGGTTTGAATATTCTGCTGTCAGTATATACATAATCCACAATAAATTCCTTTCCATCTGACGTCTTTGTTTAAAGTAATTAAAATATAATGTACTGTTGCCCTGCACCGATAAACATTGCATGTTTGTTTCAGAAACATTATACTTGTTTATATATTCAAACTGCTGTGTAGCCATGGGGGCAACCATAAAGACGATGGCCAGAAAGGGCAGAAATCAGCCTGCTGAAATCCGCAGGCTGATTTCAGCCCCTACTGCTAGCAGAATCCTCTTCTGTTCAAAATACAGAGATCCGCTGGTCTTCACCAAAATTTGCAGTGTGTTCACACCACTTACAATTCCACACTTCTGAATGCTGAAGAGAGAGGAGGCTGCTGCTGCTGTAGGACTGAAATCAGCCAACTTATATCAGCTAGCTCATTTTGGCCCTGGTGTAGACCTAGCCTTAAAGGAATTGTTTAGTATAAAAGTAAAAACAGGGTAAATAGATAGACTGTGCAAAATAAAAAATGTTTCTAATATAGTTAGTTAGCCACAAATGTAATGTATAAAGGTTGGAGTGACTGTAAGTCTAACCTAACAGAACAGAACACTACTTCTTGCTTTTCAGCTCTCTTGGTTTATACTGACTGATTATCCTGGTTACCAGGCAGTAACCAATCAGTGACTAGAGGGAGGGCCAAATTGGTCATAACTGTTGCTTTTGCTTCTGAGCTGAATGCTGAGGATCAATTGCAAACTCACTGAACAGTTATGTCCCATGTGGCCCCCCTTCAAGTCGCTGACTTACTCAGATTTAGAGAGCTGAAAAGCAGGAAGTAGTGTTCTGTTCTCCAGACTTTATACATTACATTTTTGGCTAACTAACTATATTAGAAACATTTTTTATTTTGCACAGCCTATATATTTACCACATTTCTATTTTACCCTGAACTGTTCCTCAAAGGGATACTGTCATGGGAAAACATGTTTTTTTTCAAAACGCATCAGTTCAGTGCTGCACTAAAATCCATTACTCAAAAGAGCAAACAGATTTTTGTTATATTCAGTTTTGAAACCTGACATGGGCCTAGACATTTTGTCAATTTCCCAGCTGCCCCTGGTCATGTGACTTGTACCAGCACTTTAGGAGGGAACTGTTTTCTGGCAGGCTGTTTTTTTTCCTTCTCAATGTAACTGAATGGAATGCAGTTATATTTACCAGGCAGCTGTTATCTTGTGTTAGGGAGCGGTTATCTGTTTACCTTCCCATTGTTCTGTTGTTGGGCTGCTGGGGGAGGGAAAGGGGAGGCGGTGATTTCACTCCAACTTGCAGTACAGCAGTAAAGAATGATTGAAGGTTATCACAGCACAAGTCACATGGACTTGGGGCAGTTGGGAAATGTCAGATTTCAAAATGAAATATAAAACTTTTTGTTTGCTCTTTTGAGAAATCAATGCAGAATTCTGCTGGAGCAACACTATTAACTGATACGTTTTGAAATTTTTTTTTCCCATGACAGTATCCCTTTAAATGATGGTACTTTCCCACAGGGTAAATTGTAACCTAGCTGCACAAATATTTGGTAAAAAATATATTCATTTTGATAGGAATAAGAAAAATAATTTTAAAGCGTCAGAGGTGATTACCAAAATCTTTGCTTGTGTGATTTGCCATTGTAGGAAGCGGTTTCACCCTTTGCTGCGAATCAGACAAGCAAAGAATGTGACTCCAAGGATGCTGTAATGTTTAGTTCTGAAAATGTATTGCCATGTGACAGTGCCTGGTAGCAATATGGGAGAATATTGTAGAAAATCCTTAGAAATATTAGCACATTACAAAGAATGCGACCCAAAATAATAATAAAAGCCAGGGGTGCAATAAAATAGTATGCCAAGAACAGTATATTCCTGAATAATAAACACAGCAAAATTTGAGTACAAAAATAGAAACACAATTTTATTATTCTAAAGTTTCTTTCACAAAGGCAAATCACCACCATATGTGCAGGGGTTCTAAACCTCAAGTCAGTTACACATTCTATTTTACAGCATAGGAAAATGCTACAGTTTAGCAATAGATAGTTTTCACAGTTTTGAAAGCAAAGGGAATATTTCATCCCCCTTTAGTAGGCCTTGTGGTCTTGCTTTTAATATGTAGCCATATTCCAGTTTTTTTCTTGAATGCCATGGAACCATAGTCAATTTGGATGGAAGAAGCAGATGCTGCCTATAGGAAATATCATTCTACTTGACTGACCATCTCTGTTCAGGTTACAGCTGTTTAGGTATGAATGTTCCTTTCCGTCTCAGGGCTCTCCAGAGTCGAAAGGAGAACACCAGGCTTCCCATTAAGCCAAGTGTTGGGAAAACAGCCCAGGTTAATGCCAACCCATCTGGAAGATAAACAAACAGAATGCTATTAATCACTATGGTAACACTTCAAGAGAGTGCGATTGCGACACAAGCACAGCACACTTAAAGGAAAACTATACCCCCCGAGCAAAGTAGGTCTCTATAAATAGATATTGTATAAAACAACTCATATGTAAAACCCTGCTTCATGTAAATAAACCATTTTCATAATAATACACATTTTTAGTAGCATGCGCCATTGGGTAATCATAAATAGAAAATTGCCATTTTAAAAAATAAGGACGGCCTCCTGGGATCCTAGGATCCAACGGTGCACACAAACATACCAAACAAACTATAAAGTTAGGTCACATGAGCCAATTAACAGACAGAGTTGTGTCTTTTGCTTCCACACTTCTTCCCTTTACAGTTAGAGTTGAAATATTTCTGGTCAGGTGATCTCTGAGGCAGCACACAGACCATCATGAAATGGTGGTTCAAGGCAAGAGATGTAAAAGGGTAATATTTACTTAAATATATATACCAGGTAGGTAAGATCCGTTAATATGTCACTTGATTTGATATAAACTATCTGTTGCTCAAAAATTAATTTTTGGGGTATAGTTTTCCTTTAAACAGCATCACTGGATATATTATTGTGTTAGGAACTTGGAACTTTCCCTGATGAAAGTTCCAAGATGGAACTGAAATGTTGCAACCAATAAACCTTGTCCTGAGCTGATAGATTAACTCAAAAGATCATGAGAAATGACTAAATATAAAGCATGATGTTTTATCATGAGAAATGACTAAATATAAAGCATGATGTTTATGAAACAATATAAAGCTACCAGTCAACGAAATGCATGCAGCTGAAGATATGTTGTCATTTATTGAATCTATTATTTGTTACAATGTAAACCAATAAAAATTGTTGTCCTGCTGCTATTTTCTTGGAGTGCTGTCATTTTGGTCGTCCTAAGTATATTTTGTTTGGACTGGCATCCAGTTTGCTACTGCTTATTGAAGGAGCTTAAATATATTGCAATATATGGACAAACAATCCCTGTTGTTTAAAGGGTAAGGTATTTCTTAGTAGCTGTATGCACAAAATGTCTCAATGTCTTAAATATATTGATAATGGGTTGAGTGCAGAGGACCTCTTGTCTTTGTCTATATATATATATATATATATATATATATATATATATATATATATATATATATATAATAGTAAAGTACACAGCTCATTCCTGTTCTAAGCTCATGGGTGCTCTATGTGGAACCTAAAATACATATCGCCCCTACTCAGCATGCTACAGTCTTTGATATTCAATTCAGTCTCACACTTTGGCTCAGTGTATTTTCCCACTTCAGAATAATATATATATATAAGTACTTGAACATAAAGCTGAACTTCAGATAACATGGAGAAAATTTGCATGGGTTGGCCAGGAATTCTAGAAGACATTTGGGAAACACATTTGTCTCAGAAATCAGTGGGAGTGTGCAGGGGAACACCAGAGGAAGTAGAAGAGTGCAGAGAGGCCAGACAGGGTTCTTCAAAAAGGCGTCTACTCAAGTATGTGGGGCACCATTAGGGAATGGAGGGAAGAGACTCTATTGTACTGCTTACAATAACAGAGCATTGTTTGCACTGCCGCTTTCAAGGCTAGCTAAAATTTGCTTTAGAAAAACGAACCCATAAACCAATGGTCTTGTACAGTAAAGTCGCTAAGTTGCTATTCCATCATTATGATGCCAGCAAGCTATGGTAAAACCAGTCCCTTAAAAGGAAACAAAAAGAATGTGGCAATGGGATATGCCTGAGCTAACTGATGAGGAATGGGTGGAGGGTACAGAGAAAGCATACCAATTTCTGATAGCTACAAGGGACAGATTAATACAATTTAAAATACTCCATAGATTGTATACCGCGCCACTTAGACTAAGTCAGATGGGAAGAAACTCTAAAGCGTACTGCCCCCAAATGCAAGGAATACAGAGCCTCATTCATGCATAGGATATGGTCATGCCCACAAATAGCTAGATTCTGGGATAGAGTCACTGGGTTCATACAAGATAAAACAACATTTCCAAAAATTATTACCCCACAAGTGTGTATACTGGGCATAGGGTTGCCACCTGGCCGGTATTTTTGATGGATGATCCCAATGTTATTAATAGAAAAAAAGATAAATATATAGGAAGGCCGGTATTTTTTTCAAGAAAAGGTGGCAACCCTAACTGGGCATAATAGATGAATTAATACCTAGCCTAGGGATGGGCGAATCTGTGTGACGATTCGTTTCGCGAAATTCGTGAAACGGCGAGAAATTCACGAAACTGCTGCAGCGGTTCTAAGTTGACGCGCTTCGATT
>CM044431.1:113359285-113379044 GCA_024363595.1 Xenopus borealis | reverse complement strand
AAAAAAAAACGTTTTCCCATGACAGTTTCCCTTTAAGGCTGGACTTACAATCACTGCTCTAGGTCCCCTGTAAAGTAACAGCCTGTTTGGGCTTTAAATTAAACTATACTTAATTATAGGCACACCTATTTTAAGTAACTTTTGAAGTGGGCTTTATTATTCATTCATAACTATGCTGTATAAGTATTTCTATTTGGTC
This sequence comes from Xenopus borealis, assembly GCA_024363595.1. Classification (NCBI taxonomy): domain Eukaryota; kingdom Metazoa; phylum Chordata; class Amphibia; order Anura; family Pipidae; genus Xenopus; species Xenopus borealis. The sequence continues at coordinate 113,378,845 of CM044431.1, read as the reverse complement.
TCTTTTTAGCTAGTAATTGAAAATGCTGTCTGCTTGGTAAAATCAGACATTGACTGCATGGCTTCTTTTTTTTTTGTGACTTGTCTTTTTATTCAGCCTTCTCCTATTCACATTTTATTTAGTCTCCAAAACTGCATCCTGATTGGTAAGGTATTTAAAGGGGTAGTTCATCTTTAAATTAACTTTTAGTATGATGCAGACAGTTATGTTCTAAAGGCAATTTGCAGTTGGTCTCCTGTTTTATTTGTTGTAGGAGTTTGTTTTTGTTCAGCAGCTCTCCAGTCTGGCATTAAGGCAACTATCTGATTGCCAAGGTCCACACTACCCTAGTGACCAGATGGTTATTTGAGTGAAGGACTGGAAGAAAAAAAATTGAAAAAAGGCCTGAATAGAAACATAAAAAAATGAAAAAGTAAAGTAAAAATGAAGCTTTAGAGATTTTTTTTTCTTTCAGAAAATGAAAACTATCTACCACAGCTTATTAATTCTTTTTACAAATACTGTAAAGCCACCATTGCTCTTTCCCTTGAATTATTATTCACTCCTTGGAGTGAAAGTGTGACCAAATCGATAAATAAAGCCTGACAGTTTATTAAGTATAGAGATAATCTTTGCTGTACCTCACGCACATTGTGGTTCGCAGATCTTCGATTCATTTCCAAACTGAAAGCAAGCTACTTACTGTATTGAAATTTCCAAGTAGCCTTTGTGTTCCTGTAAGCAGATAAAAAAATCTAATACAGGTATGGGACCTATTAAACAGGACGCTTGGGACCTGGGGTTTTCCAGATAGCTGATCTTTCCATAATTTGGATCTTCATACCTCAAGTCTACTTCAAAATCATGTAAATATTAAATAAACCTTGTTTATTTAGGTGTGGATTTTACTAGAAAAATGCTTGCTTTATCATACTCAAACTGTGGACAAGTTGGTTAGCTTAGGTCAGCAAAAAGTATGTTTATCTGATTATTCCAGGATGTCCTTGGCTGCAAAACACACAATTTCCTTGAGGACACTCGTGTTTATATTTCAGGCTCCACACAATAAACTAAATTATGGGAAGGGTCAGCTGTAAATGGTGGAAAGGGTTAGTTGGTAAGAAGGTATAATAATAATTAAAAAAAAAAAGAAGGTTCGTGCTGAAGAGCCAAGTGCAAATTTTTTTCTATTCCTATAAACAGAGGCTAAATAGGATCCGATGATTTACTACAACCCATTTGGACTTATTCTGTTCCTGATGTAGTACATATTATATATATATATTAATTCATTAAAATATGCTATTTAGCACATATATTTATTCATGTGACCAAGTACTTAACACTTCTTACACACGTCTTAAAAATACGTTAGTAGTGGCAAATATTTTTTCTCCAGCTTGTATGTGTTTGAAAATGCTTTCTTTTAAACTGGCTTGAAGCACATAAAACTCACTGAAACATGTGGGAAAAAAGTGTTTTAATGGATCCTGCACAAAGAAAGACTGGTCTGTCAGACCACCACGCTCTTCATTTGACTCAGCCCTCTTGTAGAGCTACATAAGAGCAAGCGTAAGAACAGTATAATTTTGTGGCTTTCATTAGAATTAGAGAATAATAAAAAATTCCATACCATATTGTAGTTCTGCACCAAACATTGTTGTTAATGGTACAGAAAGTGGCAAATCCCTTTTGGATCTCCTGAATAATTGATTTGGCAGGTGATGCCCTCTTATGATCTCTACAATTTCTCCCAACTGTAATTCATTCCCTGCTCACTTTTTAGATTGGCCACAGCATCCCAGTAAATATTCTCCTTAAACTTATAACTGTTATCTTAACCCAGGTACACAGAACTAAGGAATCCAAATGCAATATGCCCACCTAGCCATACAATTGGATTTGGTAACCAATTATCCTTGCTGTTCACTATAAAGGCAGCAAATGGCACACTAAAGTAATGCTTCTACTCCATTTCACCCACGGTAGATGTTGAAACATACAATCCATGATTCTTTCATTGTTCATTTGGTCCCTGCCACCCTTTCTTTCATCTGTGGCATGTTGTCTTTCTGTACCAATCTCTGAAAAGACAGTCATTGGTCTTGCCCTTTCATTGGTCACTTGGCCCGTGGTGGACAATATCCTAGTGTCATACGCTGCTGTCGTCCAGTAGTGGCTCCTTGCCTTCAGGGAGGTGGGTGGGGGGCAGCAATGCATGGCTTTGAGCTCCATTGCTGTGTTTCTTGTGAACACCAGAGCGCAGAGTAAGACTGTTCTGCTCTGGGATGAAGAGAGCCACAAGCAGAGACAGTAGTACAGAACAAGCCCCAAACAGGAATGGAGGGCCAGGGATGATACTTCTCTGTTAAAGGTAGAATGGCATACAAGAAATATAAGTAATACATATTAAGTAATCATTTTCAGTAAGCATTCATTGCTTATTAATCTTACAGGGGAATAAAGTAAATTTATTTGGGGTTCCGACTTGCTAGGTCAATATTCACAGGGGTTCCTGTTTAACAAACTGGCATCCCCCAGTGAATAGCCTTTAATACCCCCCAAATATTTATTAGCACTCTACGCTCCTAGCAATAGTGCCTTGTTTACGCTTCTACATGCACAACCCTTAAAATAGTTTTTCCTTCAGGTTTCAAATTCAAAATTTACCTCATCTGATGGGTTAGCCATGTTGGGCTTGAGTGATTTGCTTCCAGGATCCTCATCTGCCATCTCATTCAACTCCACATGGAACAGGTAGAAGACAAAGCCATAGAGTGCAGGACCAAGTCCATTACACAGGCCACGGATACCAGTTACCATTCCCTGCACCACCCCTGTGAGACAGAAAGAAAAATGAAGCCATTACATTAAATTATAAACAACAGGTCTGCACTCTTCTACGTTTTAAGGGTGACCTGGGTAGTCTCTTTGGCACATTTAGTTCTGTTACAATTTCTAATACACTTTCTACACCTAACAAATGCATATGACTAAGTAGTCCCAAAATGGATATCATTCATCCCAAAGATGACCTGTCTTATAATAATATTTTTAAACTGCACATCAATCAAGACCCTACTGGCCCCTGTACCCTGCTGACCTTTGTTAGAACTTTTCTCCAGACACTTCCTTCAATGCCCACTTGGATCAAATCACTGTATAGCTTTCGTTAGCTTCTGATTCACTTTGTCAAGTTATTGAATATCCCTGTTTTGATCAAGGAACCCCATGCATTACAAATTACTTACCCTGCTGGTCAGGGTCTGCATTTCGAGACACAACTGCACTGATAGCTGGGAAAGTGATGCTTGACATTGCAGCTACAGCTCCCGCAGCCCACATCATCCTAAAATACAAAAGGACAGCATGTTAAACAGGTAGCCTCTTTCCTCCTTCTTATACTCCCACAGTGATCTATGGGAGGATGTATTATGCAAAACTCTTATCAGTATTACAAATTCTTGGTTTCACGAAAAGCAAAGGACAGGAGTAAGTAAGACTATGCACAAACATAAAATCAGCCAGGAAGTCTCATTTAAATAAAAGAAATTCCTGTTATCTTAAGAAATTCTTGTTATCTTAAGAAATTCCTGATAACTTGAGTGGACATAGAATGCCCTATATTTTATAATAAAGCTTCCTTCCTTTAGAAGCCTTTACTACCATAAAACCCTGCGATACACTTATGTTAAAAGCACATAAAAACACAGCACTTCTCGACACCATCAACAGATGGTCATACATTTTATTCAATTCAATAAGATTAGAAATCACTCACAAAAAGCAAAGTGCTTTTCCTGTATAATATTCATACTCCAAATTCTTACACTTTCTTGGGTCACTACTGTCTCATATAAATATATACTTTCCTTCCCTGAAACAGATATTTCTTGGACTTCCCCATTTAAGTGCAAGAAAAGCTCTTTTCTAGGAAATGACTTGCTCAAATGTCATTGCAAAAGCAAAATCATTGTGGCACTCACACTACCAATTTGCCCCGTTTAGGCAACAGAATTACTGGATTTGTATTCAAGTGTAAACAACTGGTATTTCACATAGAATAACTTTTGAATTATATACATTTTCATTAAGGCCACATCTCTGGATTAATCGCCTGCATGATTTCTACAATGTTTTCACATTCAAAGTTCATATAAATTATATTTGGTTTAAAGCACATGTTTAATGGAGTAACATTTTTTAAGACATATGGGATCCATTATCTGTAAGACAGGTATCCAGAAAGCTCTGAATTCTGAGAAGGCCATCTCCTATAGACTCAATTTTAATTAATTGAAAATTTTACAAATTTCTTTATCGGTAATCAAAAAAACCCACATTACCTTGTACTTGATCCCAACTAAGATTTTAATAATCCTTATTGGAGGTAAAACAATCCTATTGGTTTTATTAAATGTTTTTTAGCAGACTCAGTGATTCCAATTACATCCCTTCTCCGGAAAACTTCAGGTCCCAAGCATTCTGGATAACTGGTCCCATACCTGTTATAAGGTAATTGGCTGTAATTTTACGCATCTCATCGATCAACTTTCTTTTAAAACCGTTATATGTGGCAGATTTAATGCCAGCTGGGGCACTAAACACAATGCTTTTTTTTTTTAGAGGACATTTTTTAACCACTTTGTGCCAGCCTTTTCGGTCACTGTGGCAGACATAGGATTGTAAAGTTCTCGCAAAAAGAATGGGCACCCTCTGAATAATTAGGCAGCATGGCTTTTTTTTTTAAAGCTTTTATTTATTTTGTAATTTTGTCATTTAGATATATAGTTAGGGATAGAGAAGAAGAGATAAAAAGAAGAGAAGTCTCAAGGGTCACTCAAAGAGGGTATTATTACATTCAACTTTTGTCCATATACCATACATTGACATTGCGCTATTGTGTCTGAGCCACCACCCAAATGTCCCAGATTGCCTCGAACTTCTAAGGGCATCCTCTTGTAATATAGGTTAGTTTTTGTTTTACGTGAGAGTCATTGATTTTCTGTTTCCAAAGGCCGAGTGGGGAGCAGTCATTGACTTCCATTGCAGTAAGATCACTTTCTTAGCATAGTAAAGTAGTTGCAAATAGCACAGTCTTTGATATTTGTCTATTGTGCAATCTGCTATTATTCCCAGGAGACAGGTAAGCGGAGAGCAGATGCCAGGTAAGTCCAGTTCATTTGCTATACATCGTGTTCCCAAAATATGTGAAAATACGTTCCTGTTGCATTTCTACACTTTGGACAGGCATCTGAGGTAGTTGGGAACAACTTAGCCAGCCTATATAGTGTGTAATAAACTCTGTTCAAAAACTTTATTTGAATAAACCTGTCTTTCATTGAGATCGTTATATCAGGTACCTGCTTTAATGCATTCTTCCACATTTCCCCATCTAATTCAGGAATATCTCTCTCCCATTTGTGTTTGATTTTATCCAAAGGATTAGTGCCTGCTTTCAACAAAATTGTTTAGGACAGTGAAAGTGGCTTCCGCAATCCTGCTTGGAGCAGGTATCTCTCTAGTGTTGTTTCTGCAGTTCGCAGCGGTCTATTGGGAAATTGTGATAGGAATGCATGCTTAAGTTGAATATAGCAGAAATTCATGTTAGAGGGGAGATTGTATTCCTGTCTTAGAATCGGGAACTGTTTAAGTTTTCCTTCCTCCACAACATCTCCCAGAACCTTGATGCCATGGTTGGCCCAACAGCTAACATATGGGACCGATTGCAGTTGGGGAAAATTACTGTTGCCCCACAATGGTGTCCATGTGGACCAAATTAGAGGGTCAGTCCTTAAAAGTAGCTGGGCTTTTTGGAATACACGAGCTACTGTTCGCATAGGTGGCATAGTATGAGGATGGCCCCCTGTACAGAGATCTGGCTAGGTCTTCAAAGGAGCCAACTGCTGCTGCCTCCAACATCACTGCCCAATTGTCTAATTTCGGTTTTATCCAGCAGTGTGCAAAGACCAATTGGCTGGTTAGGAAAAACAGTTTGACGTCAGGCTTTGTTAGCCCCCCCACTATGCGCGGATGACCCCTACGCCTCCCAGCAAGTTTCTAAGTAATTTTTCCACACATTTAAACCGACCTGCTTGCAGGGTTATGGGAGAGTTATGGAAGGCATAAAATTTTGGCAGGCTAACCATTTTGAATATATTCACCCTACAGGCAGTGAGAGTGAAAGTTCTTGCCAAGTACCTAGTTTATCAACAAGAGCTTTTACAATAGGGTCTAAATTTAGAGCAGTATACTGCTATATGTATCTCAATCCCAAGGAACTTCAAGGTGTTGACCACTTCCCCAACTCTCATGAGAAAGTTATATGGAATTGGGTCTATGGGGAATATAACAGATTAGGTTTCATTCATCTTGAGTCCTGAGTATTCCCCAAAAGCGGATACTGTTTGTAAGAGAGCTGTCAGAGCTTGATTGGGGTTTGCCAGGTAGATTAGCACGTCATCAGCGTATAGTGATAACTTTTCTATTATTGTTACTAAGGTTAGTCCCTCCACCTGCTGGTTTGCCCCGATTCGTATTGCTAGTGGCTCTATGGCTAGAGCGAACAATAGTGGGGAGAGGGGCAGCCTGACGCATCCCCCGTTCCAGATGAACCACACTAGATAGCATTCCATTTACTAGCACTCTCACCGGAGGTTTTGCATATAACGCACACAACCAAGCTCTGAATCTTGGACCTATGTTATAGCGAGCCAGTACCTCCCACAGATATGTCCAATTTACTGTGTCGAAGGCTTTAGCCGTGTCAAGCGACACCTCAACTCTCTGCCTTCCATTATCATGTTTGATTGACAGGTTAGTATAATGCGTCTCAGGTTGACGTTAGTGGATTTGTTGGGCATGAAACCGGTCTGGTCAGGATGTACTAGCTCTTCTATGACCCCCTTAAGCCGGTTGGAGAGAATTTTAGCAAATATTTTAAGATCACAATTTAGTAACGAGATGTAGGAGTCAAATTGATCAGGTGCTTTACCAGGCTTGGGAATTAATGTAATATATGCCTGGTAGCAGGAGTCTGGTAGTGTTGTGTTTAGGGTAATGTTATTAAACCAGGCCCTTAGTTTGGGAGTAAGCAGTTTGCTATGTGTCTTGTAACACTCACTTGGGATACCATCTGGGCCTGGAGTTCTATTTGATGGGATGCCCGATATGGCCTTTTCAATTTCATCTTGGGAGAGATCAACCTCAAGCTGAGCCCGTATGTGGATTGGTAGTATTGGCCAAATGTGTAAGCAAGCTGTTGATGGTCAGTAATTAGTGTGCCAGAGTTATTATATAGCCCTCTTATTACTGTGTGCGCCAGGGCTCCTCTGGCTAACAGTGCTAGTAACTTCCCATTTTTATCGCCTTTATCGAACTAAACAGCACTTTTATATAGTTGTTTTTGGGAATTTTTGTCCACATACAGTAAATCTAGTTGCCTTTGTACTGTGGCCAGTTGGGTTGCTTGTTCTGGCTTAGGAGTCTCTGCCATCGCCCTTTCTGTGTCAGCTAGCCTGGAGCATACTTGTGCAGCTTTGGAATCTACCTATTGCCTTATTGATTTGATAAGTGCAATGTTCCCCTTATATAAGCTTTCACCGCATCCCAAACCACAGAGTCCTACGCTGTGCCCACATTAGCTTCCCTATACAGTGCCAATGCACAGGATATTTTGTCAACTATTTTAGGGTGGTGTATCCACTTTGAGAATAGGCACCACTGCATGCCACATCAACTGGATTTATTTCCAACCGTATGGCTCATTGGAGCGTGATCAGAACATATTCTGGGTAATATCTGCACTTCCTTGAGTACTTGTAGTATCTCATTGGTAACTAAGAATATCTCATTGGTAACTAAGTACAGGTCTACGTGTGAGAGAGCGGCTCTAGCCGATGAAGAACATGTAAATTGATTGGACTGCTGATTTTTCCACCATCATGCGTCCGTTAAACCCAATATTGTAGCCCACCTAGCAAAGAGAAGGGAGTCCTGGGGGTTGGGCTAAAGTCTATCTGTGGCAGGATTAAGTACCATATTGAAGTCTCCTGCCCATATTGTAGGCAATTGGCCAAACATTGCAACTTTCTGCACAATCTCGTTTAACAGTTGCATGTCTGCTGGGGGGGGGGGGGGGGGTAGACATTAACTATGAGGTAGGGTGTTCCCCCATATTTGCGCATGTAGTATAAGATATCTGCCAAACCTATCAGAGGTCAGTCCTTCTAAATGAAAGTGGAGGGATTTCCTGACAAGGATGGCTACCCCTCTAGAATGGGTGGAGTACTCTGAGGTGTAAGCTGTGGATACCCAGTGGCACCGAAGGGAGCGAGTGTGTTGCCCTATTAGATGAATTTATTGGAGGAGCACGAGGTCTGCCCCAGACTTTTTTAGTGTATCTAATATCACAGATTGTTTCACCTTATTGTTTAGCCCTCGAACATTCCATGTGAGAACTTTAAAAAAATTATCAGTCATTTATGAACCAATAAAATTTTTTGATGGCAGGCCATCCGGGGCAACCCCAAGGCTCCATCAGTTTTTGGGTGTTTTTTGCGCACAGGCAGAGTTTTTCGGGTATGCAGCCCGGGGTCGCCCCCAATATCTTAAAATGTTTTCAGGGTGACCTGAAAACATTAGTAAGACATTTTTTGAATAATATAATATTTCATAAGACAAAGAAAAGTTATAGTGGCTGTAATACAAATCAAATTATCAGGGCAAAATATTTTATAAGCAAAATTTTATATTTAGAAATTGTTTTTTACTTTGTGAGCGTTGTCTTGTTCTATCCTGTGGTTCTCAGATGCCCACAGCTTCACAAAAGTGACCGTTTCGCTATTTGGAAGCAAGGAACTACGCAGGTCACTTCATTTACTGCACATGCGTGTGATTACACTGCATAGGACGGACTTCATGATTAAAGAAGGAGAAGCAATTATGGCCGCGTGCACCCCAATGAAATACAGCGGTAGAGATGGGGCAGAAAGAATTGGCTTACAGAGTTAGCTGGGGTACATATAAGTTATTTAAAGATGCAATTTGCATTTTCAAAGTTTATATTGGCATTGTGAAAGGTGACAGGTCCCCTTTAAGATGCCACACTTTGGGGGTTATGTAACAAAAGGCACTAAGTTTGCCATGAAGCAATAAAGCAGTAACCCATAGCACACAGTCACATTTTAAAAGCAAACATCTCATTGGTTGCTATACATTACCGCTCATAGGCAAACATAGTGTCATTTATTACAGATGGGGCTTTTCTCAGTAAATAATGTATAATATTGTGTAGTGAAGCATAGCATTGCAAAATGTAGGACAGAAAAAAAAACTAAACATTTTTTCTTTACAGTGTATCTTGTGAAACAAAGGCCAGGATAGTGTCATTCCCCACTGCTTACTAGTGGGCAGAGACTGATATCCATGGTGGCCAAGTATAGTGCAGGCATGTGTAGGTAGGGGGAAGTAAATCTGTAGACTTGAAAATATACAAAATGGACCTAATGCTAGTGGTAATAAACTAACATTTCCCTGCCATGGGGAAATTACTGTGCCACCGGTCATTTTCATGAATGGAAACTTGTGGTTTTTGGCCAAAAAATGCGTAAAATAATAGGTGTGTGCAGCACCATGGATTACATATACAATATTAATGCATTTCACTTGTTACTCAGTTTTACTTCTATCAAGTTCAACTGCATACTCAGCACATGTATACTGCACATTTTCATAGTAAACACAATGCATTCTTTACAGAAATGCCCTCAAACCTTCCTGCTGTGTAGTACAGGGAAATAGCACTGATTAAATATAAAAAATTTGATCGAATGGTTAAAATCGTTTGAATTGTTCGATTCGAATGATTTTATCGATCAATTGAAATTTTCATATTCGATCGTTCGATAGATCTAAATGTGTTAAAGCCCCTCAAATTCGAGGGGTTTTAATTCAAATTTAAAGCGATGGTCGAATTTGATGGTAATTAACCCTTTCGAATTCATCCCTAAGTAAATCTGCCCCTATGAGTAAACCTAGGGGGCTGCTCCTTCTGTGGTGCGTAGTACAGTGGAATTCCTATAGCAGGGGTCCCCAACCTTTTTCACCTGTGAGCAACATTCAGATGTAAAAAGAGTTGGGGAGCAACACAAGCATGAAAAAATGTTCCTGGGTGGTGCCAAATAAGGCTTGTGATAGGCTATTTGGTAGCCCATACGTGTACTGGCAGCCTACAGGAGGCTCTGTTTGGCAGTACATCTGGGTTTTATACAACCAAAACTCGACTCCAAGCTGGGAATTCAAAAATAAGCACCTGCTTTGAGGCCACTGAGAGCAACATCCAAGGGGTTGCTCATGAGCTACTGGTTGGGGGATCACAGACCTATAGGGATAAACATTCAGCAACAATTGATGCAAACTACAAATTAGCTGGCCTTTCAAAAACTCCCACAGCAATATGCAACGTTCTAAGGTGCCTTTTGATTTCTATTTTCTGATATTTTCTTTACCACACTTTTCTTCTCCCAGAATCTCAGCTCTTATGTGCTTCTGTTACTTTTCTTTCACATACCAAATATCAGTTTTCTTCCTTAAACTTTTATTTGTCCATATTTCACCCCAACTATCACCTCTGCCAGTTGATCACTCACCTTTACTGGTGTTTTACAATGCATTTTCTTTCCATTTCTGTAACTCCCACTGTCTCCTTCTTTCCTATTCTGTATAACAGTCTCCTACCTCCCACTTTGTACCTCTTTTGTCCAGTACTTTTTTTTCTTCTTTTTTCCCCTTGCCAGTCTCCTACTGATTCACTATGGGGCTGAGCTGTTCTGGTATGGTATGGGGGCAGGCTGGGCCATTCGGGTTTGGGGGTGGACTGGACCCATTGGGTTTGGGGCTGGCTGGTCAAATCGGGTTTGGGGGCAGGCTTGGCCAATCAAGATTAGAGGCAGGCTGGGCTTCTGGGGGATTAAGGGAATAGGAATCAGAGCTCATACTGGAGCGGGGCTCCCATAAGTGCGGGGCCCAATTGGTCTAATGTGCTTAGTTAGAGTTTCTAATGCTAACTAAATTCTGCAATGTTTCTGAAATCAAGTTTATGTTCACTATTCCTCTCTCAGCATCTGTTTCTCTTCATGCAGTCTTCAGGTCAATCTTTCCAGTCCAGTTGATAATAAACAGTGCTGACAGGCTTAGATACCTCAGCAACAACTCCTCCTCTACTATGTCACTCTGCTAACCCCTGCACTGGCTTGCACTACCTTTCAGAACCAGGACCCTCACATTCAAAGAAGTTCATAACTCTGCCCCACCCTACATCTCTGAATACTTACCCATCCACATACTATGCTCCTCTACTAAACTCTTCTCTTATCACCTCCTCACAAGCCCCCATTTAAGACTTTGAAAGGGCTGCATCAATTCTCTGGAATTCTCTCCTATGGTCTGTCCAACTTACTCCCACCATTTTTGCTTTCAATTTCCAATTTATTTAGCGTAGCGTATCCTCATTTTCTTTAGCTAGAAAATGCAATACCATATGCTGTGACCTTTCGAAAATCTAAGTACTATCTATTTAAAAAATTCAAATTCGACCCTTCGCCAACTTAAACCTGGCGAATTGCTTTTTTTGCCTATAACCTTCTATAACCTTTATGGAGTCTTTCTGAAAATTTTGATAAAATCAAATTTTTTTGGAGTAAATCATTCGAATCAAACAATTAAATCGAGCGATTCGAATGATTTAAATTAGAAAATGGACCTATTTGATCGAAAACGATGCATTTTCTATCGAAAAATACTTTTAATAAAATTCACTGGTCGAATTTCAAAGTTTTTTCACTTCTAAATTCGACCCTTGATATATTTGCCCCTTGTCTCTCAATGCCTTCTCCTATTAGGTTGTAAGCTCTTTTGTGCAGTGTCCTCTTCACCATTTGTTTCAGTTACTGGATGCTGTGTATGTAATTCTGTGTGTTCTTTGTAAAAACTTATGCTCTAAAAAATACGTTAGTAATGTTATTATCACTTACCACTGTTGTGAACCAAAGCCATACCAAGCTAGCTGTAGGATCTGAAAACCAAGCCCAAGAAGAATTGTATTCTTGTTTCCAATAGTCCTCATAAGAATCCCCAAAACCACTGTCTGCAAAGACAATTGTAATTTTGTCAGATGTATCAAGTTACACACAATAAACACATTTTTGGCTTTAATAGATCTTCCTTTAAACAAACAGGTAAACTAAAATTTAAGTATAATTTCCACTATATAAAAGAGCAACATGTTGCATTCTAAACTGTAAATACAAATGCTCCTGTAACAGAATACAACACAAAATATTTGGTGTACCATTTAGTGAGCCTCTTTCCCATCTCTGCTTTCCCCTATATTAATGATCCAGTTAAAGAACATTAAAACCATCACATTAGTCCAATGATTTTGTAATTTATAAGTTTCAGCTCCAGAGATTCCAATGCAAAGTATTTTTTGTATAATTGATGCCGGCAGGTAGCACATATTTCCTGTCAGCAAAAAATCTTTCCATGTGCCATTAACGTGACACAAAAACACACTTTTTAAAATATGAATGTACATTAAAAGGTTACCTATAGGTCATGCTGAGAGGTTTGTCGAGAGGTTTGCTTTTGTAATAATTGTTAGTTGAAGTTCCTGTTTTGTTAAACTGTCCCATCTCAGCCTGTCTCTAAAGTTTCTAATACTAACGGACTCTGCTGCACAAACATAGCAGCTCCCTCATAGACAAAGACATCATGGCAGACAGGTAATGTAAAAGCATTGGACAAATACTTTATGGCAAAATTAGTAGTAAAAAAAAGTAGCATGCAAAGCCAATATTATGACAGATGTAAAAAAGGCATAATTTCTGGTGTCAGTAACTCCTTAAGGAAGAGTGCTAGTTCTTGAAGGTAACACGGATCTTGGAGTTTATTAATGGGTATTAATCAAAACATATAGCACTTATTCTTTAAGTAAGAATGACACATTCATTACATATATTTTATATATATATATAAATAACAAAAGATTTTTTTAATGGTCAGCTTTATTAAGGGTAGAAAATATTTGTTGATGTATTTTGTGGGAAATTAAACTTCACATTGTCAGAATATTAGCTGTTGCTAAAGCAGTCTCCATCACAGATACACCACCATCCTGTGGTCTCAAGTGAAACTACAGTAAGCAGTTGTATAAAGGACTTTACACAGATTTATTTTTTTTTACGAGATTAAGGGCACCAACTCCATTGTATTCTCCCTATTTGTATGTATCCTTTCTTTATGTCTTTAAAAGCATTGTGTTTTTTTAAATGCTACGTTAAAATACATTTCATGCATGTTCAAATTAAATTTTAAGTAGACACAGATAACCTAACCCATTCAGCATGCACCAAATCCATAATTTTTAGATTTCATCACATTCTCCACTTTAGACAAAACCAGACTGAACATGAAGCTTAATTCCCAATTTAAAATAAAAAAAATGTAATTGTAAAGCAAGAGAAAATTGTCATGTTTAGTTGTCCAGAGTTGTAAAGTCACATGAAAGTTTGGATTTGGCTGAATGCTTCAAAAAGTGCATGAATGTATGCAAATCACATTTGTGAAAGATCTGAATTGATTAACATACCTGAGCCAAAATGGACAGTATTCCAACTACACCAATAAATGCAGCTACTGTTTCAGATGTGAACCCAATAACCTGTCAAGAAAAGATGCAATTAACAATTACTTGAATCAGGTAGGGAAGAAAACAAAACTGCAGATCTGGGGTGTATGAGCAAATGTAGTTATGGTTCTCCAATATAATTGGGGAAATGAAACGTAGTGTGCCAAAACATGAACCAAAGCATCAAATATTCCTTCAGATGTTAAAATGATGTAGGGATTCCGGGAGTAGTAGCTATGTAGTGTCAGAACTGACAAATGTTTGCTATTAGCTTGTAGCAACTTCAAGCGATTCTGGAAAACTGAAGCAACACATGGGTTTTACCACCAGCAACTCACATTATTGTCTATGGGAAAGATTTTACTGTACATTTCAGGAGATTATATTCACTTGCAGAAACTGTTTTTTTTTTTTCTAGTGATTAATCTTCTGGTGTGCCATTGCCCAACTGGCTGAATGCTTTATCAAACAGACATACAGGGTAGGTCTTTGACTAAACTTAAATAGGACAAAGTCCTTGACTTCAAATAGGAGCAGTAACAAACAGTGTTTTGATTTTGTACCCCATTTCTCACCTGTCTTAAGTACAAGAAAAAGCTTGAGTACTGTCCAGCCTCAGGGAGATAAGATAAAAAGACTGTAATACAGATCAAAAGGACGGTGGAGTCTTGCCCAACTTTTCGCAATGACTGAATGGACAGAGGGAGGGGGAAAAAATAAAATAATAGATGACTTCAAAACAATTACTTTATTAAATGGTATTGCAGTACAGTTGAATTCTGTTTTAATCTACTTCCTGCTTCTGTTTGTTTCATGCAATGTCAGTGGGCTCAAGTAAGCATTTAGGTGCTTAAAGGAGAATTCAACCAATGGGGAAAAAAACCTGTCCAGGTAGACCCCCCCTCCCCCAAGCTAACTACCCCCACAGGGAGATGCCCCATACTCCATACTTACTCCTTGCCGCAGATTCTTCCAGCAACGTTGCACACCATCATCCACTATCTCTGTAAGCTGACTGGGAGATCGGCATTTCTGCGCATGCACAGTTGCAGCAGTTTGAATCAATTAGTAATCGTAGAAAGCAGGACCAATCCAAGGCAGTATTTTAAACTGCAAGTGCTTTTATTGGGGAAATTTGCACCACAACATGTTTTGGGCTAGGCCCTTTATCAAGTGCGGTGGTTTGCGCAACTGCACAAGTGCAAAATTATACGGTCAGCTTACAGAGATCGCGGAAGATGGCTACGTGCAACTCCGCTGGAAGAATCTGCGGCGAGGGGTAAGTATGGGGCATCTCCCCAGGGGGTTAGTTAGCTTGGGGGGAGGAGGGTCTACCTGGGGGTTGGGGGTATGGGTTTTTTACCCACAGGTTTAATTCTCCTTCACAAAAATTTAATACAAGCTTTATAGTACTGAAATAAAAGATTTTGTAAATACAATTAAAAATTCTGTACTTCTTTCTGAAATAAAGTTTATCTTCACTATCCTAGACAAAAGGTGCCCCCCCTAAAACATATATTGGTCATTTAAAATCAGACTCCCAACTCCTGCATGAAGACAGAACGAAGAGAGACAGATGCTGAGAAGGGCACAGTGAAGAGTAACTTGAATATTTCAGAAATGGTTTAGAATTTTTAATTGATTGTATTTAGAAAACGTATTATTTAAGTATGCCAAAGCGTATATTAAATTTTTATTTTTGCAAAAGTTCACCTTTAGTAGAAGTACAACCAAGGAGACAGTGGAAACAAGCAGGAGACAATGCACACTAAAATAGACACAAGAATGACTGAATGCACAGGTGAGTGTATCTGCTTTCCTTTATTAAACTGTTACAGTTTCATACCCGTACAACTTCTTTCACTCCAGAGTAAGCCACATAGAACACCTAAAATGTAAACTTAAAACAAGAGCTTAAATTCATATTTGTAGAGTATGGGGTTCAGGATACGGAATTATAAAGATGACCAAAATTGAATAATAGTGCAAATATTATGTTAGACAAACGGTTCAAATTTTTTTACCTGTACAGCTATTGAAAGAACACTACATAACAGTAAGCATGCTGCTCCTCACACTCACAGCAAATGGATCAGCTTGCTCCCAAGATATAGGTGCTCCCCAGGACACTGGCCGCATTTCTTCTGGCAAAGACTCTGGGACAGCAAGCAAAATAAAACCAATGTCCAGCAATGCCACTCCTGAGGCAAGCACAACCACCAGAGTGTCACCATAAGCACGGGATAGGTAGGCACCAATGGCTGGACTTGTTACTAAACTGGCAGCAAATGTGGCTGAGACCTGAAAGTGAGGAAAATCATGTAATTATAAACAAATTCAGCTGGTGAAACCAATCTCTCTGTGACAGGTGATTTTTAACACAGAGGAAAGGGCCACAAAATAATGTTTATATTTAAAATCATAGCTGTCCTGTTCCAAAGGTTTGTGGCTTGATTTGGAAATGTATTACTGCTACCCATAAGAATGTGTCTCAGTCATACACTTACAATCTGATTCTGATGTGGCCATAGCTGAAGAGGTGTCAGTGGCAATCACTAAGCAATAACAGAGCACATACTGACATATTCCTATAAAAACACTTTACAGATAGGGGATTTATTTCCTCTTACAATACATAAAAGTTTTCCAGCACAGGAAATACTTTTTTGGGAAGATATGTGGGAAGGCAGTGCAAGGAAGACTGTTCATTCCAAACAGTGGAGCTCAAATTGGTGCATGATAATAATCAATTTCATCTCAACTTCAACTTTACACTGTATGGTGGTAAAGAGTGACCAATATATAAGAGTATATTTAAACATGCGATGGACCTTTGTGGAAGAAGTGATATTTTGAATGGGATGTTTGTTTGACCAGACCCCGAAGTTTAAGCTCTCTCCCAATTTTATGTTTTCCACAAATGGATGTGGTTTTTGATTGGTCCCATGCAGGCAAACAGAATTTTCTGTTTTCACAGAAATGTTATTATTTTCTAAAATAATTTGAAGTGTAGTTACTTATAATTATAAACGGATTTCCCATAAACAGTGTTCTCACCAGTCCATATGCTGTACTTCTTTCATGTTCCTGGGTGATATCAGCCACATAAGCGAAGATGACAGAAAATGTGACAGCGAAAACTCCAGACATGGAAATAACTGCAAAGTACCACCTACAAGAGGCCCCAAAAACAATAATCAGAAGCACAATATCTTCAAAGAGAAAAGTAATGCCAAATAGCAAAAAACACATTTTAGATACCCACAGTTTATTTCCAAGTTAGGCTTGTATACCCACACTCACCATGGACTAATCTTGAGTAGAGGGATAGGAGCACAGGTGAAAAACACAGTGAGAAGGAGAAAGGATTTTCTTCCCCAGACATCTGACAATGCTCCAATAAGGGGGGCACTTAGAAAAGAGAGGAGACCCTGAAAGGCAGTTATACTATTAGAAGATGAAGGACATTTTGATTATAAACATAATAATGTACCCTAGTGCTTTTATATAAATGATGGAATTCCAAGTTATTTTCATGTCTTGCAATGGAGGTACATTAATTTTTTTCTTTCTTTTAAGATTCATTGCCATCACTAAGGACAAAATTATAACAATGACATCACTAAGCACCATTTTGCAACGTGTTTGTGTGTTTTTAGTATAGTATTACTGTTAAAAGCCCAATAACTCTCAAAGCTACTAGGAACACAGTCATACAAGTGTTACGTTCCTGTGAGTCAAGGGGCTTGTAGTAGGCTCTCAATATTTTTTGGAACTCAAAGTCTGGTTAGTATCATGCATTACAATTTTTTCTTGTCCCCTTCCCACTATTGATGAGGTCACTTCTAGTATGCAGTAACAGCAATACCAGTTTAATGGTGATAACTGGTAGTGGGCTGGTTTTGGGCAAGGTTGCAGTGGTTTCATGTGGATTTAGGATTCAAAAGTTTGACCCACACACGACTCTACTCCTACAATGATTTGCAACCAAAAATACAAACACTTCCCAAATGCTGATAAACATTTTCTATCACTTGTGCCTTTCAGCTAACTTTTAGTATGATGTACATAGTGATATTCTAAGATACTTTGCATTTGGTTTTCATTTTTTTTTTTTATTAATAGTAGTTTGAGTTATTCAGTAGCTCTCTAGTTTGCAATTTCAGCAAACTGGCCGATAGTCAAATTTACCCTGGCAACCATGCACTGATGTGAATAAGAAAAGGGAATATGAACAGAAGAGAGCCTGAACAGCAAAAAGTAGTAATATCAATAAATGTGAAGACGTAAAGAGCTTTTTTTTTTTTTTTTTTTAGATGGGATCATTAACCCCATCGGAAAGAGTCAGAAGGCAAATAATTCAAAAACTAGTTGCTTAGAATTAACCATTCACTAACATCCTAACAGTTAACTTAAAGGTGAACCACCCTTTTAAAGGTACTTTGAAATTATAACAGAGCCCACCATGTTAGTTTCTCACCTGAATAGTTTCTCACCTTAACTCCATGAATCAATCCATTCATCAGAAAAGTGTGCTGTGGGAATGTCTGATGCAGCACCTGTTAAAATTACCGCAAATATATAAATTTTCTGTAAACAGGTGCTGAAAATGCAACATTTCTTTTCCCTTACTCACCGTTAACATTGGTGTTGTCAGTAGGCCCCATGCAAAAAACTCCAGAAATATAACCACCACAGCATGGTAGACGCTAGGCTCCCCCACCCCTTGTCTCTGTGACCAAAACAGAAAGTGAAAAGCTATTAAAAAGAACTAGGTTACAAACATTTGTGAACATTCCTGACGGTTATTAAACTATAGTTCTAAGAGCATCTAAGATAGACAGTAACATGGCCATACAAGTACCACATACATTATTAATACATTCATGGTACCCTGCAAATACCAAATGATAGCTATGTACTATGCGTACTGGATGGTTTGGAAACAAGGAAAGTTTTTATCTGCTGTAGTTGTACATTATTACATTGAAACAAACGATCTTTCATTGTACAAAGTATAAAATCTGCACATCTATGGCCAGTTTAATTATGAGATTTAAGGGGAATGGACATTGTGGTATAGGAGGTTTATACTTTGTGCGTCATTGTACTTAGTCTTTCCTGGCACAGTTCTAGTATTTTTTTTTTACAATCCTCTTCCTAAGCTTAGTTCCCTTCTCCTTGCCTGATGTTCTAGTCTAATCATGTATGTCATTCATGTTTATTAGGTCTGTGTGTCTTATAAGCACCCTTGGTCTGGCATACCTTAAAAGATCTCTACCCACATGATATTACCCTATGTTGTAAATATTCTCATGGTCCTTCTTGGTCTGCACTGTTCTTTCAATTATTTTCTACACTCCATACTTTTGCAGCTAAACACATTTACAGCCAATGCCTGCAGAATCTGGGAAGCTTGTAAAGTAAGAACTAAAGTAAAAGCAAAGAATGTGATGCCTTGTTTACATAAACTGCATCATGCCTAAATTAATATTTGCTAAGCATTGAGATTTAACATTTTGGCAGTCATATGACCAAGCTTTAGATAACCCATTATTGTCTGCTTTCTGCTGAATCAATGTAAACATCTGCTCCATCCAATTTTTGTTTCTTTGTTAAATGTGGCTAATCAAATTACACTTTCTGCAGATAATGTACCTGGTAAAACCATTTATGATTAATTCTGAATTTGAGTTTAAGTAGCTCAATATAACATATTCATACGATTATCACCTATGTGTCATTTACAGATATCAACATGACAACAGCACCAAACAACAGTCCAGATGAACATCCCTCTATTTCATGTATCTCAAAAGCACCAAATAGTACAGTTAAAGGACACCTATTGTGGTAAAATGATACCCCCAACCAAAAGTGCGGGCTGATAGAGC
>CM044431.1:113332604-113357952 GCA_024363595.1 Xenopus borealis | reverse complement strand
CATTTTATTCTTTTCAGATACTAGTTTAGAAAACTTCTGGATATTTGCACATACAGTAGCAATTCAAACATTACATCATCACAGCAGATTGAGCAATATCACTGCTGTAAGGAGTTGTAAAGCAAAATAATAAATCTATTTTTGTCAATAAAACTGGCCATATGTTACCACAGATGGCCAAGTGCCCTCCTTTGAGCTTTTCTTCCTAGTGATGTTAAACTGTGGTCAGGCTTAGGCAATCATAGGCCATTCCTTTGCTACCAGCCACAATTTGATGCCATTTATGATAAATATATGCCATAATGCAAAGGTGTGGGGGGGGGGTAGTTGATCTGTTGCTGTTAGAAATATGTAGCCCTGGGTTCTGAAGGGCTACAACAACCACTACTTTAAAGGCATCAGAGAGTAATGTTAGAAAGGGTAACCAGAATGAGGATTAAAATAACACTAGGGGAGGTTCTGGTAGTGGGCAAAACAGCAGGTTGGCACTCATAACATCACTTCTGACTTGGGAAGATTTGAATTTGATACTCCAGTGTTAAGAGGACCTAACCATCTGGGGTCATTAGCAAGACTTGCCACTGGAGAAAGCTCAGATGCCAGTGCCACAGATCCAGTGTAAGGAAACTGCCCTGAATGCCTTGGGCTTAAAGGAACAGTTCAGTGTGAAAATAAAAACTTGATAAACAGATGTGTAAAATAAAAAGTGTTTCTAATATAGTTAGCCAAAAATGTAATGTATAAAGGCTAGAGGGACTGGATGTCTAACATAACAGAACACAACTTCCTGCTTTTCAGCTCTTTAACTCTGAGTTAGTCAGCAACTTGAAGGGGGACCACATGGGACATAACTGTTCAGTGAGTTTGCAATTGATCCTCAGCATTCAGCTCAGATTTAAAAGCAACAGTTATGGCCCATGTGCCCCCCCCCTCAAGTCACTGATTGGTTACTGCCTGGTAACCAGTCAGTGGAAAACAAGAGAGCTAAAAAGCAGGCAGTGTTCTGTTATGTCAGACATCCAGTCACTCCAGCCTTTATACATTACATTTTTGGCTAACTATATTATAAATATTTTTTATTTTGCACTGTTGTCTGTTTACCCAGTTTTTATTTTTATACTGAACAATTCCTTTAAGAAGCAAATAGAATGGAACCCAAACACACTATAAATTCAGCCTTGAACAAAATTTTAACTTGCTCTTGAAAAGCATCTGAAAATATGTGAAGCTGGCAGAAAGTTAAATGCAAATACTTATACAAAACTGTCGTATATTAAACCCAACAGCCAGATAAAAGTGCACTTGCCATCACATTAAGAAAAACAGGTAGAGGAAGAACTTGATACACTGCTAAGAACAAGTGCACACACACCGAGTTGCCACGGTTTATTACATGTTGGGCCAGCGCTATTGCATGGTTATTCCCCCCTGTGGGAATGTTCTGTATTCCACCTGCTCCTTTCATCTGTGTAGTCAGCTTTGTGTTCAGTCTCCATCTGGGGCTCTCAGTCGTCAGATAGGCAGGCACATTTACAATTGTAAGATACAGGCACTTCTCTTCTAGTTTATTAACCCATTTACTCTTGCCTTCTGGGATATTTCTTTTTAACAAATTTATGACGTCACACAATAATACTGACGTCAGTCCACCCATTAACGCGTATTCCGTCCCCAGTCTGTGTCTGTATAGCCCATAGCCTTACTACACGGATGAGAAAATAAAGGGAGAAGCAAACACATAATTGGAAAGGCCGGTAACGTTCTAGGGTGCTTTTTTTTTATAAATAATATTACTTCACGTGAAGATGCGCCGTTTAAAGGCCATCATTCCAACACATTTTTCTTTTAATAGACGCAGATTGTGCTGTAACATATGGTTTAACTAAATACTCACCGTTCCTCCATCTTTAATAATGATTTTCTTAGCCAAGAGGATGCTGCGATTGAGCCTCTTCTTCTTTTTCTTTTCCCCGGTCATGGTGAGCTCAGGCCCGTCATCACGGCGACGGGAACGCTTCAACTACGAGGCCCTCACCGCTCACCGGGCCACACTACCATGGAAACGGCGGCCCCCTCCTCATCTTCTCCCAGCTCCTACAACCCGCTTCCGGCCTTCGCCAATGGACCCTCCTAGTGCGCTCAGCGTGGCCAATGACTGGTTTCCGCCGATTCACGGGAACAAACTATTGGCTGTAGTAAGACTCTGGGAGAAACAACGTAAAAATGGATTTGTCGTACGCAGTGACGCATTTAAGAATGAAGTAGCATTAGGGATGCCATCTTGAGAGTGGCGCGCGGAGGCGCTGTCATTCCTGCCAGGCACCTGTGTGATTAGGAAGGAGGGACTGTTTGGATGAACTGTGTAAAGTGATAGTCTGTACAAACACTGCGTGCCAGAATATAAATATACAGACGTGGTGTATTTAAGGGTGCGCAATTCGTACTCTTTTCAGTGCTTGGTTTCTAGAAAATGTGTGTGGTACTAAGGAATACTAGGTTTATATGGAAGAATAGTGGATGGACTGATCATAGGTAGGCGTTGGCAATCATAGGCACAAATGCTCACTCAATGCCTCCATAATCACTTGGGTTTTTATATCCAAATAATTAGATTTACATCACTTTGAAAATGTAAAATAACACATTCAAATTACTTTTGGTGGCTATATGTAATTATTCAAAATCAATGCACAGCAAAACCGTAAAAAGACAGCTTTTTTATTACTCTTGTTCAGAATCTGTCTCCCAGGCCACAGTGTTTTTAGTTTCAGAAAGTGCAACACACAGATGCAAGGTCAAATAGCTCAGGACAAAGTAGACTAACCACAATTCTTTGAGGGTCAAGTCTGCAGCTTATTGGCCCATGTATAGGATTGCCACCTTTTCTGGAAAAAAATACCAGCCTTCCAGTATATTTATCTTTTTTCCCTATTAACATTGGGATCAAGCAATATTTTTACGGCCAAGTGGCAACTCTACCCATGTATGTGTCAGCTGATGGGTGTGGACAAACAATATCTGGCTGAAAATCATAGTACTATAGTAAGTTAGGTTGAAAAAAGGCACATCCATCAAGTTCAACCTTTGAGTCTATTAGGGATGCACTGAATCCAGGATTTGGTTCGGGATTTGGCCAGCCTTTGGCCTTTTTCAGCAGTATTTGGATTCGGCTGAATCCTTGTGTCTGGCTAGGGTTGCCACCTTTTTTCAAAGGACTTACCGGCCGGTGGGGGGCTGGACCAAAAAAAGGGGCGGACTGTGATGTAAGGGGGCGGGCCGTGACGCAAAAAGGGGCGGAGCTACTGCAGCGATCGGCTGAAGACACGATTAAGGTAAGTTTTCTTAGGACTTAATGCAAGGCAAGGGCCTTTTTTAAGGGGTATTACAAATTTACCGGCAGCTACATTGCCGGTAAATTTGTAATACCGGCCCCGGCCTTGGCTGGTGTTTTACCGGCTAGGCCGGTAAAATACCGGCTGGGTGGCAACCCTATGTCTGGCTGAACCAAATCCTACTTTGCATATGTAAATTGGGGGCGGGGAGGGAAATCAAGTGACTTTTCATCACAAAACAAGGAAGTGAAAAAAAAGTAAAATTATTTTATTTTCACAAAGGATTCTGGGATTCAGGCGAATCCCAAATAGTGGATTCAGTGCATCCTTAAGGTGGCCATACACGGGCAGATAAAAGCTGCCGACAGACTGTGCCGGCAGCTTATCTGCCCGTGTGGGGGGCCCTCCGATGGGCTTTCCCGATCGATGTCTGGCCGAAAGTCGGCCAGATGTCGATCGGGCAGGATTAAAAATCCCGTCGGATCGCGGCCGCATCTGTTCGTTGATGCGGTCCCGCGATCCTACCGCCCGTACTGATCCGAACATTGGGCCCTAGGGCCCACGATCGGATCAGCCCAATATCGCCCACCTCAAGGTGGGCATATCGGGGAGAGATCCGATCATTTGGCAACATCGCCAAACGAGCGGATCTCTTCGTGTATGGCCACCTTTAGTCTTTAAATAACCTGCCTAACTGCTAGTTGGTCCAGAAGAAAGCAAAAAACCCAATTTGAAGGCTCTCCAATTTGCCTCAGAGGATTAAAAAAAATCCTTCCTGATTCAAAGATGGTTATTGGACCAGACCAGGCCCGGACTGGCGATCTGTGGGTTAGGGCAAATGCCAGATGGGCTGCTATAAGGTGCCATAGAAAGTCAGTATTTAGTGGGCTGGTGGGGGCTGTTTGGGCCTCTATGTGGGCTGATTGGGCCTCTGTGTACCTGAAATGCCAGGGCCTATTTTGATTCTCAGTCCAGTCCTGGACCAGACCCTGGATCAACTTGTAGTATGAGTTATCTTTCATAACCCTGTATTCCCTCACTTGCTAAAAAGCCAGCTTAAAGATAACGTTTCAGCCAGTACAACTGATTAATAGAGAGAGTTACGCATCTTCACAGCTCTCAGTAAGGAAATCCCTTCAGAATATTTACACAGAACCTTTTTTCTTCCAACTGGAATGGGTGCTCCCTTGTCAGCTGGAAGGACCTACTGGTAAATAAAGCACTAGAGAGGTTTCTGTACGATTCCTTACATATTTTACACACAGTTGTGCTCATAAGTTTACATACCCTGGCAGAATTAATGATTTCTTAATTTTAAGAGAATATGAATGATAACACAAAAACTTTTCTTTCACTCATGGTTAGTGCTTGGTTGAAGCTATTTATTGTCAAACAACTGTGTTTACTCTTTTTAAATCATATTCACCTGTGATCTGTTTGCTTGTACTTAGTGGGTGTGTATAAAAGGTCAATGACATGCTGGACTTCTGACAGACCCTTACATCTTTCATCCAGGCTTGCACTGATGTTTTTTGGATGAAGTCATGGGAAAATATCAAAGGAATTGAGAATTCCAATCAGCAGTGTTCAAACTCTAATTAAGAAGTGGAAAATTAGGGGTTCTGTTGAAACCAAACCACGGTCAGGTAGACCAACTAAAATTTCAGCCACAAATGCTAGAAAAATTGTTTGGGATGAAAGGAAAAACCTAAAAATAACTTCAGGAGGAAAATGTGCACTCATCAGCCTGGAAGCTGCGCATGGGACATACTTGGACATTCAAACCTGACAATGATCCAAAACACAAGGCCAAGTCAACCTGTCATTGGCTACAGAAAAATAAAGTTAAGGTTCTGGAGTGGCCATCTCAGTCTCCTGACCTCAATATCGTTGAGCCACTCTGGGTAGACCTCAAACGTGCAGTTCATGCAAGACAGCCCAAGAATTTATGGGAACCGGAGGTTTATTGCCAGGAAGAATGGGTAGCTTTACCATCTGAGAATTTTTATGACTGGATCTAAGGGGCAGATTTACAAAATTCGCGTGAATAATTCAAATTTCGATCGAATATAAAATAAATTAGAATCTTCGAATATGCAAATTCGACCATCGAATATTCAAATTCGAATATTGAAATAAAAATGTATTCGAATATTTGACTATTCGACGGTCAAACAACTTCCCCTTTAAATTTTTATTTACTTTGCCAGAACCAAGCTACCGAATTGGGAATCATTACTTTTGATCGAATAAAAATAATTCGATCGATTAAATTGTTAGAATCGATAAAAAAAATTTTTATTCGTTCGATCGATCGAATTGTGGTAAAATCCGTAGAATTCAAAGGATTTTACTTCCCCACTATTCCCATGGTCGAATTTCGAATTTTTTTTAATTCGAAATTCTACCAATAGTAAATCTGCCCCTTAGTGTCTAACTCTATTACCAGCTTTATTTGGGACGAAGTACAAAGAAAAAGGAAATAATTTTTTTTTTAAATTTGATTTATTTGACTATAGGGTTGCCACCTTTCCCTGTGGCTCAAGCCGGACAGGGGGGTGGTCCCATGACGTCATGGGGTGGTCCCGTGACGTCAGTGGGCGGTCCCGTGACGTCAGTGGGCGGTCCCGTGACGTCATGGGGCGGAGCTATGATGCCGCGATCGCCGATTGCCCGATTGCGGCGTCAATCAAGCTAATCCCGCCCGGTTTTCCTTATATGGAAAACCGGGCAGGAAGCATTGAACCGGGCAGCCCTTCAAAATACCGGGCTGTCCGGTTCAAAACCGGACAGGTGGCAACCCTATTTGACTATAATGGAGTCTATGGGAGACAACCAAGCCCTATAATCCAGAGTTTCTGAATAACAGGTTTACAGATAACTGATCCCATATCCCTGTATTATGCTTTGGAAGTAGGGCAATTAGTTAATCTGTACTAAAGTTTTGTTTTCAGTGCAAATGTCTGTCTGCTAAAAATGAATCAAGTATACAAAGGTGTAGCATTTTACCTTGTTGTATCAAATTACAGCCAGACCCCATATCTGGAAAACCTCATCTTAAAATATATGTATAGCATAATACAGAACTTCTTGTATATGCAACAGTGTATGTTTCTGTAATAATTTATCGTACAGATGGGGGAATAAATCTTAAAGAGAGCGGTACAAAATGGAGCATGTGCACTGTGCTCCTAGAACTTATCTAAACATGCATGTATGTATATGTAAGTCAGGAGACTTGCTCATTATGTGCATACATGTCAACCAATATGGCTGGTTGCATTGGGATCTTCAGTTTTGAAGATCAGGGATTGCACACAAATATCCACACAACTAGGTGGTACAGTATATTAAAAATAGAATATATTTGCAGAGTAGTAATACATTACATCAAAGGAAAAAATCCATTAAGCATTTTGCATCATGTAAACAAAGTCAATCAGCATCACATTAGGTGCCACATATGCCTCAAGTAATTTCATCCAGGAATTCAGATCTTCTAGCACAGTGGTTCTCAACCTGGGGGTCGAATAACCCTTTCACAGGCGTCACTTAAGGGGTTTCAGGAGCAGGTTCATCTCTCTCCCCACTAGCCCTGGGCCAAGGTTGTAGCTCTCTGGGTGTTGGTGCTGGGAGTTGTAGTTTAGTAACCTGTGTAGGGAAGCCAGTTGCAATACAACTTTCTATATCCCCTTAGTAGGGACTGCCATACAGCTCTCCCTGCCCATTTATTTGTAAAATAACCATGGTAATTGGGGGTGTGGCCAAAATATTTTGCCGCACTATGCATGGAAAACAAACCTTTATGAAGACACGCCGTTTCCTGTCCTTTCCTAACAATCTGCTCGAGGCTGGCAACAAAAATATTTTAATATTTTATGGTTGGGGGTCATCACAACATAAGGAACTGTATTAAAGGGTCACAGCATTAGGAAGGTTGAGAACCACTGTTCTAGCACAATCATGCTCTCCGAGATAGCGTCCTGGCCCTTTCCATCGCCCTTGTGGGCCCCTGGACCTCCTCCGGTGCAAAAAGATATAGGGCAGCAGCAGCAACAGCAAGCTGCCTCAGGTGGAGGAGGAGGCAGGATCACCCCTGGGCTTAGCACTCACAGGGGCAGTGTTTTGGAAAAAAAACTATTACATCTCCAAATAGGAGCTCTATTAACTTGCTCCTACAGTGGGGGGAAACATATTTTGGATGGTAGGTGTACTTTTATTTTAACTATATTCTAAGTTGCTTGCATTTGTTTACATATCTGTATTATATCCCTATATAGTATAGTGAATAAAGTACCCCCTTTGTAAAATATAAGGATATTATAAGTCACCATGGCATTCCATGCCCATATAAAAGCATGAGGCTGAAGGCCAAGTGCTTTTTTTCATTTAATGGAACTCCTAGGGGACTTCTAGCATCCTCATATTTTTCTACAAGGGTACTTTATTTATTATAATACACAAGTTTCATTGAGTCATGGGACAGAAATTACATCAATAAGATCTGATTATAATGAATGACATAACTACACACAGTTTTTTAAGTCTATAATTAACAGGGTATTATTTATTGCTATACTTATATACTAACTATAGTATATATTATTATATACCTATGCACTATATATTTTGCCCTTAGTTAGTTTTCTGATTTGAATCATAAATAATTGATCCAAAAGGGCCAATGCTCCATATGCTCTCAGCCTTACTTTTTTCTCTAAGTATTACAGATTACATATTGCTAACCTCATAGTCAAGTAACCGCATTGTGCAAAATCAACACATGTGCCTTCCTCTGCAAGCAGGATTTGTCTTGCCGTAATGCACTATTGTACTGTTTTCTTTGTATAATAATTCAGTGTGTAACCATGGTTAGTCTTACAGACTTACACTGCTGGCATCCTGGACTGCATATTGAACAGAGATCTGTGTTTATTCTGTGTGAAGTTTGAATATTATTCTTATGTTTATATTTTTTTTTCTCACAGTGCAAATGCACATTATTAAAGGAATTGTTCAGTATAAAAGTAAAAACTGGGTAAATAGATAGGCTGTGCAAAATAAAACATGTTTTCAACAGAATTCTGCTAAAACAAAGCTACATTGTTTGTGTGAATAATGGAGCCCTTTCTATAAATCTTAGCATGATAATTGCTTGGCTATAAATTTTAGCATGATATGTTGAGTGATAATTACTTGGCTAGAACTGACAACCGCAAAATGCAGTGTAAAGTTACACCATCACAAAGGAGTTATATTAACTTTTGAAACCAAAGATGAAAATGCTCCAAAATAGGTGAATACAGTGACTTATCTAAGACATGTGCAAAGGCACACAGGCAATGGGCGATCATAGACAGAGTAAGGTTTCCATTATGAGCAATAATCTGCAGTCTCCATAACCATAAGAAGAATAATTAATATTCATTGCATTTAAAAATATTTTTCAATTTGCATGTTTCTTGATTTATTTGAAAGTGAACTGCCTTATGGAGCTTAATAAGTCTGCAATTTAAACAATTCATGTCTCCACCCCCAATAATCTAGATCTAATTGGGATAATGGAGCCTGTCTTGCACCAGTGGCTTGGAACCTTTGTTATGTGTTTATGATGAGAGTGTTTGGGAGGGGGAGTGAGTTAGACAGCTACTAGATAAGCTTACATGTATGAGAACATCCTCAGGTCACATTACCAGAGCTCTGACGTGCAAAGTGCCAAAGAAACACCTAGGACACTCCATTTATTTTTCTTGGTTCTTCAAGAGTATCACGTCAGGGTTATCCTCAATAAGCTACAGAGCTTACATTCTACCATTTCCTCATCACTCATATGTTAATTAACGATACAGGAAGGATTTGGTATTACTAGATTTTCTTTTTGCACAGAATGGATGAGTACCCAGAAAGGAAGACTGCTGTTATTGCAGCCAAAGTGACTGGTGAGCTAAAAGACTAGTGTCTCCATGTAGCCATACTTATATATTTGTCATACTGAATGGGTTCCCCTTGTTTGGTTAGGACATCTTGTTTTCATTACTCATCATCTTGCCTGCTTTTGATCTGTCTGCTTTTGTCATACCCATTTATGTTCCTGCTAATCCACTGCACTTGTACTATTTATTACTTATTGTGTGAGATGGTGGATGCATGCTGAAAGCTCTTGGTACCTCTTTGTATCAAATGGCTTGACAAGCTGACATAAACACTAGGCATCGTTGAGCCTGTACTTCCATGCATTCACCATTGCCGTGTTAGATATGTAAATAAATGTATAGAGGCAGATTCACTAAACCGCGAAGTGTCTAGCGATAATTCACCAGCGTGATGTCATTTTGCAACTTCGCAAATTCACTAACACGGACTCTGGCGAATTTTCGCTAGCTAGCTAGATAGACTTGCGCAACTTCGCACCCTTATGCCAGGCAAAGTTGCGCACTGACGAAGGATCACTAAGATGAACATTTTCCTAACGCTAGACGTTACTTCGCCTGGTCAGACCAATACAATAGATAGGAGGTTGAAAAAAAAATGTCAAATTTTCTAAGTAGCAAAAAAATGCTGGCGTATTTTAGCATAGGAGTGTGATAGTCTGAAAAAGATCGATAATTTTTTTGGGGGGTTACCATTCTTCCCCCCTACATTTCCTAACATATGGCAACTCAACTATACAGGGGGCACATGTAGGGCAATAGGACAACTTTATATAATTTATTAAAGGTTTCCTGGGCTTGTGTAGTGGAATGTAGTGGCCGTAACATATACTTCTATTATAAGTTAAAGTTCCCGCCGTATGCAAATTAGGCTTCGCTAGCGTAACAGCGCTTTGCCTAGCGAAGTAAAACTAGTGCAACTACGCTACCATTTGCCGACCTGAGAGTAAATTCGCACTTTAGTGGATTTGCGTATCGCTGGCGAAAATTTTCCTGGCGAAGTGCGGCGAACGCTAGTGAAGCCTACACTGGCGAATTTTCGGATCTTAGTGAATCTGCCCCATAGTGTTGATATGCTACTTTTTAGAATAATTCCCTTTCTATCCTTATATCCTTATATTTCCCTGTTGCTTTTACTGTGCAAATTATGTATTTTTTTTTCATTCCAGGTCCTGGTCCTGGTCGTTACAACCTACCTCCCACTGTAGGTTTTGTAAGTCACGATTACACAAAGTTCTCCAGTCCAGCATATTCTTTCCATGGAAGGCCAAGCAACTCTGGTAAGAATTTGTACATACTGAAGTAGAGAGACAAATGAAATAAGATTAAAGGGATTCTGTCATGATTTTTATGGTGTAGTTTTTATTTCTAAATTACACTGTTTACACTGCAAATAATGCACTCTACCATGTAAAATTAAATTCCTAACCCAACAAAAGTATTTTTTTAGTTATAATATTGGTGTGAAGGCAGCCATCTCAGGTCACTTTGCCTGGTCATGTGCTTTCAGAAACAGCCAGTGCTGCACTTTAGAACTGCTTTCTAACAGGCTATTGCTTTCCTTTTCACTACTACAGTATTTATTCTATTTAAGGATTCTAATTTAATTCTGTGTTAACCTTTGACATCCCCAATTACCCATTAAGATCTGCTAACATTTATTCCATGCCTTTCCAGCACATGTGAGCGATTCCAGCCCTGGGCCAAGATATTATGTGGAGCCCAGTCTGACACGCTTTGGCCACAGTGCTGGACCATCCTACTCTATGCTAGCACGTGGGAGATCTGCAGGTATAAGTGAACTACTCAAACCATTTTAATTAGAGGGATTTGTTCAATACTTTTCTTTTATAGTACAGGTATCTGACCTATTATCCAGAATCATGGGTAAATATTTGATCTAAAACCCTTTTATCACACCGGGAAAATATAAATATGTTGTCTAGTGAACATGCTACATTCTTGCATTTCCTTATCTTTATTACATTGTAATTTTGAATATACAGTATTTACATACACAGCCTGTTCTTTAAACAAAGCAAGAAAACCAAGACATAATCAGTGACAAAATACCATCCTAAAACTCAGCATAAAACATGCCTGAATAGTAAATACTGAAACTCACATTATGCCCACAAGAGGGAAGCATAATGCTAGAACCTGATAACTAAGAAAATTTTGTCTAAAAGGTGGGATATTATAAAGCAGGGCTGTCCAACTGGCGACACGCGACCCCCCCTTCTATGGCCCCCTACCTGCTGTGTTCGATTACCATGTGTAAGCTTTAAAAGGTATCACTACAGAGTGGCTTGTGCATAGTTTAAACTTCAAATTCAGACTAATCCCCTGTATTGTTCACACCTGTGATCCCCTGCATTGTTAACACCTGTGACACCTCTATTGTTCACTCCCCTAATGCCATGTCCTGTTCACACCTGAGACCCAGACTGAAACTACCCACATTGTTCACCTGTTCATACTTTATACAAAATGCTAATGAGGCACCAGCACCTTCTCATTGTATGTAGTACATCTTAGAGAGGTCCTGGTTTCCCTGTCTCCTTCTCTGTTCTGCCTTCCCTATGCTCCCTGCTCTGCCTGTGTGTGCCATACTCTGCCTGTGTGTGCCATACTCTGCCTGTGTGTGCCCTGCTCTGCCTGTGTGTGACATACTCTGCCTGTGTGTGACATACTCTGCCTGTGTGTGACATACTCTGCCTGTGTGTGCCCTGCTCTGCCTGTGGAACATAAGCCTGGTAGGTGTTCTGGGGGTTTGTTAGCATTTGAAAATAAATTATTGCTAGATGCCCCTAAGGTGTTTAATCATGTGCTGGGGGTGCTGTGTTGTCCACAGGGGAAGTTGAGGCATATGGATTTTAGGGTATGTTCTTAATATGACAACTTTTTCACATTGAGTGATGCAGTGAGCAATTAATTTGGACATGGTCTTGTGGTAACATGGGTGTGGTTTAAAGTGGGTGTGGTTTAAAACCAGGGAGTTGTCAACACTGGCTTCCATTATTGACCCTCCACTATGTAGGCCAGAAAAATTAAAGCCCTTGGTAACACAGAAGATGGACAGCGCTGTCATAAAGGATTAGATCTACAAAATAAAGGTGGCCATACACGTAGAGATCCGCTCGTTTGGCGATGTTGCCAAACGAGCGGATCTCTCCCCAATATGCCCACCCTGAGGTGGGCGATATTGGCCTGATCCGATCGTGGGCCCTAGGGCCTAACGTTCGGATCAGTACGGTCGGTCGGATCGCGGGACCGCATCAACGAACAGATGCGGCCGCGATCCGACTGGATTTTTAATCCTGCCCGATCGACATCTGGCCGACTTTCGGCCAGATATCGATCGGGGAAGCCCGTCGGAGGGCCCCCCACACAGGCCGATAAGCTGCCGACACAGTCTGTCGGCAGCTTTTATCGGCCCATGTATGGTCACCTTTACTCTCAGCAAATGGCTAAAAAAGACCAAGAAGGAATTTTGCAATTCCAGTTATTGATTGATCAAATAAAAACTCTAGATCAGGTTTTTTTAAAAAAACATTTATATTACATGAACCAAGTTAT
The DNA here is from genome assembly GCA_024363595.1 of Xenopus borealis. Lineage (NCBI taxonomy): Eukaryota > Metazoa > Chordata > Amphibia > Anura > Pipidae > Xenopus > Xenopus borealis. The sequence continues at coordinate 113,345,111 of CM044431.1, read as the reverse complement.
ATCTGAATATACCTTATTTCAATTATTACTTCTATTTTAGTAGAAAACATCTCTTTAGTAAAGGAGGTCATTACCTAAGCCATAACTACTTAATTCGTTATTCTGTTTATCACTATAATAATAATGTACCTTGTAGTTGATGTTACTTAAAATAATCCATGTTGGTTGCAAAACAATACTGTTCAGTGTAAAATGTTTTATGTTATATTATGTGTTTTATGTTATTTTAAAAACCCCAGGTCTTCCAGTTAATAGATCTCATACCTTTACTATAGTTTGTGTTCAAATAAATAATAGACAAGAGCCCTGAATGTCCTCTAAGTTCTTTCTGTAGAATACACAAGACCCATGAATATCCCTTAATCTTTAGAAATGGTTATTGGTGATGTCATCAGTTATAATCAGCCTTGTACTTTCATATGGTCATGGAACTCCTTGGTGACTTATGATATCCTTATATTTTACAAAAGGGGGTCCTTTATTCACTTTATAGAAGGTGCTTAGTAATGTTATCAGTTATAATAATGTATTCACTGAAACTTGTGTTATAATACATAATGTACCCTCTGCTGTTAAATATGAGGATATTAGAAGTTACCTCAGAGTTCCATGACCCATATAAAATCCTCATATTTTACAATAGGGGTACATTATTCACTATTAGTTAAACATGCCAAGCTTGGTATCTGAGGCACAGAGAGTTAACTTATGTAATTACATAAGCTTACATCAGGTCTAGTAACCCACAGAAACCAAATCAATTGTTTGCTTTCAAACAGCAGATCCATAAATACTACATGCTGTGGGTGCTATGTGTTACTACAAATAGCACAGACTATGATCATATCAATACATTGCCCCTTAAGCAACCTGTGAAACATCTCCTCCCTTTCTTGGCCCTGAACAACTACCCAACCCCAGTATTGAATGTACACTGCCTCCTCTCCATTAGTTCAGGACAACCCTTTTTTAGCCCCCTGTGGGAATATGTGCATTACCTACTCTGTGCTATACAGATGGGATTAATATCCCAGCCAGTACCCTCGTGGGACCTGCAGGAGACACAATTACACCTGATCACAGGCAAAACTGCAGAGAGGTTTGTGCGCCATGTGTCTGAAAGAAGTGTTTCCAGAGTGGAAGGGGGCCAGGTGCACATCCTGCCCACTCAACAGTAGTTACACCACTGCTTAATATGTTTAATTTATATCTACTAATTGCATATTTCAATTGGTTATTGACTGGAATGGTAGATTGCTGATGATAACTGCTATAGTATATGATGACGAGGATAAATTGGTTAAAGTGTGCAGAACAAAATGATTGAGATGTGTCAGACAGTATATTGTGTATTATGATAGGAATGATTTCGGTGTATACAGCCTGCTAGATATTATTCTAATTATGCTATTTACTGTATTACTATATTATATATAATATATATATGTACATAATAGTGAAAGGTAAATTGTTCTTCTCTATTATCAAATAGATCTAATGTGTATTTCGAAAACCCTGTACAGGGTACAAGCGAGGTCTGACACCAGTCAGGATAGAATTGATCAGTATAAAGAAAATAGAAAAAGGAAACATGCTATTATGTATCATTCTTATTATAATGCTTTGCATGGTAAGGCATAAATAATTTGCCATAGACCCTTGTTCTGGGAAATGTACTAATCATGTGTTTTTTACATATTGCAATAATTAGATAATCTCCATTAAATGTGTCTAGCCTGTGACCATCTATCTGCTCTTAAACTATAACTAACATTTAATTTTCAAAAGAAGCATGTCAGAGGATGCCGGCAGTTGTATTTTGTTTTCAGTCTAAGGGAACCAGAAAATGTCTGGGGTAATTTCTTCTGCTACTCTATCTGTAATTTTATATAACTTCATATATGTTTTCTGACAGAAAAAAAGAATGAGATTCCTGGCCCTGGAACTTACTGTCCAGAGAAGTGCATGACTCAGCGCAAAGTCCCTTCTTATTCCATGGGATCCCGGACACGTTACAGGTCCTTGGATCGTGTACCAGCACCTAACTCCTACTCACTACCCCCAGTGTTGGGGCCCAGGGCTACTGGGAAAGTCTCTGCCCCTGCCTTCTCCCTTTCTGGGAAATACCACCATGGAGGTCATTCAGAGGATCTGTCTGGGACTCCTGGCCCAGCTCACTATCAGCAAACTGACCCAAGTAGATATTTGAGGAAGGGGCCAGCTTTCTCTATGCAAGGAAGACACCCAAATTCCAAAGCAGAAGAGAAGACACCAGGACCTGGCTCCCACTATCCAGAGAAAGTGACTAAGCATAAAAGGCGTGCACCAGCTTATTCGATGGGTATCCGTCACTCTGAATACACAGCACCACTCATTGTAGAGGTGCCCATTTGAGCTGCTACAATGTAAATTTCTTTATATAATCTCTCATAATGCACCTAGAGTGACATTTTCAGCTTTCACAAAGTAGTAATATTGCCCTCTGTTCTTTCTCACGGATATTTGTCTTATGCTCTGCCTGCTAAGCTCTGTCTCACCATGTCCCCTTCTATTTTTGCTTTGCTCCCCTTGCCTTCTTAATGTACGTCACAGATGTCTCCAAGCTCCCTATCTTGTTATATAAAGAGAATAAATTATGCAGAATCTGGTTGAGTTTTATGCAAACAAGTGTCTCCAGTAATGAGATTTTACAGATCCCTGTGCGTGAGATGGGCGGCTAGAGCAGCAGGGGGTGTTTAACTGTAAAAGGAGAAGGGTTGGTGAAGAAGAACAAGAATTTTAACACTCGGATGTGTCTGAAAGTAGACATGTTGGCACTGAGAGGGCAGATGAATATGAAAATGAATCAGGATGTATTGTGTTGTGTGTATCTGGTGCATTTCTTGGACCTACAATTAGTCTTATTGAGTCTATTTTAATAACATCCACACTGCATGAGAATGAGACAGATAGTCAAGGTAACACCACTTTCTGGGTCTGTTTCACTTTGTATGTCCCCGTCCCCCTGCACCTAACCTCGCCCTGCTTTTTCTGTCTCCCTCTTCTGCTTTATATTTCTAATGTATTGTCTCTCTCCCTTGCTGTTTATGTGCATCCCCCTCTATCTTTGGAGCATCTTCTCCCCCCTTCTTCTTCTCCCTCTCTATAAAAATCATTATTGGATTTTCTGCCTGTGTGCTGGCACTTTGCCTTTTGACACTCAGTCACTGTCACCCAGACCCACCTCTTTTTATGCTCCAAGCATCTCCAGTTACAGTCCATCCCAGCAACTAAGTGATTGGGTTAATGCTGCAATTATATCCAGATCACCAGCAAATGTGAGAATTTCTGGGCAACACAGTTTAGCACTTAAGGCTGGATTAATAAATGTGTGTTATACAGCTATGCCGGTCATGAACTCGTTCTCTCTATACCCTTTGGCACACAACTGACAGAAAGAGGCGACATCAGATACAGTGGGAATCGAGTTTATTCAACATCATTTATCTCATAGACCTCTAACATTTTCCTGTGAAAATAAAACGAGATCCAGAATGAAATTTGTTAACCATATCCCTGCCAAAAGAGAAAAGCCTTGCCTTTCAGAATCTATAATAGGCAAAAGCTTTGATGGCCTGCAGAACAGCACTCTCCATTTACCTTGCTGCTGGGGCCTGTATAGGAAAGCTTAACTTGCAACATACTTTCATTATTAATGTTGGAGGTTGATTATCATCATGAATTCATCATGAGAGGGTGGGAATGTAACGTGATTTTCTAGAAAGGAAATTACTCTCTTTGTCATCTCTAAACCTGCCAAGTTTGAAATAAAAAGGATATTAAAATAAATGCGGCACTGGCCACAGTCTCTTCTACATTATGATGAAAGTGTAACTAATTTACATATTACACTGACCTACTTAATTTACTTCACCCTCCTTCACAAGCCAAAGATGACAGAATGATGCCGAAAGGCACAGTGTGAATAGATGATGACCACTGATACCTAAAACCATCATGCATTTTCTATAGCATCCATACAATAAGCTATTTAACAAGAAGGTAAAACCAATAAACAGAAAAGGAAGAGTTGGATCACTAACTAACATATGCTCTGAATTGCACATGTTCAGTTGCCAATAGCAACCAGTTAGCAATTAGTTTTGATCAGTTCCTTATTAGAAAATAAGAACAAAAATGTAATCGGTTGTTTTGGGTACCTGAACTGCTGTTATACAGCATCACTAAGTTTGCTCCAATGCTTGTACCTAAACAGCATAGTGTCAAATAGCATTTCCCTAAGCAAGATTTTACTACAAGAAGCCCACAATTTGCTAAATTATTTTTTTGTATTAACTTATGTCTTTGCAGACTCTGTATTATGCTGTCGATGTATAAGGCTCAGGCCAGATGGGAAGATTTGGGGAGATTCATCGCCTGGCGACTAATCTCACCGAACCGCTTCCCCCTGCCTTCCAGCGGCTAAATGAATAATCGCCTGCGCCTATTCGCGTGTGAATAGGTGCAGGCGATTATTCATTAAAGCCACTGGAAGGCAGGGGGAAGCGGTTCGGGGAGAGTTTTCACCCCCAAAGAAGCGGCAATTAGTCGCCAGGCCACAAATGTCCCCGAATCTTCCCGTCTGGCCTTACCCTTAAAGGAGGAAAAAATACCCCAGTCAACTGTCAACCATGCCTGAGCTGTCCAGTAGGTTAAGATTGTGTGTACTCATTTTGAATATAATAGCAAGATGACAGTTATCGCAGTATATCTCTAAACTTATTATTGGCTTAGTGGGACATAAAAGAATGTTGGACGGTAAGGGCAGCTAAATTTGCTTTATTATTATTATCACTGACTTCTCCTGCAATCTGCCATTTGTGTCTCTTCCCAGCTGTTGACTTCTAGAGATGTTGGGAGTTGTTTTATAGATTAGATGTACGCCTGTGCTTACTAGTGCTTCAGATATGTGATCCAGGTAGGCTGTGTATGAATGTACCTCGAATACCTAGCGGGAAGTAATTTCTTTTTATGAGTCACAGAGGCCAGGGTCATAGTAAATACTGTGAAAATACTGTACCTGAACATAATGCATTTGAATACATGCACTGAGCTTACCATCACCCAGAAACCATTCCTTGTATTACACCTCTGGCCTGGTGCACATTCAGGGTGCACTCAAACACAGCACATTAATCCATATTAAAATCTCTAGTAAGTGTCTAACTGTGTGTAGCCTTAATGACATGAATGTACATGAAGAACAGGGGAAGTTTTCACACTTATTTTGACCTATATTTACTATGCTAGTTAGAAAATAAATACTTTGCCCACTAAGCAAACTGAGGTCCAATGAGACATAAATAAGGAGAAATGCCTACCTTACAAGATAACAATAATAAGTAGATTTATAGGCACATTTGTGAAAGATCAAACTGAGGAATTAAGATAAATACTTACTACTAGTTTGATGTTTTTTCCCAGATATATCAAAAGTTTGGTATCATCTCCAGTGTAAAAAAAAATTCTTAACCCCGCAACTATCACAGTTTGTAACACTACGTACACATCAGTATCAATCATAAAAACTGGAGAGTTGATAATTGGCCAATCACATTTAATTGGATTGTTAAAGGCAGCACATGGCTAAAGGTGCAGAACACATACTATGGGTACTGCGAATACCATGGAGGCCACCGTACCATCCGTCTCTGTATGTATACATTTAGTCAAAACAGGAAGCATAATGAATACCTATCATTATTTTTTTTGTTTGAAGGTAATCATAGATACTTTAAGATTTGCAATTACAACTACTAATCACTTTCCATTCACTATTATGGGACTGGTTTATTTTTTTACATTGCACTCATTGTTTAAAAAAAATTAGTATAACATTTTATTATTTTACCACTAATATGATGCTATTACTAAACAACGCCAGCCTTTGGGCACTAGACAGGTCATTAATTAGCCTTCTATATAAATAGTTGAAAGATGCTAATTATAGTGAAATTTATATATTTTTCAACATTTAAACTATTATATGCAGTGAAATCTAGGATGCTGTAACCAACACTTAAGCAGACAGTAGATAAAGAAAGCTACCAACCACCCAAATCCTGCTTCAAATCATCATGGCGGAGCCATTATCTTGGCATTCACACCAGTGCTGAGAGCATTGTCCTTCTGATTTGATTGGATCATTGATAGCTGGGCATGAGCTCTCCATCTGATGCAGAATATTAGAAATTGATACTGTATCACCAACATAAAATATAGTTGGGCAAAATTGTGCATATACTTCATCAGTTTTGAGCTTGTTCAAATCAGGTACTCTAATCTAGTTGGTGCCACCTAATAGGCAATGCATTTATAAATAATATATGAATAATAATTTGCACTAATAAATATTATCTATGTCTTTTGACCTGGAAAGTCCATATAATATGACAGCTAATACATTTGTATAGGAGAATAGTATTATACTAGGGGTGAAATATAAACTTGGAGTATTATTTTAATGGTTTTTTTTTCAAATCGAAGCAGTGACATCATAGTTAAGTTAATTGCATTTTTATTATTTATGAATGTTAAGTATGGGATACTTCACTATGTAAGGGACCATGCACTTTATTTTATAAGCTCTTGATGGACAGCTACTGCATAAGGTACTATTTAACCCAAAATTGGCCCTCTAAGCAAATAGAGAAGTAGGCAAAAGTTAAATATATCTCCATTGAAATTTGACAGTAATTTGTTAATGCAAGATTATACCTGCTTTGATTTGATATGCTTGAACTAAATTATTACAGGAGCCATAACAGTGGGGGAAACAGACCATGTACCTGCTAGGGGATGCAAGTCATGTAGTCATTTCCTATATCTTTCAGATACAGGTCACATTCTTAAAATTTTGAGGGTCCTAGATTATTACACACAGAATATTTGTACTCTGCCTACTTGCTTGTATACAAATGAGAAGGCGATACAATTTTGCTCTTAGTGGTCATAAACAGATTGCACTGTCATGGTTATGGCAGAGAGGGTTTATTTTGCAGGTCCTGTTGTAGATTTTGCAATTAGTCCTCTATGGAAATGTAAGAAACATAACAACATCTTGGTGCCTTCTTGAGTCACTGTATGCTTCCCAGTTTTCATTAACATTACATCACCAGGGTTGATGAATAAGTCACATATGCCAAAGTCCTTATATTGGTGTGCTGATATGCAGCCAATAATTGTATTTCTTGCACAATAAGGTATGGATTTATACTTTATATCTCTGAGTTACAGAAACAAATAAGCATTGTATAAACAGGACACCTCTCAAACAAAAAGGATATAATGACAATGAGGTTGGACTAATACTTAAAAGGGTGTGGGGAAAATTAATGGGAACACAAAGACAGTACAATGCTGAGTATTTCTTCTGTGTGTAGGTACCCACGTCAAGATATATATATTGATATACTATATATATATATGTTACTGGTAAATAGACTTTCAAATTATTTAAATGCCACTCCTCCTTATAAACTCACCCTAGGACACACTGGGGGCCATAATTGTTTGCAAATGGTAGTTTTGCCCATGTTTTTTCCTGAACGCTACAATATTGCATTACTGTGCCCGTCTTTCCGGTTTTTGCGAATTCGCATTGTGAATAAATTTTCGCAAACAACTCACAAACAAGATGGGTTTTTGCGAGAGTACAGGCACTTTGTGAGGTTGTTTTGTGTGAAAATAGCATTAAAAGTAACTTTTATATATATTTTGCAAATATTTTCTCCTCCACCAAAGTTGTGGTGCAGAGTGTTCGCAATTTGTGATTTTTGCCATATTTAAAAAGCTCCTATAGACATTCGCAATGTGAAAAACAAATTCGCAAATCTGTTTGCACACTCTTATTCAGCTTTATAAATATAACCAGGCACAGGGCAAATATATTCACTCTGCGAACCAATCTGCCCTGCGCAAAGTTTATAAATGACCCCCACTGACATTCATTTATAGCTATAGATCTATACATTAACCACCTCAAATATAGGCATCATTTTCTTTATATGTTTTGCCCGTCACCACATTTTCAGATACAGTTATGGGAACTGTATCCAGAATACTGGGGGTTTTCCAGATAAGGGATCTTTCTCTAATTTAGATCTTCATACCTTAAAAGAAGAACCAAACACTTACTCATAAAAAACCCTACCCCCCACCCTACATAGACCCCCTTGCAACCCCCCCCAGCCTAGGTGTAAACTTCAGTAATTGTTAATTAGTAAGTATTTACTCTCCTCTCTTTGCAGATTCAGTTCAGTGCAGCTCAGAGGCGCCATCTTCCGGCTCTTCGGTAATCTTCGGTTCTTCTTCCGTCACTTTCTGCCCAAGCGCAGTTGTCAAGAACTGGGTGACTGCTCCAGCTGCGCATGCACCCATACGGTGCTTTCTTCATGAAGAACCCCCGAGGAGCCAAAGATGGGGCTGTGAGCTCCGCTGAATCTGAAAAGAGGGGTAAGTAAAGACTTAGGGGCAATTACCGAAGTTTACACCTAGGCTGAGGGGGACAGGGAGGTCTATTTATGGTAGGTAGGGTTTTTTATGAATAAGGGTTCGGTTCTCCTTTAAGTCTGCTAGAAAATAATGTAAACATTAAAAAAAAACAGCAGGTTGATTTTGCTTCCAGTAAGCATCAATTGTATCTTAGTTAGGATCAAGTACAAGGTACTGTTTCATTATTACAGAGAAAAATTATACAGTATATAAAAATTGTATTATTTGAATAAAATTGAGTCTATGGCTTTCCTGTAATCCTGAGTTTTCTGGATAATGGGTTTCCAGATAATGGTTCCGATACCTGTAATCAGCTTTTCTTTTAAATACACAGGCATTCATTAATCCACAGATAAATCCATAATATTAAGATTATTTTGCATAATGGATTTTAAGATATAGAAGTATCCTTTGCCACAAGTGTCTGTGGTGCAGACTCCAGAATATTTCAGAAAGACATCAGACACAAGGCAAATTAAGGATACGTTGTACCGGCAGTCATAGTTTTACTTTAGATATCAGTGCACTGTGGTTTATTTTATAACATCACCATTAATGTTGCACTTGTCGTGCACCCTTATGAAGAGTGCTGGGGGATGGTACCACAGCAGGTTCTGCTGACCTGAGCTAGGATGTTGTGTGTGGTGGGGGAGAAGGAGTAATATGAGAATGACATCACTGTGTGAGAGTGGATCCTCCCAAGGGAGAAGGAGAGAGAAGGAGGAGGGAAAGTGAGAGAGAAGGAAAAGATTTAGAGAGGAGAGCAATCACTCTGAAAGCCCTGGATGGATCCCAGCACACGGCATGCTGGCTGAATCTAGGTATGACCGATTTCGCAACGACTCCATAACTTCGGTAGAAGAGCAACCAACACTGTCAGACGAAGCCATGAGTGGACAGGTGGCCCCTAGTTCCCCTAATGGAACACCTGCCTTAGGCCAGCCGTTTGCAGAGCCGCAGTACCCAGAGGAGCAGGATGTGGCTACTACCTTCTGTATGATGATACCCAGGATGGGACAATGGAAATTCTCTAGCCCCACTGCCTTCCTGAGTCGTTCTCCCTCTGGAGCTAATAAGGAACTGACCGTTGACAAGCCTGGGACAGGAGGAGGACTAGGATCAGTGTTTGGAGCCTGTGACCCTGTATGCTCCACACCTTGCACTCTGCAGGTGATAAACCGGTTGCGAGGGGGTGGTAGTGGGGGAGTGAGAAAATCTGCACGGACAGAAGCATGCAAACTCCAAGGGGAGGAATGGAACCGTAAAGGGACATTTATTAACAAACCAGCACAAGGTTGGCTGCACCCTGACGACCGACTGCAAGGCCCTGGGGTTTCTTATATTGTAAGGGTAAGTGGTCTTAGATGCAAAATTACTCTGGTTACTATGGTTCCAAATGCATCAAATTGAAAACAATGGGCAGTGTGGTTCCTGAAATAGCTTCCTGGTAGCTTGATAAGCTAATGCCAAGGGTATTCAAAAATTATGCAAACTCTGAATCCCATAAGAATATTTTATACACACACGTTGTGGCCTTTCAATAGCAAGATATAACTTCTTCTATCCTAAAAAAGGCCTACAGGTTTCTGAGTGATACGCCCTAATGGTTCAGCGTCTTTAGAGAGAAGTGCTGGCAAGAGATGTTGTATTCTGCTTTCTGATTGAGCCACTCTTGCCTTCCTTGCTCAGATTGGTAGAAATACTGATGCGATGAATTCTTCTTTGTTTTGCCTTGCACTGATTGGCTAAAGGCTCCTTTGTTTTGAAGAGACAAGGGTAGGGCTGGTGTCATAGTGGAAGCTGTCATCCAAAACAGCTGTAGCATGACCTCACAGACAAAGCACACCAACAAAGTTGATACAGTTGTTCAATAGAAGCATATTTTATTTATTTAACTAAAAATAATTACTGTATTTTACACTTAAAAAGTAATTGATGGGATGTCATGAATTATTTTGTATTTTGAATATGCAAGAAAATGCAGCTATGAACCACTCTATACCCATCAAAAAAATGCATAGCATACATTAGAAATGAAATGTAAAACCAGAGGACAACCACTGGTTTCCATTATCTGCACTTTTGCTGTATACTATGATTTATTTCATTGTGTCCTTTACTGATGAATTAATCACTTATCACATTTTTAATATTTCGTTTCTTAAACAAACTTCTTATGAAAACTAGCTAGCTAGCTAGCTAGACAAACTGGCAAGCAGTTGGCATGAACAGTACAGCAGTGCAAACCAATAACTAAAGTATCTGCCTAGGTGCCAGCCTGGAGCTGAACATTAGGTGGCCCTGATGCAGGACTGAGTCAGTGCTGTTAACCTAACTATTGTGGGACAGTTATCTAATATACATACTGTTCATGGACCATGTTCTACTTACATAATGATTTCATGCAAATAAGGCTGGGGGGGGGCAGTACAGACTGAGTTCTAGAAAGGGCCACACCAATCTCATGTGCTCCAAGCTGAACATTCATTGTCTAGGGAAAAAACAGAGTTAATCTTTATAAAAGTCTAAGTAACAGACAGTAATGTTACAGTAAATAATAAATTATGAATTTATCTGTAGTTTTGCGCTGTGTTCTGTGAATTTACACACACAAATGTATAAAACGTAAGAGTCACGGATAGCCAATTTATAAACAATGCTTAGCAATGCCATCAGTTATAATTTGTGCGTAATAATCTCACCCACACTCACTTATTTGGGAAAGCTACTTGGAATTATTTGCCTATATTTATATACATTATTACATACATAACTGCCTATTACTTCATTATGTTAGCTGGTGGTTTGACTTGGACCCATATAATCCCAACACCACCTTGCAGGCATTGAAATTGGTTTTCTAGAGGGACTCACACATCTCCCATATAGTACAATGTCTAATCTTCAGAGGCACCCTGTGGAGATGGTGATCCTATTAAAAGCATAGGCCCAGGCACTTCTCAGTATAATAACTTCAGATTTCAATTCCACATGTTGAGGGCTCAAAACAACAAATACATTCCAAGAACGGAATCAAATGCTTAAAACACATAATAGTGGAATTAAAATTTATTTTCTTTAATTCAATATAATTCAATATAATAATATGTTATAATTATAAAAATGATTTGATTATACTGAATTAAAGAATATACATTTAATTCCACTATCTGTGTTTTAACAGATTTTATTCACTGAAATGTCCAATATTAACACCTACTTAAACTCCCAATATGGGCAACGCTTTACACTCCCACTACTATTTTGACTTTTTATACTGGCCTCAAAAACAGAATACACTCTGTTCCACTATCTTGTCTAAACTGACTTCCATGTTATTTAAACTTCAGTCGTAGTCCACTCTCTCTTCCTTACAGGCAGCATATAACATACGATTAAAATATCTTCCAGACTTACCTGAGGAGAAGTAGGATTAGGCATCGGGGCATATTATTATCTTATCTCTAGTGAAGATTTCCTCCATATAGCTTAGCAGTGTCCACAAATGGTTATTTTGGCCTGCAGCCACTAGCCTTCTATCTCTAAAATTAGTCTTTCTGAATGTTTTATAACCACAGGTATGCATATATTTTATTATGGTCTCTACAAATATCATGCAAGAACCAGGTACAGAACATTATTATTTTATAACAGGCTTGCAAGGACATGAATGGGCCAAACTTTAGGTAATCAAATTGTGCCTCTTATTAAATTTACTGTGCTTTCTGGTGTATTTGGAGTACTTAACAGAGGCTCAGTTTTGAGGTCAAGTAACACAGAGACATGTGTTATGAACTATGTCTTCCTCACTGTGAAGCAAAATGTGTTATAAATGTTAGTGGGAAGTCCACTGTACCAAAACTTGATTTGTTGTATGTTTTTCCTTTTATTTGTGTTGTGTTCTCCTCTTGTTCTGTTTAAAAATGCCACTAGTGTCATATAAATCAGTAACATATATAAAGTATATATATATAT
>CM044431.1:113320680-113331014 GCA_024363595.1 Xenopus borealis | reverse complement strand
AGATGAACATTTTCCTGAACGTTACCACTTACGTTAGACGTTACTTCACCTGGTCAGACCGGGCGAAGTTCAATACAATAGATAGGAGGTTGAAAAAAATTTTCTAAGTCCCAAAAAAACGCTGGCGTGTTTTATCATTGGTGGGAGATAGTCTTAAAAAGATCGATATATTTTAGGTGGGTTACCCTCCTTCCCCCTACATTTCCTAACATATATGGCAACACAACTATACAGGGGGCACATTTAGGGCAATAGGACAACTTTATTTAATTTATTAAAGGTTTCCTGGGCTTGTGTAGTGGAATGCAGTGGCTGTAACATATACTTCTATTCTAAGTTAAAGTTCCCTCCGTATGCAAATTAGGCTTCACCAGCATAACTGTGCTCTGCCTAGCAAAGTAACACTAGCGCAACTAGGCTACCGTTCCCCGACCTGAGTGTAATTTCGTACTTTAGTGAATTTGCGTATCGCTGGCAAAAATTCGCCTGGCGAAGTGTGGCGAACACTAGCGAAGAAAACGCTAGCGAATTTTCAGAAGTTAGTGATTTATTTAGTCTCAATGTTTTGATCTCAGAACACCTGCACCTGCCATAAAGATACTGAGCAGCGTGGTGCATTTGCTTGCATTTATTAAGCAATGTTATGATCCTTGCTGAAGGACTGAAATATCATCTAAACATCGTTTGTTTTAATGTACCATAAAGCCCATAAGTATGTCATTCTATCTATATATAGACTTCATTAGAGTGGAGTGCAAATCTTTCTTAGCAGGATGCTTCAGCACAGGTAGGGGATGACATGATAAATGTGATAAGTGGAAAGGCTTGATAACCCTGGAGCCCCAGAAGCAGAAGCAAAAACATTTTATAACTTGCATACCCCATACATTATATTAGATATTGTGTTATAGTAGTTCTTCTAACAGCAAGTGCAGGTTACTAAGGGAGTGTATGCTGAAATGGTCATAAATAATAAAGCAAGTAAAATTGGAGCCACTTTCCAGCCAAGTTTTGGGATGAGTAGGAAACCCAAGGGAATAGCCTCCTTCTGTCCTCTTCAGAATCTGGCTGCTTAATTAAATCCATTCCATCAAGATTGAAAGAAAAATAAAAGTGAATGTAAAATGGGTGAGAGTTTTGATATTTGAGATTGATATTATGTATTATTTTTGGAATATATGCTATATTGCTGGATAAATGTAATACATTATAATTTGCATCAATCCCTCCCCTAGTGGTGCGTACAGTTTAGAGTCCACATTGTGCGTACACACTAGGTGGGGGTCCCCAACCTTTTTTATCTACAAGCCACATTTAAATAAGTTGGGGAGCAACAGATGCATGAAAAAAGTTCCTGGAAATGCCAAATATGCTATGTGATTGGCTATTGCTAGCCCCTATGTGCACTGGCAGTGTACAAGAGGATCAGTTTGTCAGTATACCTGGTTTTTATGCAACCAAAGCTTTTCCCCAAGCCACGAATCCAGAAAAAAACACCTGTTTTGAGGCAACTTGGAGCAACATCCAAGGGGTTGGTGAGCAACATCTTGCTCATAAGCCACTAGTTGGGTATCACTGCATTAGGGGCTATGGGAGGAAATGTATTCACCTGCAGGGAAAAAAAACCTCAATTCCATAATGACCTGGTTGGAACTGAACCCAGGACCCTACAGACCACCAGACTGTTTCTTCCAAAATTGCCTCTAATATATTAGAAGAGACAAACCAATCTGTGGTAAATATCATAAAACAAAAGCATTGCAATGGTCAATAATCAATATAATAATGTACATCTATTGCTAAAAACAATGACTTTGTAACTATAAAAAAATCACAATACCAAAAGTCTGCAGGATAAATACATGAAGCTTTGCCTGGACATCCCATCGATACAGTTTGTGGTTGCAAGCCCATGCAGAAATTACTGTTATATGCGATAATGAAACGTGTAACTCTTTGCATGCAGTAATTTCTCTCCAACTCTGGGATGTTTTATGGCACAGAAGTCTTCTTGGGCATTACCAGATTTACAAGCAAGCATAAGTTTGGGAAACACTCATCTAAAGTAATTGGCAACAGGTTTACATTCACTAGAGCTTTAAATTAAACTCTACAATATGCATGATCCACAACTGCATGGATTTAAACACAGCACTGCATGCACGCTTCCTCAGTAAAGGAAAAAGGAAACACATGAAAGTAAAACAAAGGAAACACGTGAACACAGTCTACAGAATGACAGCTTTGTATCCTTTGTTTGCATATCTTTGTTGAATTCTTGATGAAGAATTACCTAATATATTTAGCATTGTTAGTGGCAGCTAGAGATTTAAAAATCTTTGGGCATCTGTACATTTTTATACAGGAATACTGTAGGATCTAATATGACGAATACTAGGGACTTGGGGTTTTCGGGATAAGGGATCTTTCTGTAATTGACTCACACCTCAAAGTCTGCTAAAAAATAATACCCAATAGGGATTCATACAGCTTACTTGGGATCAAGTACAAGGATCTGTTTTATTATTACAAACATTTTAATTATTTGGTTAAAATGGACACTATGGCCGTATAATGGGTGTCTGGATAAGGGATCCCATGCGTGCATTTTATTCGGTTAAGGAAAATATTAAGAAGCATAGATAATGTTTTTAATGTATTCATCCCCCCAGCATCTATGATAGTGCCACTAACTCTACCAGCAGAGGTCTAATGTAGGAAGCTACTCCATCTTAAACCTGTCAAGGTCATGTTTAAGTCAATGGAAGGTGTCCCTTTTACAATTTGAAGAAATCGTGATCTGCGCTCAGCTTTGTCCAATAATCCCAAAGATTTCTATGAAAGATTTGTATGGTTTTTTAAAGGTTTTCCCAACCCAACTCTTTTGGGGTTTTTTTTATTGAGAAATAAGATAAAATCATGGATGGGAGTTTGGTTTCAGTTTTGGTTTAATAAAAATATGAGAAGCAACCACCGTAACATTTGTGTTGATTTTTGTCAATACTAGATATAGTTTATCTTATATAAAAGAGGTTTTTATTTTATAGGTCTTCCATATAATACCAGGCCACTTACAACAGTGCATACACAGTTGTTTTGACTATACTGACAAGATCCACACCAGTTTATTGGAATGCCTGCCTTTAAATAGCATCAGTTAATTGGTCCCTTTCCAACTGCATCGATTTTTATGATGATTGCCCATTAGTCAGTCTAGAGCTCTTCACATGTCAGCCCTTGTCACTGCATCTGATCACTTTGTGGGCATCAATGTCTCTGTCTGTCACTCTTATTCAGTTGAAGGCTTTATGTGTGTCATTGTGACATTTTCTGCTTTGATATATAGTACTGCCTAAAGCATTTTATTATTGTATTCTGCATTCAATATTGTGTATTCAGTCTGTTTGTTTCACTGCTGCACAACTATATACATTTTCTCTTGTTCTATGCCCCTTTATAGTACATGGGCTGCATTGAAGTTCTGCGATCAATGAGATCTCTAGATTTTAACACACGGACCCAGGTGACAAGGTGAGTGATGAGTTCAACTCAAACCTATAAACAGAAACAACTAAATAAAGCATGCTTGTGCATAGATATCAACTCTTACAGCCACACAGACACAAATGGTCTCATTTACTAAATGCCCATGTTCTGCATCGCAGGGAGGCAATCAACAGACTGTATGAGACTGTTCCTGGTGTTAGAGGAACATGGAAGAAAAAGGTGAGTGAATTGATTTGTGATTCTAAAAAATCCAGATGTTTTAAAGTATGTTCCAAGACATATAGAATTATGTTCCAAGACATACAGAATCCTGGTACTCCTCACTATAAAACTCCATGGCCTCTTCTGTTGGAAGCTCAGCATATAATATTCTTTTTCTTTCAATCCAGGCTCCCAATAAGGCCTTGGCATCCATCTTGGGCCGCAGTAATCTCCGCTTTGCTGGAATAAGTATTGCTGTCAATATATCAATTGAGGGACTGAATTTAAGTATTCCAACCACTCGGAAGGTGAGAATTTTAAAATTGGTAGTAAATACTGCAATATACAGAATCCACAGGATTCACATAGGCACAGGCAAACCATTAGACATGGATCCACAGAAGAAGCTATCATTAACTGCCACACTTAAGCTGGTCATACATTGAAAGACCCACTTATTTGGCAAGGTCACCAAATGAGTGGCTCTTTCCCCAATATGTCCACCTTGAGGTGTACAATATCGTGCTGATCACAATGACAAGGATACAGGCCATCAGGACCACATGAACAAGCCGATGCGGTCATCACCCCAACAAAGATTTGTAAACTTAATATCTACTGATTTTCAGCCAAATATGGGTTGGGTAGGCCTGTCGGAGTGCCCCACATATGGGCAGATAAGCTGCTGACTTGGACTGAAGAAACTGAATCAGCAGCTGAAATCTGTCTGTGTATGGCATACCTTTTTCACCACCAAAATTGAGTAATGCTGAAATAATTGCCTCTACTTCTTCACACAACCTAGAATTTAGTAAAACTTAAGCTCTGTAATGACACACTTTTGTCTTTATTAAATACATTAGCAAACATCTATCTACTGACCTTGCAGCTGATAAATGTCTTGCAGTCAACCCCTATTCATCTACAGCAAACTCCTTTGTGTGAGTTTTGTTTTTATTACAGCTCCATAGAGCCCCATTGTTCCAGTATCACATTACAGTAGCCAGCAACTAAGTTGTTCTATCTCATTACACTGGTAAGCACAGGGGAGTAATATTACCATTTTTATTTTTAGTGCATCATCATAATTCTAATCTTTGACTTTTCGTGACAAATAAAGGGAATGTGATAATTTTTCTGCATGTTACATGCGTGGCTCTTTTTAACCCTTCTTTGCTCCGATTTGCATTTTCAAATTAGGGTTGGGATTTGGGTTTCGGAATCCACTAGTAGTAAGTTTATGAAAATACTTTTTTTTTTTGCAGGTAATTGCCAATCACCATATGCAGGCCATATCCTTTGCCTCTGGTGGAGACGCAGTAAGTATAGTAGATGTGTTCTGTTTGGCTCTTTTCAAATACAAAAAATGGGACTGTGGGTGCACTTCTAAAGCTAAGTTAAAATGTGTTTAAGTACAATGGAAGTGCTACTGACTTGGCAAATCAATGCACATTCCCTGGTCCCCTGTCTAAGTAATTCAGTATATATGTGTTTACAAAAACAGGGGTTATTTTGTACAAAGTTATGATCATAAAGTTGATAAGCCACCATACCACGTTAAGGTAAACCCCACATGGTGGTCCCTAACTTTTTACCATAGTATAAGAGGTACCTCTCTGCAAAGTAGCATTACTTGGAGTAAATGTCTCCTAAATCTTGGTTTCAGTCTGAGGGCTAGATCCCCCGCCACCTCTTTGAAGAGAGAGAGAGAGACTGCCCAAACCAACACCCATTAAAATAATGAAATAATGGAAAAACAATAATGGAGGCAAGGTAAAGTTGTATGTATAGGTGCACAATTGGAAAGTGTGTATGTATGAGTACAGGCAAACATATAGGTGTGAGCAAAGATATAAACTAAATAAAGATGTGTAATAGGTGTAATAAGTGTAAATAAGTGCAAAAGTGTTACTTGGTGGCAGGTGCAGCAGATATCACAGTTAAAAACATAGGCCCACCATGAGTTAGAATCAATGCACATTCCCTGGGACCCTGTCTAAGTAATGTAGTATATAAACAAGGTTTTTAGTTGCAAAGTTAAGATCATAAAATTGATAAGTCACCATACCACGTCAACGTAAACCACACATAGTGGTCCCTATTTTGCTTACCTTGATTTCTCCTTGTCTTTATTATGTACTGACACAACTCTTTCCTCTAATAGGACACAACAGATTATGTGGCATATGTGGCCAAGGACCCTATAAATCAGCGAGGTAATGAGATTCCCTTTATTATATGTTTCATGTATTGAAATAACCCCAGGAATAAAAGTAATAAGAATACCCATGAAGGGCACATTGTAGTGGAGAGCCCTATTCCACTTGCATGCAAGCAGAAATCCTGGCATGGAAACCTATTTTTGCTTCAAAGTTTTAATTGACATGGAATTACCAATAATATAACTCATTTACTGGGCTTTAAAAATAACCTGTTTGATAACCAGATTGCAATGGCAAAGACAGCATGAATTTATTGCTGCAGCCACTCTAAATTTCTTCATCTGCTGATGCACCATACAAAGTGCACCAGATGAATAGATTTTCAAACCCACCTAATGCACCTACAGCCATAGTGCATAGATATTTATTAGGACTGTTGGGCCAACATACATGTCCTAAAAAACATTGTGTCTGTACAGGTATGCAATCTGTAATACAGAAACCCATTATCCAAAAAGCTTGAAATTAATGAAAGGCAGTCTCCCATAGACTCCATTTTATACAAATAATCAAAATTTTTAAATATGATTTCCTTTTTCTTGGTAATAATAAAACAGTAAATTGTACTTTATCCAAACTAAGATTTAACGTTTACATGATGTTCTAGTAGTCCCATACCTGTACATGACTGGCCAGCTTAAGGGTGTTAAAAATGCAAAAGTTTAGACAAACCAAGAAGTGTAAGCAGACTGAGAGTCCAAATATGAAGAAATATGAGTATGGTATAGGACTATCCTACTAATAGTTGCCATGGAGACTGCACATTGACATTGCACGGAGGGCATTGATTGTTGCCATAGAGATTCACTTAAGTCACAAAGTAAGAGGATTTATAATTGGGCCTCGACAGCGAAAACCAGGAGGGTCATTGTTAATGATGGCAAAATAATTATCCATGACCACTTCTGATTTCAGTACTACAGCTGTAAAACATTCTTTCAACACTGGACTATATAAGAATGTTCACAGTCTGTCACTGTTGTTGTTATAGGTAATGTGTATTATTGTTGTAGCTTAATAATACCTCAGCCCTAAAGGATATTCATTTGCATAAATGGTTTATAATTATCAACTGACTGGTCTATTTAGCTTATTGCTATCAGAAACTTATCAACTCATCGCTTTACTCAGATGAACCCCTCAGGCAGTAGAAGTCTAAGTGAATAATTTGAGGAGGGGGTGGTAAATTTAAAACCTAGATGAATAATTTAGGATGATTATGTAGAGCAGAATCCCTGTTATCAAAGGAAAACCATTATATTTGAATATAAGATTTCTGGTCTGAACTTCTCATTAGGCTTGGTTAGTGATCCCTTTACAATGTTCCATATTATACAGTTAATTACACTCTTTCAAAATCAAGCATTTACTTCAAAATAATTGGTATATGTGTATATTTTGGAAACCATACCTGTACATTATGACTGGTCTATGATTACCCACTATTCCCTTCTTCGCCCATACTCCACACCATTTGTGGACATTGTTTCAGTGTGTTAATGTTTGTTCTTGTCTCTCACACCATCCTTGCCTCTCCTATTTTAAACCATCCTGCCTACCCATTGGTCCCCTTGTTATCCCAAATTCCACCCTACCATTATCCACAGCCTGTCACATTCTGGAGTGTTGTGAGGGGTTGGCTCAGAGTGTGATCAGCACTGTAGGACAAGCCTTTGAGTTGAGGTTCAAACAGTTCCTGCACAGTCCCCCAAAAGTGGCAGCACCCCCAGACAGGTATGACAGAAATCCTCCCTTATCGGTTTTCACACATATTTTTTTCTATTAAAGACCTGTTATTTAGTAATAAAGATTGTGATTTTAATAAGGTAATGCACTTGTGCACCATATGAGGTTCAGGTCACATTACCCACTAAGTGCAAATTTTAATTAGGCGTTCTTTTTATTCATCTAGTTAAAATATATTCATTGCTTTCAGCATAGATTCTGTGGTATCGTTTTCAGAAACATTTTCCAGCTAATAGGACTTGCTATCTGCTTCAACATAGCTTAAAAAAAATGAAGGATGAAACAGACTGAGGCGTTTGTCTTTTGCCTCTTGCCTTTTTTTTACCATTTGCTGCTTGATTTTCTGCATTACTTTACAGATTTGTTTGCCTAACATATGTCCATAATTCACAAATCTCTTTTTTTTTTACTTAAATATAATTTTTGCTTCCAATAATGCAATTAGCTTGCCTTAAAGACCGTGCATGCAAAAATGTTTTGTGTGAATTTTTTCACATGTGATATGGGAAATTTGATTTGCCCAAGCAAATACTATATTAGGTGTGCATGCCATTTGTTTTGTGTGTTAGTTTTAAAAGTTGAAACATCTTACAGGGAACATTTCCTAACTGAAACCTAACCCATAATATATTGTGTAGACTGGGAATGCTAAAATGCCTCAGTTTCTACAGTTTTCAGCAATTTCCCATCAATCTACAGCTGGTGGAGAGGAGATACTGAGATCTGTAGGCGGACGGAGATGCAGTTTGCCAAGTTTTCTCTCCGTAGCATACACAACCATGGCCTTGGGCTATTTTTTCATATTGTATACAAGCTTGGGATAAGGAGCAGGGATGGGTGTACATTTGAGAACAGATTGTTTTTCTGAACTAAAGAACATCTTGAAACACAGCTGGAATTATTTTATACTGTTCAGTAGAATCTGATTCTGGCCCAAGCCCAGGTATAGGACCTGTTATCCAGAATGCCTGAGAACTGGGGTTTTCTGTATCCTTCCGTAATTCGGATCTCCATAATTTGTCTACTAAAAAAAATTTAAACATGAAATAAACCCATAGTCTCCAGTAAGGATTAATTAAATCGTAATTATGATGTTATTTTTAGTTAATTATGTACATCGTTTTACACTAAACATTCAAGGCACAGTGAATCTATGAATAGTAGTATTTACAATTTCATTAAAGGGGAATGTGTATTTACTGGTCTGCTGTTTAAAAAAAATATTTGGTTGCCAATTCATGTTTCCTTTACTTATATTTTTGTACTGTGTCTTTTACACTTACTGCTGAATTTATGACCTTACTTAAACACTCATTCTATACTCATATATACGGTCAAATGAAAATGTTTGGGAACCCCTCTTAGCCTGCATAATAATTTGTTCCACTTTCAACAAAAAAGATAACAGTGGTATGTCTTTCATTTGTACTGGGAGAACTGGGGTGTTTTCTGAACAAAGATTTAAATCAAATGTGAGGATTAAATCAAATGTGAAAAGTGGCTGTGCAATAATATGGCTACCCTTTTAATTTTGCTAATTTGAATGCATTTAACTGCGCAATAATCATTACTGGCAACATCAGATTGGTTGGATTAGCTCATTAAGCCTTGAACTTCATAAGCAGGTGTGGCCAATCATGAAAAAAGGCCAATTGCAAGTTGTGCTTCTGTTTGACACTCCTCTGAAGAGTGACAGCATGGGATCCTCAAAGCAACTCTAAAAAGATCTGAAAACTAAAATTGTTCAGTATCATGGTTTAGGGGAAGGCTACAAAAATAGGTTTAAACTGTCAGTTTCAACTGTAAGGAATGTAATCAGGAAATGAAAGGCCACAGGCACAGTTGCTGTAAAATCCAGGTGTGGCAGGCCAAGAAAAATACATTAGCGGCATATGCAGAGGATTGTGAGAATGGTTACAGACAACCCAAAGATCACCTCCAAAGACCTGCAAGAACATCTTGCTATACATGGTGTATCTGTACATCGTTTTACAATTCAGTGCAATTTGCACAAAGAACATCTTTATGGCAGGGTGATGAACACCACATTCCAAGAAAACACCTGCTTCCTACTGTCAAATTTGGTGTAGGTTCCATCATGCTGTGCGGCTATGTGGCTAGTTCGGGGACTTCAATTCAACTAGATATCAACCAAATTTTAAAGATTTTGGAGAGATTTTGCATGGATGAATGGTGAAATAAAAATGCCATCCAGGATCCAAGGCTATAGGAATTTTTTATTTATAAACTCACTTTACATTAAATAATCAACATTTCATAAACAGTTCACAAATCATACAATAAAAAAACAAAAATAACTAAAAGTCCCACAAACTCACTCATACACCCTCCAGCGCGCAGAGTCCATCCCTCTGTCTATTAGCAACTTTCCATCAAACACACCAAATCAAAGGCCAGTTTACAAAGTCTTGGTTTGTCCATACAGCCTTCCTTCCTCCACAACCAACCCAAATGAACATTCCATAAAAATCTTTCCTGGACCAACCTCATTCAGTTTCCATCACTCAACAAAAACAAAAACATCACACTTTCTTTCATATTCAGATTTGAATCGATTCTCCCAGGCTACAGAAAGATGCACCACCAGCCTATAGAAAGAAGAGCAGTATCAGTGCCCAGGGAGTCATATATATATAT
>CM044431.1:113276720-113305224 GCA_024363595.1 Xenopus borealis | reverse complement strand
CCTGTTATCCTCTCTTACTGTGGTTCATTTTCTGTTAGCTAGGGATGATGCCTATCGACTCAACAGAGCTGCGTGGCACTCTGTGAAATGATGTGTAACTAACAACTTCCTTAATGACAGTATTAAATGCTAGCCATTCATTAACATAGCTGTCCTTTTTAAAATGAGTAAGTGATTTATCACTCATCCCTTGGTTGAACAATATCCCTGGCTTGCTAGTTTCCTGAGGGGGTGTATCATTATCTTAAGAAAGCTTAGAAATTTAAGAAAGACATGCATAAGCTTATTTTTCTACAGCCCCCAAAATGAACAAATAAAGCATAAAAGAACAGCAGGTATGGGAATTCTTGGAACCTGGGGTTTTCCAGATTTTTCCATTATTTTGATCAAAATAATCATAAATCTACTAAAAACATTTAGGGTTGATTTACTAAGGGTTGAATAGGGTCGAAGTGAAAATTGGAATAAAATTCACATGCTAAGTAATTTTGTGCTGCTTCAAATATCGAATAGCCCAAAATTTGATTTGAATTGTTAAAATTCGAATTTCGAAGTACTGGCCCTTTAAAAATCCTTCTACTTTGACTATTCGCCAGCTAAAAGCTGCCGATTTGCCATTTTAGCCTATGGAGGACCTCACAGAACTTGTCCTGAAAAGTTTTGTAAGTTCTGAGAAATCCAAGGATTTTGGTGAAATCGAATGACTGAATGAATGAATTGAACGATTCGAACGATTTTCATTCGATCGAATAGGGCCATTTTTTGACGATTGAAAATGGCCATATTTGATTGAAAAGGACCCCCAAAAAATTTTTGTGGTCAAATTTCAAAGTATTTTCCACTTCGAAATTCTACCCTTAGTAAATCAGCCCCTTAATTATAAAAACCCAACATAAATGTATTGACACCAAAATGGATTCATGTAGTTTAGTTATTATAACATTTTATTATTTCTATTTTATTTATTATTATTACAGAGATATATAGGAAATAATAAAAGAATAATAATTGTTTGTTTATAATAGATGCAATGGTACCTGACACATATCTAGGAACTTTGTCGATAAGGGTTTCTGGCTAGAGTTAAATTTGCGGAGGGAAATATGCTTTGCTAGGGCATTGATAGCTAGGATGGCAGATAAAGTTTTAAACGTTACTGATACTAATATAACCCGGTATTCCCATGGCTGTGGGAAAGAACTTTTATGGTGCGCTGAACACTGACTCACTCAAAACCAATGTAAGGGTTAGAGAAATGATTTCCCAGCGGTATTTTCCCATGAAATTACTTCTTAGGTAGCTACCTATATATAAATTTCATATTCACCCCATTATCTCAGTTGAGTAATAAATCACTGAAACGTGTATGGCTTTTAAGGTAAGGGACAATCAGGGAGCATTAGTTTTCCACATGTCTCACTGAGAATTAGATGCATTCTGATAATGATACTAAAGAATGTGGTAGAAGTGCCTATACTTTAGTTAAAAAGAAGAAAACATCTAAATTTGTGAATATAGAAGCAAAAGGCCTTGCAAATATGTACATCATAAAGAATGTAAATGGTAAAGAAAGACTTGATTCATTTTTTCAGACAATCATTTTTTTTTTTTAAGGACAGTATTTCCAACCTGTGTGTGGGCCCCTGATGTGGTAGCCCCAGTGTGCCCAGAGCCCCCAGTCTGACACTGCAAATGCATATAGCTCTCTAATCAAGGGGTCGCAACAGGTATGAAACAGTGCAGAGGGCCTTAGCAATTCTGCAATAGCAGAAGGCAGTGTGTGAAGTGCGAAAAATGGAAGCATTGCAACTTTTTTTTTTGCACTTTGCTTAGGAGGTGGTAAATCGAAGTTTTGTACAATGGTTGTGTGTATGCAACCTGGATACAGTATCTATATACCATGAATATCTGTTGGTTTGTCAGTCAAGTAAGTGCTTAGTGCTTTGGAATATGAGGAATAAGAGAGAATCCACGGCTGCACCTGCAGCACATCAGTAGGAAGGTGGCCATACCATATGCACACAAGGCAACAGATCAGATACCCTACAGGATTGGCATATGTATAACCACTATGTGGAAGACTGATATGCACATATCAAATGTTGAAGAACCTGCTAACCTGGGCATGTTCCTGAAACAATATTACCATGACAATCTGTTGAAGCACATTTTTTGACATTGTTTATGGATTTACACAATGTGCTTCCCTCTCGCCTGGCACACACTTTATTAAATCTTTAATAGACAACGTATCCCAATGCTTTATAAAGCAACAAAACCCTAACAATGTATAAAGCTAGGAGCGAGGCATGTTTTGTATAGGACCAACTGTACCATTATTACAGTATTAGAAACTCTTTCCTGTAACTCCCCATATTTCTGTTCTTGGTTTCCTCCAGTGGAGAAAACCAACATGTGCCAGCATGTAAAAGTGTATTTATTGGCAAATATTAATTGTATATGCCGGTGGCAATTTAGATTGAATAAGGACAAAAAATATATATATATGTAGGATAACTCACTCACTGATTCATTTCTAGACAACCATGCAAAGCACATCTCAGTCACTAACCAGTCCTTCAGCATATAGGCTTTCAGTTTTCATTAAAAAAAAAAAAGTTAATTATTTCATAAACATATGTGTACCCCCAAATCTTACTCCTTTAAAGGAACAGTTCAGTATTGAAATAAAAACTTTGTAAACAGATAGGCTGTGCAAAATGAAAAAAAATTCTACTATAGTTAGTTGAGTGGATGTCTAATAGAACAGAACACTACTTCTTGCTTTTCAACTCTCTAACTCTGAGTTAGTCAGTGGGGCTCATTTATCAACACTGGGAAAATTTGCCCATCGACAGTTACCTATAGCAACCAATAAGTGATTAGCTTTTTGAAGCCAGCTGCAAGTAGAACAATGAATGCAGCAATCTGATCGGTTGCTATGGGTAACTGCCCATGGGCATATTTGCCCAGTGTTCATAAATGACCCCCAGTGACTTTAAGGGGGGGGCACATGGGACATAACTAGTGATGGGCGAATCCATCCCGTTTCACTTCACCGAAAAATTCTCGAATTTCGCAGGAAATTCGCGAATTGGCGAAAAATGTGTTTTTTTTACGCCAGCGAATTTTCGGCAAGCGAATTTTCGCTGACGTTTCACGAGTTTATTCGCTGGAATGCGACGCAATTTTGTGCCTGGCAAATAAATTCGCCCATCACTAGACATAACTATTCAATGAGTTTGCAATTGATCCTTAGCATTCAGCTCAGATTCAAAAACAACAGTTATGACCCACGTGCCCCCCCCTCAAGTCACTGATTAGTTACTGCCTGGTAACCAACCAGTGGAAACCGAGAGAGCTGAAAAGCAGGTAGTGTTCTGGCTATTATGTAAGACATCCATAATAACATCTAATAACTATATTAG
Source organism: Xenopus borealis (assembly GCA_024363595.1). Lineage (NCBI taxonomy): Eukaryota > Metazoa > Chordata > Amphibia > Anura > Pipidae > Xenopus > Xenopus borealis. Next base: position 113,301,796 of record CM044431.1, on the reverse strand, counting down.
AAACATTTATTTTTATTTTGCACATCCTATCTTATCTATTTATCAAGTTTTTATTTTTATACTGAACAATTAATTCCTTTAATGATTATACTTATACTCAGTTGAGGCTGTTATATTGCTTAGTTTGGTGCAAATATTGATCACAGGGAGCAGAAATGAGCAGAAATATTGCCGCAGTACTAATAACTCATAAAACAATTAGCAAATAACATTTATTGGACGGCTCTTTAAAGAGAAAAAAATCTGATTGATTACTAATACTATAGGTTTCTAGTTCAATAAATAACTCCCAGTACATTGCCTCTCATCTGAAGTAAATCGTTGTGTTCCAACTATTCAAAAAAAGGGTGTACATCCATTAGGTTTAGCCATTCATTGGCATTAGTGATGTTCGGGTTAGGTGAGGGTCAGACTGGGGAAGTACAGTCTTCCTCTGCTCTCAATGATTCCATATCTTTGAACCAGAGGTGCACACAGAAGTAGTATACAGAGGAGATGCCATGGGTGCAAGTCCTACAATGGCAACATTTTGTCGGGTGTGGGTTAAGGCTTTGTGAGTCAAGGTCAGGTTTAGTTTTAGTTTTTACAGACCTGCACATCGCTAGTTGGCGTGTTTGAATCATAAGAACAACTTCACAAAAAAGAGCACAGCACATTTCCCAACAATATATTTGCAAATACTGTGCATAGGGATATAGAAAAACTGTAACTACACACCAAAGGATAGACACACCTTTACAGTAATATAAATATTAATATAAAGGCAATCGTTATTAATATAATTTATATGCCAGAAAATTAGGATACAAAAATATATAAAAACAATTAAAATTACAAATCCACACTCCTCCCATTCTATAGTTAGACCATAATTCACAATCATTTACTCAATTGGCGACCCAATTGCACTCATACCTTAACACCCAAGTGTATTAAGGCCCTATAGTCAAAATTGCTAGGCACCAAATTAGTCAGAGGCTCCCATGCTAAATGCATAAAAAAAAGTATTTACGTATCCTAAGTAGAATTGAAAGTGCCCAAGCAGATCAGAATGTAGGGGGAAATATTAGGGAAGAGAGTTTCAAAACTCTCCATGTGTAAGGCTGGTTAACCCAGATGAAGGTAATTGGGTCACTCAGAACTATAGTAAATGATTGTGATTTGTGGTCTGACCATGGAAGTGGAGGAGAGGGGATTAATATTTTTAATTTTATATCAATGTATATCAATGTGTAGGTAAGTTTAAAAACCCTAGGGCCCTTCCAGAGGTTTTTCTTTGCTCTCCCAAGTTATAAAACATAGCAAACCCCATTAACTGATGACATCACACCACAATGCTGTTTTTTATTCCTAGGAACAAAATAGTCAGTGGACATCATAACCTTTTTTAGAAAATTCCAAAACAAAATGAACTCATGAATCGCCTTCTATCTACTAAAGCTGCAGTACTGTTTGCCCCAACAAAAAAATTGACTTTACATTTCAGTTAGTGAATATGTGCTCAGTGGAGACAGGTGCAGGGACACACAACTTGTGACTTGACTGGATTCGCTTTCCCAGATAAGATAAGATAATTTCAACATAGATTTTTATAGCCGAGGGAGCAGCAGTAGGGGTTATTACTGCAAACAGGACCCTGATTTGACCCAAATGAGCACAGATAATTGCATATGTTACCACAAAAGAAAAAATTAAAGTGTGGGACCCATTAACCAATCCCATGTGCAGAAAGCTAGGGACTAAGAAATTGGTTGATGCTGGGAGCCACCGATGATTGCTCCGAGGCTGCTTTTCCTCCAGCTGTGCCAATGTTTACATAGCTTCAACACTGAATACCAATAATAATACAAGAAATTGGTCAGCTTAGGCCCATGAGAGTTTAAATAAGGATTTAGACAGTTTTATAACCCTTGACTGCAATTGTTCTAAGCCTAGCCAGGCAGTAGAATCTGTATGAACAGATCCCACAGGGTATACCCACATATATCTCCTCAACTCAGTTTAAAAATAATAGTTTACATTTACTTTTACTAAACTGCTTTTTAAATACAATTCTTTTTTTTTTGTATTTACTGTAAACTAATGTTTGCTGGGGTTTTTTTTGGGACTATTGTATTTCTGATGTACGTGTCACATTTCTTTTGTACGAAAAGGACTTTTCCTTTCATCTAAGGTGACATTAATCCCTTGCTATGATCTTCCTGCCTACTACAATGTATAGGCTGCTGCTACTGTTCTGACAAAAGGCACCAAGCTTTGAACACTGGTTTGAAGATGTGTTTCTTCTAAAGAGAGTACATACACTCATATGTAAAACGTTGTAGTTAATCAGTTGAGGTTAAATTCCTTCCCCCTTCAAAGATGTATTTAAAAAAAATATTCCATATGGTTGCTTAAACAAAAAAAACACATCACAATGCTGTAGGACACAATTCCTAATCATTGTAGCTTATTGAAAGGTGTCTTTTTAGTTGGGCTTTCCCTTTAATTAAATTCCCTTATGGAATTCTTTTTTTTTTGCTGTTTCATTGACTTTATAGTCCTATTTACATTTTTAGACCATGGCTTTTTCCAGTTCTTTATACACACAGGTAATTATTTTTCATCTTTATAATATCAATTAAAAGGGATAGTCATTAACATGTATAACGACAGGCCTGTTTTTCCATGCCAAGTTGCAGAGCTCTCTAAAGACACAAAGGAACCTTGAATAAAATAGGCTCCTTTCTTAATGCAACTGCTGTTGTCAATTTAATGATGTGCATTAAAGGTGCTTGTGTTCAAATTTGCTCCTTGCGTTTCGCTATAGCTGATCTTGGTGCAGCTGCGTCCATCCTGCCTCCAGTTCTGAATCACAAAAACAGTGCCTGTAGCTGCTTCAATATGCACAGTACACTTGCTCCAAAATAAAAACAACCAGACCTCACCATTTTAAAAAATGTCAGCGTCATTATGTCTTATTCACAGCAAATGCAAGACCAATTGTTCACGGTTTGAATTAATGCTTTGCACACTGCACATGTGCGTGACCCCTTATGAAGACTGGAGAAGCTTCAATCAAGGCTGAAACAAGCTCACCATCCTATCAACCCCTGGTATAACAAATGGGGTAACAATCACAGCAGAGGGTTAGCATATCCCCTGACCCAAGCCCATGCCACTAGACATCTTCACTCATGGAGATGTGGGAAAAAGGATTGCATGTGTGTTTGAGGTGAGCTCACAATTTTGTTCTACTCAGAGGCACAGGGTGGGTATGTTAATTACCTACTGTCCATGCTCTGGTCAGCCAGCTCATTCAGAAAGAGAAACAGGAGGGTTACAGTTATTCACATTATATATATTTCTAAACTAAAAAAGAAATTATGAAAAATATACATATATGGGAGCTGTTATCCAGAATGCTCAGGACCTGGGTTTTTCTGGATAAATTATGTGTCTGTAATTTCTTCAACCCAATAGGTTGGTTTTGCTTCCAATAAGGATGAATTATATCTTAGTGATTGAGTACAAACTACTGTTTTATTATTACAGAGAAAAATCTTTTTAAAAAATTTGGATTATTTGGATAAAATGGTGTCTATGGGAGACTGCCATTCTGTAATTCAGAACTTTCTGAGAGTGGATTTCCAGATAACAGATCCCATACCTGTAATAATTTTTTGTCACATTCAGGCATCCATGGAGGGCTGCACCGATAGGTTCTATTTTAGAAGAAATGGTCTCAGTGTTGGACTGAGATACCAGTGGCCCAACTTTCCAAACTTTTATTCCTACTCTCCTCACTTAACCTCTTTTTCCACATAAGGAAATAGGGAATGAACATGAAATAGGCCGAATTGGGGCTCACCGGGAGTTTTCCTGGTATCCCTGTGGGCCAGTCCAACACTGAATGGTCTATTTTATAACTTTGCTGGGTTGAATGCTTTCACGAACAACAATTTGTTTATTTCGATGCATATTTTCTTTTAAAAGAACATGCCACACTGAAAAAAACACACTCATATATCACGAACAACTGTGCCAGCCAAGGTGCCCACTCAGGTCTAGTACACAATGTAAAATAAGAGCAGCTATACTGTAGAATGCTGCTTTTTTTTTTTACAGTCATCTGTTGACAATGAGGATTTCGTTTTTTGGTCAGCACCCATCCATTTATCAGGCCATGTGTAGTCAGTCACCTTATAGCCTCTGTTCAACATTGTGTCTCCTCCCTATCAGAGAAGTGCAATAAATTACCAACATAACAAGCATTGTGGAGTGCTGCTGCATTTGTCTTGATAAGATAAGTAATGTCAGTGTCTCCTGAGCAGCTGTTTTTATGGTGCAATCACTGATGCTCTTTAGAGCATTATCACATCTGCGCCATCATTATATGCAGTGAGAGCTCTCCACATGGGAAATACTAAGAACACAATAATCCACTTTTTTGAAGTGTGTGGTCATGCATCCCATATGGTTTCAATAATTATACAATATTTTAATAGTCTCTGTATAAAATGTCAACATATTCCACAGAGCTGTATAATGGACTGGAGGACGAACATAAAAAGAAATGAACCAATTACAAACAATGAAACAAGAAAAAGCCAATTAGGATATAAGATCAGAAGGCCTTACCATTGCAGGTTGTCAGGTTGTCAGGTTTTTAGGTTACCGCTTACCAGGGGGCACGAGCAAAAAAACTATTAAAATTTAAATAAGAAATCAAGTATTATACAGGAAATCATATAATATATACTTGTATTATTCAGTACAGTTTTTCTAGGTTTCAAATGGGAGTCGCTTATCCCAGCAGCCAAAAAACTTTGATCTGTGGTCCTACAATTTTACTGTTATTGTTACTTTATATTTCTGATTTTTCTACTTATTATTTTCAAATTCCAGTATCTCATTCAAGGCAGTGCCTGGTTGCCAGGGTAAAGTGGACTCTAGCAACCAGATAGCTGCTGAAATCCCAAACTGGAGAGCTGCTGAACAAAAAGGTGCATACTTAAACACAAAAAATTAAAGAAATGAAGACCATTTGCAAATTGTCTGAAAACATTTTAGTCCTGTAACCCTTCATTGGACATTCATTCCAAAAGAATAGCAACAGACATAGCAGTGGCCATGATTGTTAGTGGGTCTATAAAGCATATTAACTTTCTTATTTACAAGATAGAAACAATAAGGTTGCAGTTTGGCAGAGCTGAATCTCTTCCACCAACACCCTTTGCTCACCACCACCACTGCTTGCTACTACCCACTTACAACAAGTGCTCCAGCACAGCAGGAGCAGATGGGAACCACACAATTTTTTTGCAGTGCTGGGGAACTTCATACCCTCAGTTGCAATGAAGGCACACACCTATGCACTCCTCTCTTTCAGATATGCAGTGGGTGGGGGTCAGAGGTGCAATCATCATTTGTGCTGATGATAAACCTACTTTAACTTATGGCTTTGGACCCAAAAAAATGGGTCTCCTTGCTATTTAAGGTGGGCCCCAATGATCTCCCTAAATAATTTGATATACTGAGGGGGGTATGGGCCCTTACACACAGGCGTGTTAACCTGCGCTCCCCTGCGGCTGAACGCAGCAAAACTGAACGCAGGGGAGCGCAGGTTAAAACTCCCATGCGTAAGGGTCCACAGGATGCAGCAGGGGAAAGGGTTTTGTACATCTGTAAAGAGGTGGTTTACTTTGAGGTAACTTTTAGTATGTTATAGAATTTCATATTCATAGCAACTTTGCAGTTGGTCTTAATGATTTATACTTGATAGTTTCTGAGTTATTTGCCTCTGCTCTTTTTCCTCTTTCCAGCTTGGGAGCCACTGACCCCATCTAAAAAAACAAATGCTCTGTAAGTCTACAAATGTATTTTTATTGCTACTTTGTACTACTCATCTTTCTATGTAGGCCCTCTCCTATTCAAATCAATGCATAGTTGCTAGGGTAATTTGGACCATAGCAACCAAATTGCTGAAATTGCGAACTGGAGAGCTGTTGAATATACAGCTAAATAATGCAAGAACCAAAAATAATAAAAAATGGAAACAAACTGTAAATTATCTTAGAAAACTATTCTCAACTCATACTAAAAGTTAATTTAAAGGTGAACAACCCCTTTAACAGTTAACTATGGATATAGTTACATAGTTAAATTGGGTTGAAAAAAAGACAAAGTCCATCATGTTCAACCCCTCCAAATTAAAACCCAGCATCCATACACAGACCGCTCCATACTTTCACAGAAATGATATATGCCCTTATCTATACTAACTATAGAGTAGTTTAGTATCACAATAGCCTTAAAAGCATTCTTAAAGGCATTAACAGAATGAGCCATCACAACATCACCCGGCAGTGCATTCCACAACCTCACTGTCCTCACTGTGAAGAACCACCTACGCTGCTTCAAATGAAAGTCCTTTTCTTCTAGTCTGAAGGGGTGGCCTCTGGTGCGGTGATCCTCTTTATGGGAAAAAAGGTCCCCTGATATTTGTCTATAATGTCCTCTATAGTGATGGGCGAATTTATTAGCCAGGGGCGAATTCACGGCGAATTCCCGCGATTCGCCACTGGCGAATAAATTCGCGAAACGGCCCAAAAAATTCGCCACCAAAAATTCGCCGCGCAAAAACGAGCCGCGCGTCGTTTTTGACGCAACGCGCCGGAAACGACGCGACGCGCGTCAAAAACGACGTGCGACTCATTTCGCGAATCGGCGAAAAATTCGCAAATTTCTCTGGAAATTCGCAAATTTTTCGGCGAAGCGAAACGCGGCCGTTTCGCCCATCATTAGTCCTCTAATGTATTTGTAAAGTGTAATCATGTCCCCTCACAAGCGCCTTTTTTCCAGAGAAAACAACCCCAACCTTGACAGTCTACCCTCATAATTTAAGTCTTCCATCCCTCTAACCAGTTTAGTTGCACTTAGTCTCTGCACTCTCTCCAGCTCATTTACATCCCTCCTAAGGACTGGAGTCCAAAACTGCACTTTATATTCCAGATGAGGTCTTACTAGGGATCTATAAAGAAGAATAATTATGTTTTCAGAACTTTGCTTAGTAGCTACAGAATGACACTGCCCAGAATTAGACAACTTGTTATCTATAAAAACCCGAAGATCCTTCTCATTTAGGGAACCTCCCAACACACTGCCATTTAGTATATAACTTATTAATTATATCATAACATTATCGTTGAATGATATTTATAATTTTGCTATAAAAGTATATGCCTGATGCTTTTACATTACCTTTCTTACCCCCGTGTTCCTCTATAAGGGGGCTGCCATATTTGTGCAGCAGGAGTTCATTAGCATTAGAAACTGTAACTGACAGGTTAAGAAAGGACAGTCAGGTTGGCAAAACGAAAAGGTTTAGGAACATCAAGTAATTATTACTTACAAAAGTAAAACTATCAGCAAAAAACTATCAACATGATCTATGTGTAACTTTTAATGTTGATTAATGGTTCGGTATCACTTTAAAGATGGCAGTGGCTTTAAAGTGCAATTGTAAGCAGCATGCCTTTCTCTTTCTGTATTTCTGCTTTTGATGCTTGAAACAATGCATCACAAATGAGCTCTCGTCTAATCAAGGCATGTCTGTAAAATAGCCAGCTTCTGCTACCTTGTGTTTAATAGGTAAAACCATTATAGCAGAAACTAGGAAGGGGCAGAGACATATTAAATATCTGTAAAATATATATTTATAGGTAGTACATATGTGTACTTAAGCAGGTAAATGAGTATTGTTAGCTACTCTTTATAAAATACTTATTTTTATACTTGCCCAATAGATGGCACTGTGTGCTAGCCTATAAGTGGGATTGGCCAGACTGACAACATGTGGCTGCTTTGAGAGGTGCACCTTTCTTTTCATTTATACACTGGTGAGTGCTGACTACTTGCATAGTGATTTGGTATCCCTCGCACTGATCTCTCGTCTGGATGTAAATACCAACTATGTGATACTGCATGTGGTGCAGCCCAAAGCTGTGGGTGTGTATTAGAAGCGTTACGTGTGGTTGGCTGGGAAGGCTGTGAGTACTGTATATTTATATATCTATATATATAATACTGTAAAGAAAGTCTTGGCCACTTCACAGGCATCCAGAATGAAGATGAGCTAACCTGTGACCCATGGACTAGCTGCAGATCAGAAGATACCAGGAATAGCCACCTATCCTGAACACATTAACATCACCCAGAAACATCTATCCAGGATCTCCTGGACTACTTCTAGCCAACTAGAAATCCCAAAGACTTGGCCACAAATCCAGCAAGGACCTCCTGAACAATTTAAGCAATAGTAGCTATTCATTTTAACCCGGACTAGACCTGCTTCATATCTACACATTTTGGCAGAACCAGACATCCAACACTCCAGAGCCACTTGGAAAGTAATTATTATTACCAACTACTCTAAAAGAAGAATCACCCAGCTGTTAAGTAAGACCAACAGGTAGGAGTTTTTTTCTGCACTCAGCATGGAGAACTACATCATTGTCCCTGCAAAGCTCCCTGCAATACTCTCTCCAATTCACCCAGTGGCAAAAGAGTCTTTACTTTGCATCTCAAGGCAAATGATAATGCCTCCTGAGCATTTACGCTTCTGACAATGTAATGTGGATGAATATGTATACTTTCTCTACATATTGCCAGTTATTATAACCCCATATACCATTATTACTTTATTACAGTCTTTGCACAGTTGTCATTGGTTGTCAGAAAATTGTCATTTGGAAGTGTTGCTTTTAGAATTAACCCTTTAAGTGCTGGTCTCATTTTCAATGCATCCACTTCAGTTACGGTGACATAACCTAGCTAGAGCTGTGTGGCTGCTATAAATATAATTGCAGTAGGCTCTCCAGTCACCACCTCTAATGTTCATGCATCTGCCTATTGTTAGCTCAATTGGTAACCCCTTCACTGCTGAGGAGGAGAGGAAACAGTGTACTCTGTAGTGCTTTTAGGCTCAGCAGTCTGTCATAAAGATGATTTCTTCAAAGTTTTGAAGGGAAATACTGCAAACGACAACATTCATTTTTCCGTTTTTTCACTGATGGGGGTTTCGGGTACTGTATTTTATGTCAATTTAAGTATTGACATAAAAGTATTTAGATGGTCAAAGCCATAAGGGAAAAGAAGGCTAGTTATAAGGTGGGTAATAAGAGAGTGAAAGAGCAAACAATAAAGAGAGATAGATGAACAGCTTTTCATCGTCTCCATGGCCCATCCCCTTCTGTCAACTAATTCAGTTTGTACCTTTTCTTCTGAGAACGTAACACTCTACACCCCACAGAACCCTGCCTTCACTGTAATGCAGCCTCTCCTTGCCATTTTTCATAACCCCAATTCAAGCCTTACACTTGATTTTTTTTTATTGAACCCTAAGCACTTTTTACCCTCATTTAAATCATGTTTCATATACCACTTCATGTTTAGCTTCTTTTTCTCAAATGACTTGTGTCAAATTTACCTAAAACCCTCTCCTGTTAGAATTGCCATATTGCTCCCCTTTACCTGCTTATTTAAATAAATGTGCTCCCTGCATAGCCAAAGCATAGATAAAAACCACTTATTATTTATTCTAGGGGTGGCAAACCTGTAGATCCAGTAGTTGTTGGGAGCTGTAGCTCTAAGAACTGGTTGATCAGTGATGCAACTAGGGCTGGAGATCTGACATTCATGTTTATGCCCCCCACCTCCTTTAAAAACCATGTAATACATCAATTTCAGTGCTGAACTGCTCAACCCTTACCCATAATTTGGAGAACTGCAGTACCTTAAACCCAAAATCTTTTTCTTCTTCAGCCTGCTCCACCCAAGAAAAAACCCGGAACAAATGAACTTCTATGCATTTTCTTTGTTAAAGATTTGATTTTGTGTACTGATAGAGATCTTTCCTTCTGCAGTGTGAAGAAACTAGCACAAAACAGCAGCGGCTGGGAACTGACAGACTGATCTCCACAGGAGGTAAACATACTCGATAAATTAAAATTTGTCTGTGTATTAAAGGGCCAGATGCATATCATCTATTCAGCAACGTCACATCAGCACATCAGTGTGCAGGAAAAAACTTCATTATTGTGTGTTGTGCAACTCATCGTTAGGGTTAAACCGAGATCTAGCTTGTAATATGGGATTGATCAAGAGCACCAACAATACAACATTGCACCAGGGCTAGTAACAAAATCTTTTCTTTTCTCACATGTACTCTTATCTGTATTATTTGTGATCAATATAAAATAATCTGACACAAATCTGAACACAAGTTCCATTATTTTGCTTCTGCATAACCCTGCAGATCACTGCACACCTTTTTCTGAAAGCAGATCTCACACATTTGCCTGCAGAGCATTTCACTTATCTCTTATTGTCATCGACACAGCATTTATATATGTGTATATTTAAATAGCTACAGAACATTAGTAAAGCCTGAATGTACAAGTGGTTTATTGATGGATAGCATAAAGATGAAGTGTAGCAGAACTGTATTATTTTACAGTTAGCGGCATATTAATCTAATGGTGGAAATGCATATCTCCAAACCTGCACGTAAACCTGTACATTTTATGGTATGTTTTAAACATTTGTCTTCAGCTTTTTTTTTTTTTTACCTGCTTATTCCTGATAAAGTTTACATTTTGTCATTACAGTTATTTTTTTGCACAGGAAACTTGAATGGGTGCCCCCCCAAGGCACAGTAGCTTATTTTTTTTTTTATAAATTATAGTAGTCTATAGCAAACACATACTGTACATACTGTACTGTAAAGTTATCTTTTACCATAGCACTGGCTCCAATTTCTTTAAAACTTAAATTTTACTGTTTAACTTTAACAAACAATATCCTAATATACATGACAGATTCCATTTGTCTACAGAGTTAATGTTATGCTTTTTGTTGGAAAACTTTGCCTTGACAGAATGAAAGGCGGGACATTTCCATAAGGATTATAATTTAATTGATAGTGATTTTATGTCATAATACAATTTAGGATACAGTTAACTACACACAGTTTATACTGAAAAGTTTTTTAGTCACTTGATGTGAAGCTACAGCACCCACTTGCTTCAGTAAATAGTGGATTGTTGATGCTTCAATATGCCCCAGACTATGTGGCTTAATCTAGAATAAAAGCTCCCGTGGTGCTCCAGAATACTTTCTAGGAGGCTTATTGCAACTGGTGGTACAAAAACAACAACAAAAAACAATTTCCAGCAGTGGTACAAAAACAGCAACAACAAAAAAAAAAAACAGCAAAACATTTACAGCACTTACTTTTTTTGATGTAAAAGGGCATCTTGGAAGCCCAAACTGCAATTAAAATGGAGGAGGTCAAATAACAAGCATTTGTCATTCATAAAATATAGACTGCATGTTGTGCAGGTGGCACGTCAACAAAGGAAAGGACAAAATTGGATGCTGTTTTGCACACACTATTAACAAAGGTACTTGCACTCATACATTACTGTCTGTTGCAACTTATAATTCACTTCAGCCTGTGGCACATAGACCCAAGATTTGATTTAAGACTTCCAGATTTCAATTAGTATATTGCATCTAGACAGGCAACTGCTGAACCCACTGAATTAGAAATGTGCTGAAAGTGATGACTGTGTGCAAGTTGTGGCACACACGATTTTGCAGGTGCCCACTATTATACTGAAATTCAGGTGAAAATGGTACTAGTGGGTAAAAAACATGGAGGTTTGCAATGGCTTTGATAATAAGGATGCGCCGAATCCAGGATTGGGTTCGGTATTTGGCCATTTTCGGCAGGATTCGGCCGAATCCTTGTGCCTAGCAGAACTGAATCCTTAAAATCATGTCACTTTTCATCACAAAACCAGGTGCCTTTTGCACTACTTCTCACTTATTTTCATTAGGGTTCGGATTCGGTTCGGTATTCGCCCGAATCTTTCACAATGGATTCAGGGGTTCAGCCAAATCCAAAATAGTGGATTTGGTGCATCCCTATTTGATAGCACTCGTATTGATAAAGGAGGCTCATTGTTTTCAAATACAAAATTGCAAACCTCCCAATTGTCCTATTTTGAGCAGCACAGTCCCGATTTTGACAGCTCAACCCGCAGTCCCGGATTTGATATTGAAATGTCCGACTTTCTCTTTGATCTCCTGAACTGAACAGCCAGAAAAAGACATAATGTTTCTAACTTAATTGGCTTTTGGCAGAGAGCCCAGAATAGAAACCTTTGTATCAATATAAAATAAGCAGGTCTCTTGGGAGAATTTAGACTCACAGCTTAAAGGGCAATTCAACTTCATTAGCAAAACTGTAATAACACATAAAATCCACAGAAATGCGTTCAAACTTTAACAACCTGCCAAATTTTGTAAAATGTACATGGTAATTAGGAGGGGTGGCCACAAAAATGGGTGTGGTCAAAAAAATTCACCACGACTGGCAAATCTTTTTTTCCCTATTTTTGTTACCAAAATATTGGGAGATGTCATTGTCTGCATTTCAAGGGAGTTAAATGCCCTGGCACACTTCATAGACTGCAGAGAAGGAACAATTCCCCCCTTAATTAAGTGGCCCAAATAACAACTCAGAGGCTAACTTGTGGGTGAAGGTCGGTCACAGCTTTATTCATCATGTTTAATCAATAAAGATCCTTGCACCTTTATAGACACATTTTCTATAACCAACTGGAACCTTTTATTATATAATCAATATCCAGTTCAAACAAATAACCCCCAATGCCGGCCATTGCAAAGCAATGGGCATGTGTGAACAAATACTTTTCATAAAGTGCTAAGGCAAGGATCTATACTTTTCGCCACAAGGAGTTCGTGTACCCCTACACTGAACTCCGACCTCCACCCAACAAGAAGAGCGCTCTTTCCACCCCATCTTTTATGCCTGAGAGGAGAATGTCCAGGCCAATATCGGTCAGATGAACTGTAGCTTGTGAGCCTAAAAATGAACTACTTTACCCAGTAACAGGAATTTGTCAAATTTTCCTAATCTTATGCTACATACAGTATTCTTACTGTGCTCTATCTTATCTGACCTAAAGAACATGGCAAGTCTTGTGCACACATTATCCTTATGAACATATCCTTGCAGAGTATTTCATATTTAACTGTGAGAACATTTAAGGTTTATTTTTCTGGGAACAGTCAAGCTTTGCAAAACCACAATCCTCAGTATTTGGCTGAAACATTGAATAAGCAGGTGCTGTGTATTCTATTGGCATGAAGTTAAACAGTGTATTCTTTGCTACAGTTCAGGGAAGGGGTTGGGTAGAGCTGGCAAAAAAAGAGACACTGAGAAAGTAGGCGGAGAAAGTAGGAAATGCAGTAAAATAGAAGGGAGTGTCACAGTGACATTTTGGCCAAATATTTATGTATCGGTTACTAACAGAGTCTGAGAGTGGGGAAAGGACAGAAAGATATAAACAAATATGTTTAAACCTGGAGGGGAAAGTCTAAAAGTGTTTTCCACTTTTGCATATGATATAGCTTGCTGCTGTTATTTGGCAAGGTGTAAGGTCAAGTATAATTCCTCAGAGACTGTCAAGTTTTCCTTAAGAACTAAATGGGTTGGCTGCTAATTTTGTGTAACCCTGGACAAGGTCCCATTAGGACATCAATACAAACAGGACAGGATTTGAAGGTAAGCACTAAGTCACAGCTTTCTGAACCTGATGCGAGAACAAGTGCCTGCATGAGGGGTGGCACCTAGCTCTTCTCTCTTTGACCCAGGAGGCCAGTTACCAATGATCTGCTCTGTGATACTTTTCTTTCTTTACTTCTTCTACATGCTGATGTTTTTACCAGGGAACACACCACAAACAGATACAGAAATATATTTTGTGAACATACCTAGGTTTCTAAATATAATTAAACCAACTAGGTCTTTGTGCAAACCAGTTAAAAATATGTTTAGCTACTTTACAGTTCCTTAGGTCATCTTGAGTGTACCATTTTAAGTTAAAAAGTAAATTTCTCTTCTTAAAGGTATTCATAGTCAAGAAATGTTGAATTTTGACAAGCATTACAGTGGCCCCCCTAGATTTGTAACAAGGAGAAAGAGATGTGTTTTATTATGTATTAACTAGGGATACACATAATCCAGGATTCAGTATATTTTATTCAGTCTTAGATTCAGTATTAAGCAGAACCCAGAAATGATGTTCATTTTAGTATATATTAACTATAATGATAACACAACTGTTACATCTTGTTTAGCAGCCTGTCAGATAGAGTTGTAGTTCTGTTATAGCTAAAGTCATAGGCTGCCCTATGGGATATGTTTAAAACTGTTTGTCACAGTAGACATGTCTCACACCTCGGCGCAAATCTTCGCCTGCAGTAAGAAACTGTGATATTCCATTTGACATGGGCTTTTGGTGGTGAAGGACAAGCAAGTTACACCTAACTATAGCCGTCCTTCTTGTTCATGGTTGTTCTGTTAATGCCTCTCTGCAGAATAGGGAATCATTGAATTAAAACTGACAGCATAACAAATAGCTGGCCCTAAATGTGTACTGGCTCTGGTTATTTCATTGTGGGAGATACCAAAGAATAGGAAATATACAGATGAAGCCATGAGACATAATATTTCACCGGGGACTGCCTAACATTTGGCACCCCTCAATGAAATAGACATGTCCTTTAATAACACAGCACATAATTAATCTTTGAGTAACAGAATTTTAGGGTACAGCTACACAGCTGCAAATAGGTGAACCTAGAAAAAAAATCCACAATGTATATTGAAAAATGACAGGCATATTTTAAGAATAACTGTAATAAATTAAAAGAGAATTGTGGAAACATATGTTGTCAACCATATGGAGCACTAATTGCAAAAATAAAAACAATCCTCATCATGTGGAGGGACACGTCTGTAAATTAACTCAGTGAAACTGATGCAAGCTAGAGAGGAACATCCAGGCCACAAACTACCTATCTATTTCTCAGCAGTCTGTATCTGGTGCACCTAGATCCTCAGATGCACAGGGAGGGGGAAATAAACACAGATTGGAGGATAATCCAGGAAGCAGCTGACCGATAAAAAAAAAACAAACAACTTCAGCTACTTGTTAACCTCGTGTTTTCCAAAGTTTGCATCTGTTAATCCTAATAGAAAAAGCAGTCCAACTTTCTTGGGAAAAGCTTTATATGTGCAACGTTATACCATTTCAACATTTATGATAAATGCATTAGTCACAGATATTACTTTTTTTTCCTGCAACTGCACAATTTTTGCCAAATGCTCCCCTAAGTATCACTGAACCATGTAACATCTTTAGAATTAGTAGATGGATGGGGAGGAGGTTTATGTTGGCACATGAGCTCAAGAACACCCCACAACTAGGTTAAAATATAAACATGTTTATATGTTACTATGTTACTTCGTACTTTCTGATAACCAGGCCCAGACTGGCACTCTGTAGGTTCTGGCAATGCCAGACGGGCTATTGTAAGATGCCATAGAAAGTCACTATTTAAAGGGGTTGTTCATCTTTGAGTTAACTTTTTGTATAATGTAGAGAGTGATATTCTGAGACAATTTGCAATTGGTTTTCATTTTTTATTGTTTGTGGTTTTAATAGTTATTTAGCTTTTTATTCAGCAGCTCTCTAGTTTGCAGTGTCTGCAATTTGGTTTCTATGGTACAAATTACCCTAGCAACCCTGCATTGATTTGAATAAGAGATCGGAATATGAATTGGAGAGGGACTGAATAGAATGATAAGTAATATAAAGTGTCAATAACGATACATTTGTAGCCTTACAGAGCATTTGTTTTTAGATGGTGTCAGTGACCCCCATTTGAAAGCTGCAAAGAAACAGAAGAAAATTGCAAATCATTAAAAAACTATGAAAAATAAAGAATGAAGACCAATTGAAAACCTTCTTAGAATTGGCCCTTCTACAATATACTAAAAGTTAACTTGAAGGTGAACCACCCCTTTAAGTAGGCTGGTGAGGGTTGTTTGGGCTTCTTTGTATTTGGAATGCCAGGGCCTATTTTGACTCCTAATTCAGACCTAATGGTAAAAACAATCATTTTTGTATAATGTAGAGAAAGATATTCTGAGACAATTTGCAATTGGTTTTCATTTTTTATTGTTTGTGGTTTTATAGTTATTTAGCTTTTTATTCAGCAGCTCTCTAGTTTGCAATGTCGACAATTTGGTTTCTATGGTACAAATTACCCCAGCAACCCTGCATTGATTTGAATAAGAGATCGGAATATGAATTGGAGAGGGACTGAATAGAATGATAAGTAATATAAAGTGTCAATAACGATACATTTGTAGCCTTACAGAGCATTTGTTTTTAGATGGTGTCAGTGACCCCCATTTGAAAGCTGCAAAGAAACAGAAGAAAATTGAAAATCATTAAAAAAACTATGAAAAATAAATAATGAAGACCAATTGAAAACCTTCTTAGAATTGGCCCTTCTACAATATACTAAAAGTTAACTTGAAGGTGAACCACCCCTTTAAGTAGGCTGGTGAGGGTTGTTTGGGCCTCTTTGTATTTGGAATGCCAGGGCCTATTTTGACTCCTAATTCAGACCTAATGGTAAAAACAATCCTAATGGCAAACCAATCAGGTTTATTTTATGTTTAAATGTATTTTAGTACACAGAAGGTCAAAAAAACAAGCTCCCAGAAGTTCTAATAGATTTAGAGCAGCTTCACCAGGATATCGGGTCTTCACCAGGGCACTAATCTTTTACCCACATACAAACATAATCTAGGAGGAAGTGCTTTTAACTAACATAAATATATGTACTAGGAAATGTTCACAGATAATTTATGCCACATTTCCTAAGGGTACTTTCGATTTTTAGTAAATATGACATATATTTTGAAAATACACCTAGAGAATTGAGGTGAACTTAGTTTAGTAGAAAATTCACACTTTAGTAAATCTGCCCCTGTGTATCTATCATGCTTGTAACCACTAATACAGTTGATTTGGAGACGTAACTGTGACCTGAAACTATTTTTTCTGTTTCAGCTAGAAGTGTAGCTAGACAGCTTTCCTCTTCAAATCTCTTCCATCTTGGAGGACACAAAGAATGTGGCTTTTAGAGCGAATCCGTGGCACTGTAGACCACAGTAGTGGGCGCCAAGGAGGAGATTCAGCCGACAAGCAGTCTAAGAGTGGATCCTACAGCAATGTGTTGACTCCAGACAAGATCCCAGACTTTTTCATTCCTCCTAAACTTAGTAGTGTCCCAGCAGAGGGTGGAGGGGCAGAGGGAGTTTCATCAGGAGATGGGGTCTCTTCTAAACCTAACATGGGGTCATCTGCTTCTGAACAGAACCTATCAAGCCGTCGTCCTCAGCGCAGTCCCCGTCTTCCTACGAAAGCTGCTTCAGAGAGCCGCAATCTACTAAAAGCTGCCAACCGCCATATTATTCAAATAGAGAGTGCAGATGAGTGGGCATCAGAAGAGGACCTAGGCACAAATGCTGATCCTCAGTCCCAGACGGCCATGTCTCTTCCATATGTCCCCAAAGCACAGACATCATATGGTTTTGTGACTCTAATGGAAAGTCCACACACCCGTCGAAAGGAGTCCCTCTTTCACAGTGAGCAGGGATCACTCTCACCATGTCCATCTCAGTCAAGTTCTCCAAGTTCTCAGAGACGGAGTGGAACAGATGGGGGTGGAGGATCTCAACTAAATCCATCAGATTTTGGCATGTCCTTGATGAATCCCTACCGTTATTTCAGTGGAGGGGAGAGTGATACCTGCTCTTCTGCAGAGTCTTCTCCTTTCAGCTCCCCGCTGTTGTCCAGATCAGTCTCCCTGCTAAAGATATTTACTCCAGACACTCAGTCCAAACTCATGAAGCTCAAACACTCAGTTGCCCGTAACAGTTCACTCTCCACAGATGACTGTAGTTCTGCGGACACCAGTCCTAGTATGCCTAGGAGAAGACTGCGAAGTGCTAAAGTTGCTGGCATTGGTAGTGGTCAACAAGGAGTGCTTCCTCTGGACCTCTTGCAGAAGGAACACACTCTTGGACTCAGCAAAGGTGGTAGTATGAGGTTGGTGGCTGAGTATGACCCTACAAATGCCAGGCTTAGAGTAAGGTTGATTGCAGCAGAGCATCTTTTTGACAAACTATGTGACCCCAAGGGGGTGAATTGCTGTGTAGTTCTCTATCTGAACCCAGGAAAGGTTCATCGGCAGAGAAGTACCATTATCAAAAACAGCCGAAACCCAGTCTTCAATGAAGATTTCTTCTTTGATGGGTTAGTTGCTGGAAGTGCAAAAAAGATGTCACTAAAACTAAAGGTGCTGAACAAGGGGAGCAGCCTGAAGCGGGACACCCTGCTTGGGGAGAAGGAGGTCCCTCTGACTGTTTTGCTGCCCTTTCTTTGAGGCTAGGACATGATAGAATGGAATGTTATATATGTGTGTGTGTGTGTGTGTGCATGGGGACATGCTCTTCTCTGCATCTAATGTGGCAAAAGTAGGGCAAATGAACAACAGAGTATACTCTACAACTGTGTTTGGTCAAAGTGTGGGTTCCTGCAGAGAACTGCATTTCGGTACCAACAGCTGCACGTTTTATTCCTGCAGACCATGGTGTTTTGTTAGTAAGAGCCTACACACCCATACCCACACCCAAGAGAAACCTGCTTAGCAAAGAGCTTCCAGTGATTTATAAGGAAAAAAACTCAAATATCATGAATATTACAGACATGCAGATCACTGCATGAAAACATGCAGATTGCTTTCACATTTAAGCAATTAATGGATAACTGCAAAGTATTGCACGTTTCAAAGTCATTTAGAAAATTATCTATATGTAGACTGCAAAGAATAAATATAACCACGCTGATCTGATGAGCATTAGAGACCTGCTGTAGACCATCACTGAGTACTACCTAAACCTGTTAAGTCTTATGAACTTGGAAACATTCTACTGCTTCTGCTGTTTGTAAAAAAAATTATTATTATCTCCAAACAGTGTGGTCAAGAAGCTTCAAGGCTCTGTCACTCAGGAACCATCTGATAAGCTACAACATTTCCGTTTTGCATCTTGAGGGCAATCTATCAAGATCTGTTTCATATGGACAGGCACCTTGTTAACAGTACCTAGGCAGTAATCAGTAATAGCTTTTTTGAAATTGTAATATAACCACTGGCTGAAGGTCATGTCACACACTGTAACTGTGACATTTCTTGGGAATTGCTTTGGTCTGTGAAAATCCTAAAAACCTAAAAGACCCTGCATTGTCTGTTCCCCATGCTTCTCAGAGACACACCATTTCTACAGCCAACAGAGTAAATTGTAGTTCCCACAGAAGGTATTCTGCTAATGCATACCTGAATATCTATAGCAAAAGATGGAAATCTTTGAAATGCAATAGTACATACGCTTGTAAATGCCAGGCAGGTATTCATGTCTTGTAATGGCCAAAGGCACCACCTCAGCTTTGCATAGCATGAAAGAATTTCATTATGATTCTTGAAGATATGTAGTTGTAACAGTTCATTTATTCAGATGTTTTAAATGAGATATCTCCTTAGCTAAGCAATATGAATGAAGTGATGTGACATTTCTGTTCTTACTGATCTTCTCAGCCGCAATCTTTCTTCAGTCCTGCTCACGCCAGTACGCCTGCTTTCGTATCTCTTTTGTCTTTCCATTTCTTGTTCTCATTTAGCCCTATCTAGTCTCGGCTTCTGTGACACAAAACAGATGGCACTTGTCTTTAATGGGTATTATGTTTAAATAGCTTATTTATAGCCCAGCAATATTCCCCTCCTTCCTCACCAATTTATATGTAAATATATTACGCATGGTATTTTTACTTATCTGCATGGATGTCTCTAAATTTTTGCTTTTCCTTCCTCTGTTGTTCCTGATTTTGATCTTTTTGTATTTTTTTCCTCAAGGAGAGTATAATTTTTTTTTATATTCCAAGTCTTACCCTAGTGGCGTGAATGTCTGCAAGTAGGGTTAAACTGACAGCAATTAGAAAGAGCACAATTCTGGGAAACCATTTTAACTGGGACCAGAATAACTGTACAGGTATGGGATCTAATATCCAAAATGTTCCAGACCTGATGCTTTCCGTATAAAGGGTCTTCCTGTGATGTGGATGACCATAGCTTAATTTTAAACCAGTAGGATGGCTTTGCCTCTAAATCTTACTGTTTTTTATTACAAATATACAGATAACTGTCAAATATCTGAATTATTTGCTTAAAATTGAGTCTATGTAAATGGCCATTACGTAATTCTGAGCATTCTGGATAATGGATCCCATGCCTGTACCTTCAATTTCTTGTTATCAACCTTCATAGAAAAAGAATGGTAGTAGATTAATAGCTAGGGATCGACCTACACTACTAATTTGAGATTTGGACAGATACATGAAAATTAGTGCCAGGAAGGGTTACAAGGAACTGTGCGGGGGGGAAAAAAAAAATCACAATTATTTTGTATGTGTGATTTTAAGAATTCAGATTGGCAAGGCATCTGGATTCAGCAGAATGTGAGCCCTGCTGAAAAAGGTGAATCCCAACCCAATTGGGTTACCGTCATCCCTATAAATAGCAAAAGCCCAACTAAACTTCAAACCCCATAATGGGAGATTGGACATTGCCAAGAATGAACATTACTTACTCGCTAGGAGTTTATTCATGTAGTCCGATGGCAGGAAACCCTAAATAATACTTTATAATGCTTTGTTCTAAATATTTTTGGATCATTTTCAAGATACCGGTTAAAATAGAAATCTGCTATGTGCATTTATAAAAAGTGCCTTGCAATACTGTAGGTCATCTTAAACGTCCGATAGCATTATTTACATTCCCATTCTTATGGATTGAGCGCTTGTACCAAACTGTCAAGTATTTTTGTGATACAGGTATGAGAACTGTTATCCAGAATGATCAGGTCCTGGGGATTTCTGCATAATGGATTTTTCTGTAATTTGGATCTTCATACTTTAAGTCTACTAGACATTCATTAAATAAACCAAATAAGCTGGTTTTGATTCTAATAAGGATTAATTATATCTTAGTGTGGATCAAGTACAAGTTACTGTTTTATTACAACAGAGAAAAAGGAAATTATTTGGATAAAATGGAGTCTATGGAAGATGACCTTTCCATAATTTGGAGATTTCTGATAATGGTTTTCCAGATAACTGATCCCATACTTGTACCAGCAAAACAATGTGCATGAGCATTATGTGACGGGTAAACCATTTACGTTTTGTTAAATGGTGCCCATTAGATAACAAAGTTGTGGTACAGATGTAGCAGCAGCCATTCACATAACTCAGGTATAGGGCATTATTGTTCTAAACCAGTGATCCCCAACCAGTAGCTCGTGAGCAATATGTTGCTCTCCAACCCCTTGGATGTTGCTCTCAGTGGCCTCAAAGCAGGAGCTTATTTTTGAATTCCAGGCTTGGAGGAAGGTTTTGGTTGTATAAGAACCAGGTGTACTTGTAAACAGAGCCTCAATACAGGTTGCCAATCCACATAGGGGCTACCAAATGGCACCCCAAGAACATTTTTCATGATAGTGTTGCTCCCCAACTCCTTTTACTTCTGAATGTTGCTCACGGGTTCAAAAGGTTGGGGATCCCTGTTCTAAACCAAGAAGATGGCAATAGCAAAGCTCTATCTAACTAATCAGCAGAGGACTAAGGGAGGCAAGACATTGCCAAAAGAGTATTATAATACAGTTAGCATGCTCCTGGGTGCCTCAAATATAAAGAACACGACCAATGCACATTTCTATTGAATTTATGCAAAACAAAACATCTCTCAAAGTTTTGGGTGAGGTAAGGGACCCTAAAAAGATATTACTGTGAACTACTTTAATTTCTAGTTGTGCCCCCTTTCAGGTGTCACTGTTGTATGACACTTCACAGGACTGTTGATGTTAGACACAGAATCTTTGGGGTGTATTTAACAACAAATACTTGGACAGCTCTAAAGTGATTGTTCCATATGTACAGTGGTGTAACTAGGCAATGATGGGCAGCCCCCTCCCCCCCTCCCCCCAACAAAATATCCCCCTGTCCTTCCACCCTTAATAAAACCTATCCTGGCTCCGGCAGGCCCCAAGGGGTTGTGGGTCTGGATGCGATTGCAACCCTCCTGGTAGTTACACCAATGCATACAGTATGTATCATCAAAACTCTTTTCATCTAAATAAGAACAAAATCAGGGGCAAATGTGGCTTATGCAAAGTATGTGGCAACCCACACAACAGAACTGCACTTACTTTGCCTTACTATGTCATTATCATTATCCATAATTTACATATTCAAATCTAGGCAAAAAAGGTTAAGGGATTTGCTTCAGCAGAACCCTATGGACTGGATGAAATCAAACCCTGAGTCCACAATCAGAGCAACCTATCTTTATACAAAATTTGAAAATAAATGAAATATGATGATAAGGTAGGTGACCAAAAAGATTAGCTATACTATATAATTAACAGTACTTCAATGGTAAGCCTATTGGTAGCCTTCCCAAACAAAATTGTCACGCTCTTCCCCTGGACAGATATAAATGTCTGTACCCATATAAGCCAGATCCATGGTATAGACCATAATTATGAAAATTACTCTAGCTCAGAAAAGTGCAGTCTACGGCTTAATGTGTGAACCACAACTGTCTGCTGATGACAGAGAATGCTGGAGGACCACACCTTAAATATTTGCAGATTTTCTTTGCTATTTTTACTTCTCTCCAATGAAACCAGTCACTTATATTCACCCAGTCCTTTATGCACATTCCACAAGCCAGACCAGGGCTAAATGGTCTAATTATCTTGCCCTGATTTAGTTTCATTAACCGCTGCTCCTATGTAAGTGGTTGCTTCGCATCTGTACAAAGGTGTGATTATGTCTTACTAGGAAACAAAACTCAGTGTTCTAAAATACCATCAATTATAGGGTGTTAGGGTACGGGAGCTTTTAGCTCGGTTTCCTTTAATGTTTCCATTACTGCATGTTTGATGCTAATTAGATATTTTACTTTATTAATTATTCTTTACACCAGGTAAAATAGTTCAGTGGCAAAGGAAGGAAACAGTCTTAAATTTGTCTACATTGCATAACCATCAACCATGTTGATGTCTTTAGGCTTCTTACACAAAAACTGGACCACCCACCAGGAGTGTGGCTGTCAGATCCTTTCATGCAAATTGAAGGGCCCTCCTCCTAGCGCCCAACCTTGCACCGCTCTTGGTCCCACGCTGTGTGTGCTTCCCTCCTCCCCTGTGAACAGGTCTGGCTGGAGGAGAGGGTCTGAGCCAGCAGCGCCCATGAAGGCCAGGGCCCATCAGGTTTCTCCTCGTGTCACGCAGGCCCAATCTGACACTGCTCATAAAGACTACTAAAGTGCGCATGAAAAGTTGCAAATGGCAACCAATCAATTATCATCCATTTTTAAAATGGTACTAGACTGCTCAAAAGCAATTACTGAACCACTGTTTAGTCTTCCCTTAATACATTGCAGGCCGATTGCAAAAATGTGAACGTGCATGAAAACAGCTTTCTCTTCCTGTACCACATCATTTTCTACTGTAATTCATTTAGCCTAAAGTCCAGATTTCCACTTTGCCTCTAATATACCCCCAGTCAGTAGCATGGGCCACAAAATAACCATAAAAACCTGAGTTCATCATAAAGGTTTCTATTGCTTGCCAGTAGTAGTAGTTTACCAACCTCCCCCCTTCTTTAATGTATCACTGTCTTTTTCTAGCCTTTTGTAGATCTGTCTGATTTGTTATATATATGGAATGATTCATTTTTGAGGAACAGAGTAAATATATACACAATAATATCATGTATTAAAAACGTGTTTTGTTTATATTGAATGATGTTGAATTTTCCTGTGCAATAAAGACTAACTAATTTCTAACACAGGGTGCATTCTGTCTTTTTATTTTGTCTCATTGAGTGCAGAACAGTGGAAACATACATGGATGTATGGAAAAACAAAATATAATAAGGCTTTTCATTTGTGAGTATGTAGCAGGAATACATTTAACCTACTGCTTCCCAGTTATTACTGAACTACAACTATCATTGACAGCTAGGTGACATAATCACAGACATGAGTATTATGTTAAAAACAGTGGCTATACTTTCAGAAGGAACCAACAGTGAGGAAGAACTGATCTAGACATTCATATTACTACTTATTATATTGCCAGATGAAGGCTGCAGGGTTCCCGTTTCTTGGGGCTTTAAAACCAAGATTCCCTATTATTTGGCCCTCTTAAGTACAAATATGTATGTGTCTGGGCTCATGCTCAAGAGTCAAAGGCTTTTGCATATGTGGATCTACTGTACTGCGCATGTGCCGAAAGTCATGAAAATCTCCGAAATTTCTTTGTGACTTTCAGCGCATGCGCAGTAGATCCGCACCGGAAGATTACTCCAACTGCGCAAGCACGGAAAAAGCTAGTCACTACAGGAAGAAGAGAAAAGGAGACACGATGGCTGCTGTGAATGCCTCTGGACAGGACCTGCAAGGAAGGGTAAGTAGAACGCTAGGGTCATTTGCCCAGGGAGGAGGAAGGGAGCCTATTTAGGGTGGGGGGAAGGGGATACAAATGACGGGAATTGGTTCTCCTTTAAGAGCAGTGTTTTTAGTATATATATATATATATATATATATATATATATATATATATATATACACACAAGAGATCCTCTGCACTCAACCCATAATCAATATATTAAGGACACTGACACATATTGTGCCTGCACTCAACCAATTATCAATACATTAAGGACAATGACACATATTGTGCCTGCACTCAACCCATTATCAATATATTAAGGACATTGACACATAAATGCCTTACCATTTAAACAAAACAGGGATTGTTTGTCCATATGCTGCAATATATTTAAGCTGGCCAACTACATCAAAGTCATCCCCAATAAGGCCAGTCCTACACTCAATCTGATTAATTAAGAATTCAATTACTTCATTATACATTTTACAAAGGGACTAAGTTTTACCTGCAAATTTTATTAGACACCAGTGGGATCACCTGACTATAGTTGGGAGGGGTGGGAGCTACAACA
>CM044431.1:113262349-113274396 GCA_024363595.1 Xenopus borealis | reverse complement strand
TGCACGTAATAAATAAAACAAGTTAGGGACCGCCATTGGGGGTTTACCTTGACGTGGTATAGATATATTTGTGACACTGTCTAAAAGATTGTGTTTAAACTACATTGTATTGGTTGCAAAGGAATACTCTGCTCAGGTAGGGTTAATATTCCCTCTCAGCAATGTAATTAAGTGGCAGCTGAGAGAGGACCTACCTGGCAATGTAAACAGCTGTGTTCCCATAGCTTAGAGCTCTCCAAAGAAGTGCTGTGAGAGACAGAGCTGGGCAGAAGGAGCTTTGCTGTCAGCAAGAGAGTTCCAGAGGTTGGAATCCCTGGAAGGACAGGCGGAGACTAGTGAGTCTGAGTCCCAGGAGGGGAAGCAAGCAGGTCTGAGAGCGAAGCCCAAATACCCTGAAGTTCAAGAGGGTGAGAGCTTCCCTTGATCAGTGTCGGAAGGGGCCCACCCAAAAACCTTAGACCAGGGGGTCACTCTCAGTACTAATATTCTTCATCTCCTTAATCAACCTCTATTGTCCTAGTTTGTTTTCTTTCCATACTATAATCAATTATTCCATCTATTTAGCCTCTTTGTTCTCATAGAAATAGGGAATTGCCATGAAATAGGCCAAAAGTTTAGCAGCATGATGGCCCACTGACACCTTGGCCCACCGGGAGTTTTCCTGGTATTCTGGTGGGCCAGTCTGACACTGCCCTTGATGGAGAGCAACCAAAGGGGGGGAAACCCTGAATGTTTTTTGCAGTGTAGTTGCTGAACTGTACCCTGCAGTGAAGTTGTTGAACTATAACCTGAATTTTTTTCTGTTGCCTTTTTGTTGGGAATGCCCAGTGCTAAATACACCTATGTTTTGTTTTAAACCTTCATGTCCTTGTCTCTAAGCTCCAAATCCTATACTACCTGCCTACCAAACGCTATTCCCCCATAAAAGTGCATGTGCAGGCCAGTGGCATGTCACAAAATACATATATTCTATATTATTATTGTATATTATATTTATATATTATTATATGTTGTATTCTGGGTTACCAGTCACAAAAACAATCGCACTTCCTAAGGACGGCTTAGGTTGGAAGCTGAAACACTGAATTAAATAAAAATACCTTATTTTTCACGATAAGAAGCTCTGTGAGTGTGGTTTCTTGGTTGCGTTGGATATTTATCTATGTTCTAACCAGCACCCAGGCAGTGACCTTGTTTTTGAGTGCACCGATTCATTGTTTGTTCTATGTGAAGTTTCTCACAACCTCATTGCACCCCGCTTAATGAGGTTCTATGTGAAGTTTGTCACAACCTCATTGCACCCCGTTAATGTTTTTAAAAATTAGTGCTTGGGTATAAGTGCTTATGTGATGATTCCAAAATAATTTGTGTATGTATCAGTTAGTGAAAATTCTGTGTATATATGTGAGGAGGATGTCGCAATGTGTACATCAATCAGCTATGGATTATTGTATTGTGTCACAGATGGGATACACATATCAAAATATGCCATATGAGCACTTTTTTTCAACGTTCTAACACTGTAAACGTGAGAAAATGCCACATTAAACTAGGTAGTCCTTCTTTGTGTGCATACCGTTGGTTAGGGACCCAAAAGTTTATATTTTTATATGTATACGTGATTGTAACTGTCTCGTTGTTAAGGTGGCCATACATTCTTTTTACCAATCCAGGCCATCTTATGGTCCCACAACTATGAAGTACTGTAAACCAGAAGCCAGCCTAAATTTCATAGAAACTGGTCTTTAAATTGTGCTCCCAAGGTATTCCAGAGTTTAGAAAAAACTGAACTAGTATAGTGGACTATAGCTGGACTTCTGGTATAAATGTGGTACTACTTTTTATTATTGTTGTTGTTAACACTAATAACATAAGAAAAATAATCTTCTGTCCATGTAAATGTTTTCTTTTTTTAAAAATATGCCAACAAGAATAGGCCTCTGTTTGAAAGAAAAGCCAAGATTAATATGAAGTGGCATCTACAGCTTCAGTACTAAAATTCTGTGTGTAGAATAAACGTGTAAAAACACCCAGACTAGAGGTCTTCAATATACATACACACAAATTCCTCACTAATCTTTGTATACATACAAGTAGTAAATACATATTAAGTATATTATAGGCAGGTTTACATAACTCCACTCCTTAACAATTTAAATACGTATTATGCGGATAATTAATAATGACCTTCTTTTAAAGAATGTGTACTTCTAATAAAGTTATACCCACCCTGATGTCAGCATTGTGATCATGCAATATAATTACTGCAAGGATGTGCAGTTTCTAAAATGCATTAGAAGCATGATTTATTTTCCTAAATTTCTGTTCTTCACTGTGTCAAGAAGGATCATTTTCTTTTCCACTGCGTGCGAGTGTTGCTCAGCCAGGACATTAAATCTGAATACACCAGGCAGTCTTTTGTGCTTGAAATGTCTGTTGAACATGTGCTGCTTTAGAGACCACCTTGAACCT
Source organism: Xenopus borealis (assembly GCA_024363595.1). NCBI lineage: Eukaryota > Metazoa > Chordata > Amphibia > Anura > Pipidae > Xenopus > Xenopus borealis. Next base: position 113,271,924 of record CM044431.1, on the reverse strand, counting down.
ACACTGGCAAGTGTCTTTCAGTTATTCTTGGGTATATATGTTGAATTTTAATTCATTTTGTGACATCCAATGAGGTGTTTTGCAGGTTCAGTTTTTCACTTACATTTTTTAACTTTCATCAAAGGTACTTGTGTCAAAATGTATGCCTTGCATGCCCATATAGTTGCACTGTGTGCCGCTCGGTGTATTTTGACAAAGGAGACTCTGACACTACCGCAACCACCAGACCAGAGGGGTAGCTCCAGGGTTCCCTCAGCACCCTGTGTTAATCTGTGCATCTTAGTTGTTCTAAAACACTCCACATACACACACGCTTAAATAATGCTCTTCTCCACAAACAGGGCACAGTTGCTCTGAATATTTTCAAAGTCTGTTATTTGCCAAAACCACGGTTTCTGACCACAATGTGACTTTACTGTGGAGGACAGCCCAAGGGATGACAGAGTATGGCTGGTAGTGGTGCTGCATTGCCAGTATCAGAGGCAAGAACTGCTTTTTTTGCCACCAGTATTGTTGCTAAGCAACTGCTTAAGGCAGCAAAAGCATGTCTCTCAATCTTATATTCCCACATGACGTGTTTGGGGTGCCTTGGTTGGCATTTGGCAATTTGAGTAATACAATTCAGTGACTGCAATGTGTTATTTATATGCTGTGTTGAATTCACGTAGAGAAGAAGGACAAATGTACATATTCTTAATTATTTAAAGGGCAAGTAATATCATCACATAATATCGCCAATATACTTTAATAAAAAAATGTGTACCATTTTTAGAAGAAACCTGATTGTATGCAGTGAAATTCTCCCTTCATTTAATGCTGTGGATAGGAATTTTCAGACACCAGGGTAACAATCATACCCCGCCTTACTTCCCAGCCGTGCAGAACTCCAGCCGCTTTGTTTCCCTGTAGAGCAGTCGGCGGCTGTGTAGAGATTTGTATTAGATTTTATTTTTGCCTTTAGATCCCCTTTACTGTTTCCAACTCCAGCTGCAGGGACAAAGATCATGGAGCCAGATTTAAACAGATAAACTGGGATTCTATTTGGAGGATATTTTGCTGCAGCCACTGGTTCTGGAGAGTTGGAGAAATTTTGTATTAAACAATACTAAAACTATAAAATCCACATTAGATTACATGACAACACAGGACCCAGTGCAGTCTGTTTATTCTGATTATTAATCAGTCTTGCTGTATCCGCTTTTGGCAGATATTATTTGACTTGTGCTGTTTTGTTAATTTATGACGATACTTAAGCTTAGCCCAGACCACACTAAGGGGCAGATTTACTAAGGGTCGAATTTCGAATGAAAAAAAAATATTCGAAATTCGACCAGGGAATAGTGGTGGAATAGTGGGGAATTTAAAAAATTACATTTTTTTAGCGCAATTCGAATCAAATGATCGAATAGGGAAATTCGATCGAATTCGAATCAAATTTTCGAACGATTTTTAAACGATCAATCGGATTTTTCCTATTCGATCTTAGGGAATGATCCCCATTTCTTGCGAACTAGGGGGTCGAATTTAAATTTAAAGGGGAAGTATTCGACCATCTAAATTTTCGAATATTCAAATTAAATTAAATACGAATATTTGAATTTGAATATTCGATGGACGAATTTGCCTAATTTGCATATTCGAAATTCGAATCTTTTTGAAAATTTGATCGAATATTCAAATCCTTCATGTGAATACATGGGAATTTAGTAAATTTGCCCCTAAGCATGTGCACAGTCTTGATCTTGCAAAGATGTTACACGATGACAGCCTCCTGTGGCCAACTTTGAAAGCATAAATCATTTGTTTGATTAGGCTCGTGGTGCAGTAAGTTCATGTTTAGTATACAAGATACAGCATTTCTAGCCTTATTCTATTTTAGACCTTCCTTGTACTTTGAAATCTGCAAATTAGGGATACTTGTTTATGGGTATACTGCAGATAGTTTTAGTCATTTATCAACACTGGGAACATTTTCATGTGGACAGTAACCAATCTCAACAAATTAGTGAATACCATTTTTCAGCAAGCTTCAGAAATAAAATTGTTCTACCTGTTAACATTGATTAGTTGCTATAGGTTACTGCCCAGGTGCAAATTTGCCCAGTGCTGATAAATGAGTCCAAATAAGTTTCACTGAAGTGTTATGAAACTTAGAATGTGCAATTTATATTTTGGGCCTTTAGAGGCCAGATACATTTATACACATATGTAATTAAATTCGCAAAGAGCAAAAGAGTGCGCATCAATAAGATTAAAAATCCACATCTCGCAATGTAATATTGTTCCTTAAACTGTTATTGCATTGCAAATTTTAATTGCGCATTGCGACTTTTAATTGCGCATTGCGAATTTTAATTGCGCACCCTTAAGAAGTGCTTGAAGGTGTCGTAATCTTTAGGAGCAAACATAATTACTTTTTCAGTAAGAAGTTTTATTACATTGACTGCGCATTGGCGCAAGCTGTAAAATTCGCAAACTCTCTTCCACTGTCGGAAGTGGTCAGTAAAACAGTTTCCGGTTTCGGAATTTTTGCGCAGAGCAAAAATTGTTCGCACAGAGGCATAACTTTTCGCATTGCGAATAGTTTTTGCCTTACCGACTTATATTACATTCCCCTGGTAGGGTATTGATGAGCTGTGTAAAATAAGGGCCTTTGTATCATACATGTGAAAATGATACTGTATGCATATACAGGTATGGAATCCCTTATTCAGAAATTCCATATATAGAAAGCTCCAAATTATAGGAAGGCCATCTACTTTCAGCAACATTTTTTTGTTGATCATGTTTTTTCAAATAGAAATCGTAACAAAAATAAAGAACTCTGCACCTAAAGCCAGGAAAGATGCATGGAAAAAAACATGACTCAACCTCACCCCCCCACAATCATGTCAAGCTAGCCCCCCAAATGTTTGCCTTTAAATCATGGCAAAAGACAATCTGCAAATCTTTGTTTTTATCAATTTGTGACAAAGAACAATTTGTAATTGACTGTCAGGTACAATGTTTAAAAAAAGCAGATTAAATATATAAAAAGATAATGTTTTCAGACCTGATGGGAATGATTATTAACTCATATGGTCCATACCAGCCTGTACAGATTTTTGGAGCTGATTTCTTTCTTTCTTTTCTATTATTAAGCACAAAGTTTGCAGAGGAGCAGTAAGCCACAGCAACCAATAAGATGTTTGTTTTTAAGCAGATGACCAGTAATTGCTGCCTGCTCATTGGCTGATATGGGTTACTGCTCCTGGGCAAAATTATTGCATTTATATTTTTTATAGGCTTCTCCATTAAGCTGGTTCTAAAAGCTAAAAAGGGGTACTTTATGGTGATTTGAACAGAAACATTTTGGTAGAGTTTTCTTACCTTGGCTTATGATCTTTAGAGACCTCGCTTTCTCGTGGTTTGTAAAACTGATGTTTCAATGTCACTAATCGATTATAATGGTCTGGAGGAGTGACTGCTTCCTGACAGTTTCTTTGAGACGTCTTCATTGGTTGTGCATGTTCTTTGTACATCTGCCAACTGAAGGAGAAAGAAGCTCAATAACATGGCTGATCCTTAAAGTACAATCATCTTCTTCATGGGAGAGGAATCCTTCCTTACTTCATTTGCATGCAAGATTGTTAGTGTTATGTAATTCCTGAGAGCAAGCTGTGTGGGGGCATTGGTGCTTGCCTCAAGCTTTAAAGGGCAAGGAAACCCTAAAAATGAATAGGACTAAACCTGCCATATTTTGTACACTGAACTTATTGCACCAGCCTAAAGTTTCAGCTTGTCAATAGCAGCAATGATCCAAGACTTCAAACTTGTCACAGGGGGTCACCATCTTGGAAAGTGTCTGTGACACTCACATGCTCAGTGGACTCTGAGCAGCTGTTGAGAAGCTAAGCTTAGGGGTTGTCACTAATTATCAAGCAGAAAATGAGGTTGGCCTGTTATACAAGCTGATGCTACAGGGCTGATTATTAAATTCTGATGCTAGTTGCCTGGTTTCTGTGCTGCCATGCAGTAATTATCCATATTAATTACTAATCAGCCTTATACTGTGACAGTTATATTCCATGTGTACTGTATATTTTGAGTCGGTCCCTAAGCTCAGTAACTGACAACAGCACAGAGCATGTGCAGTGAATCAGCAGAAAAGAAGATGGGGAGCTACTGGGGCACCTTTGGAGACACAGCTCTTTACTGCTAAAGGACTGTGGTTACCTGGGGTTGGTATAGAAGCCCAAAACATAATGTACAACATTTCTAGCTAGTTTAACTTTCCTTGTCCTTTAAGGGGACATATAAACATATATGTGCTTAGTTTTGCATAAACTTTATCTCTTTGTATTTTCATTTGTAAATGACTACAGTTCCTTTGCTCTGTTTCTGTGTGCCAACATATGACAGGTAGCAGGGACAGTATAATCTTATTTCCAGTTTTGATCAAACTAGAAATATGTATTGTTTTTTACAGTAAGAAAATAAAATGTTCTCTATGCTTAACATTCTTGGGAATTGTTACGTGTGTGTATATCCTGCTTTCCCTAATAGTGACCATAAGAGAGAGAAGCTGGAGACATGTTACTGTCCTCTGCTCCCCTTTATTAACCTTGTCAAAGCTGAAGGAGAAATCTTTTTCTTATCAGAGCTGACCTTGTTGCTTCCACATATCCCTGTGACTAAGGGGCTTCTGATGTTATTGTTGAATATTTGCATAGTGTTCTTGTACAGTAAATGCAAGTGCCTTCCATTCGTGGAACCAAATTTTTCCATTAATTTTTAAACTTCTCTTTGAACTCTTTCCAAGACTACATACAGTATATTTTGTCAAATTGTGCCCAGGAGTGGCGCAATCAACTGTCTGCCTGAGGCAAATGTAGAAATGGCACCCCCTCAACATAATTGCAGTGACATCAATAGGTTTCCTTTCCGCCTGTCAAGTGCAGTGCTACATACGCCAAAAGAAAAATAAACAGCATTGTTTGTGCTGATTTCAGTAAAGCAGCCAAAGACTATAGCATGAAATTAATAGCCAGTAACAGTAACTTTCCAGCATGCAGTTATTTTTGGTGCTTACCTCAGCAATAGTGGTCACAGTACAAAGAACGAATCAGGTTTTTGTCATGTATAGCTTAATTTAGGGTTATTCTGCTTTTGTACACAGAAAATGTAATATTCTGTGATCTAGCTCCATGGCAACACACTAATGCCTTTTCCTACAAAATGCTGTGCTTATAAGACAATAGGAAATCCCAGAGATGTTTGGGATAGTTTTCTTTTGTGTTAAATGGTGAGAGGATTCAGGTCCTAAGGATTTTTCCCCATCTCCTGGTGGCATTTCAATGAAACAGAGAGTCCTATAGGGTTAACTTCCCCTGTGATTTGGAATTGCTCTTCTTGTTCCCTCTATTACCTGTACTTGGGTGGGTCAATAAGGTCAGACATCAATAGTAAAGCAATTGTGATAGCATTCGAGAAACATTAAGGTAGGCCATTTAGGTAGCAAGAGCGGCCTTGTTCTCCAAGTTTGGTTTGATAGCTGACGATTGCTCTTGCAATAGCCTATTTGAAGTGTTAAAAAAGTGTTGCACTGATGTTAAAGTTTTTATTAAGCATTAAGTGCCTACCATACCTTTACAGCCAAGCAATGTGCCTGCAAGATCTCAGGTGGGACAACCATGATCTATTCTTAAGATATGTGCTTCCTATTATCTCACTGACTAATCCATGTGGGGCATACTATTAGATATCATATTATTTGGCCACCCACGTGGATTAACACTTTAGTTGTCATTAAAATAATGCTAACCATTTCAAACAATGAATTGCAATGAAACAATGCCTTGTATTGGATGAAAAAAGAACCAAAAAGATTTTAATTGTGACCCTAAATACATAGTTGATAGCAGTCCTAATTTTCAATATTTGGTTAGCATGCCAATGTCACTGGTTGTGACCAATGAAATTTGCCTAGTTTTCATGACTAACTGCACAGAATAACTGAAGTGATTTACTAAGCATACATCATATGTAAGTATCCTTTTACTTATAACCACACCATCACTATGGTATAATGTAAATAATGCTTGAAGTATAAAGAACATTTACAAATTTTTTCAGAAGATAACATTTCACTTGGCTTCACATTTCACTTGAATATTATGAAATAATCATATGCAGTACTGTTAAAAACGTTAAGTAATTCTACTTAAACAGGGTAGTTCACCTTCAAATTAAATTTGTAGTATGATATATTCTGTGGGTGAACAACCCCTTTAATTAGCCTAAAATCTTTTCATAGTTATGTGACTTTGGTGGCTTTTAATGACTTTAGTGTTGCATTGTCAAACTTACTAACCTTGTGTACTGCAGCAAAACTGCTCAGAGATCTTTTGCAGAGGTTTCTCACTTGAGCCAGACTGTATTTTCCTCTGTTTAATAACCAGGCGAAAGAAAAACCCATCAATGATTTCGTTAATGTGTGTAACTTGTCTCATCAGCAAACACTGAGATAATATTAGTCCCATTTCAAAGCCATTAAGAAACAATTAAAGAAGAACCCTGAGGTATAACTTAAAGGTACTGACAAGCTGGAGAACATCCATTAGGTGTATCTGCCAGCCCTAAAATATTGAGACTGTTTTCTATATATGCAGACTTATGATATACAATTCATGTTTTTTTTTTATTTATACATCAAAAATGTAAATGTTTGTCAATTTTTGTTATTTTAAGTTCTACAGGCAGACATGCAAATACTTTCTTTTGATCCTGCAAGCATTTCCAGAGTTATACTGTTGCTATTAAAGAATATAACTGTTCTTGTTCATTGAATTTTCTATTTTTCTGTGGTTTGTAAAATGCAAATGAGAATAAAATGTAGTGATGCATCACAATTAAATAACCCACATGGGTCAGCTACATGTTGACTGTTTGCCCATACAATAATGAGACCAGGAGGTACATAAAGCAGATCTCATTACTCATAAATCACTTCATTTATAATAAACATATACATCCTTGTTTACTGAGTTTATTATATACACATGATCTAGGGGCTTCGCTAAACACAACCCATCTGGTAGTAATTTCATAATGGTAAATATCATTCTGTCATTGTGGGGGTTGTTGCCATGGTGACGCCCACTTACATAGGCGCAGTTATGAAACTGAAATGGCAAGAGGCTTAATAGCCATGTTCAACAATAGTAAATCAAGCAGATCAAGCAGGATGAAAATAAGATTCAAAGAAGAACACTCGATGCAACTGGTGTGAGACAGAAGCTTGTATAATGTATTTCAAGACTATGCTTACATAAAGTCATTCAACAAAATTTATGTTAATACTATAGGTTGCTACAGAGTGAAATAGATAGCAATAAGTTGATCCTAGGTGCTGTGCGTTTGTAATTTATGTTGTTATTGCTACTTTTTATTACTCATCTTTCTATTCAGGCCCTTTCCTATACATATTCCCGGGTCTTATTCTAATCAATGCATGTTTGCTAGGGTAATTTGCATCCTAACATCCAGGTTGCAGCAAAATTTCAGGGACAGCATGCCACCCAGCCACATAATAGGGGCACTGTGCAGATGCTTGTGCCAGGGAGGGTGTGCATGATGCATCAGAATGGAGGCCAAACGGGCAGTCGGGTAGCGGGGCCGCATCAATGAAAAGTTGTGGCTGCAATCCGACAGGATTTTTTAACATGCCCGATCAGCATCTGGCTGACTTTTGGCAATATATTGATCGGTGACTCTTGTCGGATGGCCCCACACACTGGCCAATAAGCTGCCGAATTTTTCTGCCTTAAATCATAGGGTCCCCTTTATGGTTATCTTTATTTACTTTTAAACCCCTTAGTTTGCTCTGTTGCAGTTATGGAACAAATGTTTTTGCTTTAACCACTCTACTGTTTTCCAGTAAAAGAGCACTTATCGTTTCACTTTAGTTTTCTAGATTATAGGTTTCCATGGAAATCCGTGGTTATCATCCTGGATTTGACTTTCACTGTTCTCCTCTTTGCGTTCACATTATTGGTTCATAACAACCTAAACCAAGTAAACAAAACCCTGGCAAAATGTAGAAAAAAAGACGAACTAAATTGCAAGTTCCAATGCACAGTGTAGCAAAATTTGTGCTCTGACTAAGCAAGGGTAACAACAACCAAATATACTGCATCAAGAAGTCACTACCTATGGGGTCCATCACTGCTGTTGTTTTTATGGTGTTGTCTGTTGAGACTGTATAGATCCATCTGTGTTGTAGGGTCCAAAAAACATCATTATTCCACTACTTAGTGAAATCTAGGTCAAAACTAAAGGAACTAAATCACTAAAGCAGACAAATGGTAGAATAGATCTTTCCAACAAAAAGGGTTAATTACTGTATATCAGCATCTCTTTGCTGTAATCCATTGGCCTGTATCCATCCCTAACTATGTTAGTATTGGTCTATGAGTTGCCTCAAATGTCTCAGGCAAAGACATAAAGAAACCTTCATTAGTTCAGGAAGGTAGCCAGGCAACCGGTAGGCAATACATTACTGCTCAACTCTGTTCTGAATTTTGATTACATTCTCTCTTACCATTGCCTCTTTTATGAGCTGTAAATTCTTTTCCAGTACTGGAAATCTAATAGGGAATCGATATATCAATGCCACAGATTTCACCATTGCTGAGCCCAGATTACAAATAAGTGGTTCTGTCGCAGATCATATTTTTTTGGCTATTTGTCAATTTTTCCTCATTACTGTTTTGTCTCCAATCATTTTCCAGTTGTCCCTAGATTAAAACCAATGGTCACATCAGCATGGATTTGAATTGAAATGTATGTTAACTCCACTTACTCAAGGCATCTGAGAAAGATGATGCAAGTAATTCTCTAGTGAAAAAAAAGATATTGGGAATTCCAATCGGTTACATCAAGTGTGAAAATGTTCTCAATGTATGATAAATTACAGTCCATGGCTGCTTGTTTTCTTACAATTTTGAAATATGAGATTGCTTTTTGAAATGCCATTTAGGCTAGAACACCATCAGCTGTGCAAACAAATTTGAAGGCAGTATTTATCTGTAATCTAAGGATAAACCAGAGCTCTTTCGTGCTACAATGGAAAAGCAGAGAATATTTGCATAACTTTAATATATTTCATTTTTTCTAAATACCAGTAAAGCTGAAAAATGCCCCATTCTTTCTTGGTAATGAGCATTATGAGATGTAGGCCATTATTTTGTATTCATCTGACCTACAGTTTCTTACCTCCTGATAAAAAAAGTATTAAAAAAACACAGCAAATAGAAGTACTTGAGCTATAGAAGCCTGAATACAAGATACAAGATGGCTAGCTTCATAACGAAAAGGGCATTCTGTTGTTTATCCCATTCTGTTGTTTTATATTTTTCCAAATATAAAATAAATAAATATTTGAACTACATGTCTTTTAGTTATAATTAATAGAGTTAAAATAGAATATATTTTGTAGAGATAGGGTTTTCCAGATAAGGGATCTGTAATTTGGATCACCATACTTTGTATTCTAAATAATCATTTAAAGTGGACCCGTCACCTGAAAAAAATAT
>CM044431.1:113210972-113253231 GCA_024363595.1 Xenopus borealis | reverse complement strand
ATTTAGAAAAAAACATGTTTTCCCATAACAGTATCCCTTTAACTATTACCTTATGTCTTTTTAGGACTATCATATTGCATGATGTACATAAAGGATGTTAGATTTTATCTCTGCTTCTACTTTCCTACTGTGAATAGCTTGCAGTCTGCTCCTTCAGAGAGAGTTCTTATTAAAAACAATAATCAAAGAGTTGGTTCACCTTGAAGTTAACTTTTTTTAATTATTTGCCTTCTTCTTTGCAGAACTCGTACAGCTTTGTTTATTTTCCTTTAGAACAGCTGGCGACTGTGTAGAGATTTGCATCCACAGACCCAGTGAAATCTGCATATTCTGATTATTAATCAGTCTTGCTGTATTGGCTTCTATGGCAGATGTAATTTGACCTGTGCGGTTTTGATAATTTATGATGATCCCTAAGTTTAGCCTCCCAACAGAAGCCCAGACCACACTGAGCATGTGCGTGGTCTTGGTCTTGCAAAGATGTTTAACAAGATGACAGCCCCCTGCTGCCAACTTTGAAAGCATAAATCATTTGTTTTATTAGGCTTGTGGTGCAGTATGTTCATGTTTATATTTATTATACAAAATGCAGCATTTCCAACATTATTATATTTTAGACTTTAGATCCCCTTTAAATGGGGTCACTGACCCCATCTAAAAACTAATGCTCTGTAAGGCTCCAAAAGTATTGTTATTGCTACTTTTTACTACTCGTCTTTGTAGTCATGTCCTCTTCTAGTCATATTCCAGTCTTTTATTCAAATCAATACACGGTTGCTAGGTATTTTGGACCTTAGCAACCAGACTGCTGAAAATAAAAGACAACTAAAAAAATAATAAAAAATTAACCCAGTTGCAAATATCAGAATATCACTCTCTACATCATACTAAAAGTTTATTTAAAGATGAACAACCCCTTTCATATGGATATTGTCTAATTAGGCAAGTCACTAACATTCCTGTGGCAACAACAATACATGAATTAAAATCGCTCAACTAATATGGATGACTCCTTGACACTGATTCTAAAAAATATTTCTGTGCGTTTAAAGATGTCGCTAAACAATTGATATAAAGGTATAGGAATATTTCTAAAGAGTTAAACTACTTACAAATTAAACCAGCCACTTGGACAGGATGGGGTTAACCTGCCAATATGTCAATGTGGTGAAACAAAAGGAGGACATATTAAGTAAACTGTGTACCAATCCCTTAAAGTGATAGAGTGATGTTTTTCTGTATGTCATTCACAGATAGTTAAAGATAATGAGGCACATTTTTAGAATTAGCTTTTGTTCATCGTGAAGCAATAACATATCCATCAGTGTGATCGTGTGTCATTCAGCCATGGAATGCATTGTGTCTTAGCCTTAGAACCTATAAAGCATAAACTCTGTAGGGAAAGGCGTTGAATCTATTCTGTCACAGATTGCTCTGTTTGCTTATGTATTAGGAAGAATGACGTTTCGTTTTGGCATTCTATGTCAGAGAAGTTTTTCAAGAAAGCATTACCTACGTGGCTAAAGTGTCACCTGTCACAACATGGTAATACAATCTCTGGAACAAATTGGTTTTGCAGCTCATAGACTGCTACTTGGGTTTATATGTATGACTGTATAAATGTCAGAATTCACAGAGATGTGTGTGTCAGTCACAGAGCGGTGTGTGTTAAACCAGTTGCAACATTGTGCGTGTCTGTCAGAGTGCTACTAGTGATAACACATGGCTGTAAGAGGTGCCACTTAAATGAACTAAATAGGCAAAGTAGAGGAAATATATAATGGATAGAGAATAATTGCTGTTGAATTATGCATAGCCCTTGCAGGTATGTAGATATTCAAGTTTTAAGGCATTCACAGTCTTCACTCCCTTGAGTTAAAAGCCGCAGTACTGTGTGGGAGGAGGAGTACAGTACCTGTCATATTGTCCAAAAGACAAGAAGGTTGGAGGTGAGAGATCTCTGGGGAGTATGATGTGCTTGTTAAAGCTCCACTGTCCTTGCTGTTTCTTCCTGACCTCTGCATGCAATAATGAAGATCCAAGATATTTTGCCACTTTTTTTATCTGAACATACTGACTGTAACATATTCTGAGCATGTAGAGATGCCACACTTCTCAAAGACTCTTGGAACACAATAATTTGCTCCAGGGGTTTCTGAGACAGGGGTTGAAAACCATAAGCCAGATAACTGGGTGCAGTTTTAAAGATAGTATAGTCTACAAATAGCAAGTTCTGCATTTCTCAAAATGGTAAAGACATCTTAGACATGTCTCTCAAAGTAATTATGACAATAGTGACCTCAGTCTGTAGGCTTTGTTTTCTGCCTGTCTCTTTATGCTGTGTAGCCATGTCATGTCATGAGTACAGACCAAACATTTTTAATATCACAAAACGGCTCCCAAAAGGGCACTGGACTATCATGGAAACCTGGGACAGAACTATAGATAGACAGACAATGCTTCTGCCTAGGGCTCTTGACTTTAGGGACACTGTTTTATGAAAGAGTAAAATGTACATCTTAACCCCTTCTCCAACTCAAGTGCACCCCTTCTCCAACTTTTGACATTTAATTTTGAAAAGCAGTGAGATCTGTGTAGAACAGGGATGCTCACCAACCCATTGTATTTTGCTTCCATTGGCCTCAAAGCAGGTGATTATTTTTGAATTCCAGGCTTGGAGGCAAGTTTTGGTTGAATAATCAGGTATACTGCCAAACAGAGCATCCTGTAGTCTGCCAGTCCACATAGGGGCTACCAAATGGCCAATCACAGCCCATATTCGGCACCAGTAATCTTCATACTTCTGTTTATCTCCAACATTTTTTTACATTTGAATGTGACTCGTGGGTAAAACAGTGGGACCCTTAGTCTAGAACAGGGGTCCCCAACCTTTTTTGCTCGTGAGCCACATTTAAATTTAAATTTAAAAAAGAGTTGGAGAGCAACACAAGCATGAAAAAGTCCATGGGGATGTCAAATAAGAGCTCTGATTGGCTTTTTGGTAGCCCCTATATGGACTGGCAGCCTACAGGAGAGAATGTTTGGCAGGACATCTGTTTTTTATGCAACCAACACTTGCCTCTAAGCCAGTAATTCAAAAATAAGCACCTGCTTAGGGATTGGAGAGCAACATGTTGCTCGCGAGCTACTGGTTGGGGATCACTGGTCTTGAACAACAGAGCCAGAGTGTACTGCTGTTATGTACCACTAGATATCTTCAGGTTGAACTCTGGCCCCCAGCACCGATCAGTCATGGAGTAGCCATAGCGCTCTGGCTCTATAGCACTGCACAAGTGAATACAAGTTCAAGCTTGGAGAAGAATAGGTGCTGAGAAAAGGAGTAAGAACAAAACACAAAGAGTGGCCATTGTGGAGACACAGGAGGGGACATAGAGTGGATGGCATGTTGGAGCTAAAAAGAGAATGGGTCATAAAACCTGAGGGAAGGAGGAAAAGAATAGCACAATAAAATTGGGTTTGGGTGAGAATTGTACATTTGGTGTAAAGGGGGAAAGAATTACAAATGGGAAGGCAGAGAGGGAAGAAAATGGATATGTAAAAGGATTGAATAGCAGAAAGATGATGCTAAACCTAATTGAAAATATAGGACAAAATGAAATTGAAAAAAGAATAAATGCAGGACTGAAAAGACATGGAGTAAATGGAGGTAAAACACAAACAACATCATCCAGAAGTTTACACATGCTATGCAGAAGTATAAAGCACATAATATAAACTCATTTGGCTGTGAGATCACAAGTTGGCAGACTTACCTACGGCAACAGGTGTAAGAAATAAATATAGGATTGATTTAACTTGGTGAGAATTGCCCATCTGAACAGCTGTGTGCATACTGTTCTTTTGTACTTAAGCCACACCTCAGCAGGTAGGTTTCAGACACTGCAGTTACTCTATTGCAGGAGTGCCCATACTTTACTAATGCGAGGTATACTTTTAGTCATGTTGTCCCATTATGATTTACATCCATAAAAGCATTGTTAGCATTCTGGTCCATGGAAAATATTACTTACACTTTATATTAATTTATGACATAATTTATATTGCCATATTTACCAAACAACTATTTGTTCATAGTGCAGCTCCAGCAGAATTCTGCACTGAATCCATTTCTCATGAAAAAGATTTTTTTATATTTCATTTTGAAACCTGACATGGGGCTAGATATATTTTCAGTTTCCCAGCTGCCCCCAGTCATGTGAATTGTGCTCTGATAAACTTCAGTCACTCTTTACTGTTGCACTGCAAGTTGGAGTGATATCTCATCCCTCCCCCCAGCAGCCCAGCAGCTGAACAATGGGAAGTTACCAGATAGCAGCTCCCTAACACAAGATGACAGCTGCCTAGTATATCTAAGAACAGCACTCAGTAGTAAAAACCATGTCCCACTGTCAGTTACACTGGCATAGGAGAAAAAACAGCCTGCCAGAAAGTAGTTTCATCCTAAAGTGCTGGCTCTTTTTCAAAGCACATGACCAGGCAAAATGACCTGAGATGGCTGCTACACACCAATATTACAATTAACAGTGCAATTTAATAATAAAAAACTACATCATAAAAATCTTAAGTCTTGTGAATGCATCTGCATTATGGTTTGTTTATTAGCACCCAGGGGAATTTTGCAGTTTGTAGATGTGCAATCATATTTGCAGTCATATGGTTTAGCTCTATAGGTATCTCTGTTTTGTTCAAGATTAATTTTCTATTCTTTATCTTGAACAAAATGCACAGACCAATAGAACAAATTTTTTTTTCTGTGTACTGCCTTTTGATCTTTTTTTTCCTAGTTATCGCCCAAAAAAATAAACTCTTTCCCAAAATTAAAACTATTTTGCTGAATTTCATATATGTATATTCAGTCAGGTCTTCCTATGATTATCATGAAACACTCACCTATTATTTATTTGTAAAACTGTGGTTTTCACCACTGCAGCATAAAGAGCTTGCTTCTACTATTTTTGACAATTTTTGCTGGAAATAAATAGCCACAAAAATGTCCAGTATATTGTAATATATGTAAACTTATAACAGTATTTGAGAGTTCATGGTGCACTTCCACTGGGCCATAAGCAAATGCACAAGAGATTGTTTGTGTACCCATCTTTATGATCCGATGATTAGGCCCTAGGAACCCCTGATCAGATCAGCTTGATATCACCCACCTCACCAAACGAGTGGATCTCTCCGTGTATGGCCACCTTAAATTATAGGTGACTGTTCAAATCTAATTGCTGATTGGTTACTATGGGCGATATCACGGTTATGTTTGTCTCCAGAGTTTATAAATATGCCCCAATCACATGGACTCCTCAAAAACTGGTCATGGTTAACAACAAACATAGTAGATATAATTTGAATATGTTTTAAACAGAAAAAATTATTAAACAGTAGGGCATTTTAATAAAATATTTTATGCATATTGTTTCATTATTCCAAAGTGAACCAATATTGATGTCACAATGGACTGTTTAATGCACCTCATATCAATGTACCAATGGAGTGCAAATTAGCATTACCTCCACAGCAGCATATACTTATAACCAAATTAGTATCTGTTACAATCAACTGATGTGATTGGGAACGGAAATTACTAATATTAACAACTGCCTAAAATAGAGTGAATGTATTGAGACTGGTGGTATGCTGCACAGTGAAAAGAATGGCTTGCTGAGTAATATAATGAAGGTGTAACAAAATTGCTTTAATGTTAGGCTTCCTTACATTTGCTGGAGCTGGAAAGTGGCTTGCCATAAAGAAGGAAGAAATACAGATAAAATAATTTCAGCTGGATATGATGCAGATCAAAGAGAACAGCACAATAAGGCAAAAGTGCCAAAGAATAACATTAATTCATTTAGAGTATATTACTTTCAATTCTGACTGGGATGGAAAGATTCATCAAATAAACCGATTATCTACATTTGGGGCCGTACTGAGGCATATTGCTCAGCTAAAACAGAATATTTGTAGTTTGGCATATATTTTCTATACAGTGCTGCAAAATATATTCGTGCTATATAAATACGTTATTGATAATAATAATAATAATGTTATCAAAGCTGTCTGGGTGGAGGATTTGGCAGCTAATATTGACTTGTCCCACCATGGAAATATTTCAATACATAAAACAGCCTTTTAAATATTTGTTACGAGCAGGTAACTGTAAAAAAAGAATATTTACCACTGGACAAGTCAGACAAGTTAGGAGCAAATAGAGAACTGTTAATAAATAAAGACACAAGCTAAAATCACCCCTCACACTCCTTGCATACATTTTTGAATGATGATATTATCAAAGGCAGTTATCGCTACCATCTGCAAATAAATGTATGTAAATATAGATAAGGATTTCCAGTATTCTATGACCTGAAAGCAAAGTGCACAGTTGTTTAACTAGCCCATATGAACAACGTAAGTAAAGAACTGCATACAGTAGGGCTTTTTTTAACAAATAAGGCTTGGTCTGGTAGCTTCAAAATAGGCGGTAGGTAGTGCAACTACCTGAGATTCTGACATTTAACAAGGATGTTAGGTGGTGCAATACATACCGCATCAGGTTGCCATTTTTAGAGATTATTTTTCTGCCCCTTATGGCTTTTAGACTGATTAAGGCACTTATAACTACATTTTAAGGTGCTGAGGTAAATACTATTTCTCCATGATCAGAATGTATGTACCAATAGGGTAGGGGGTAAGTTGTCATCTGCACTAAAAAATACAGCTGAGTGCAGGTACACAGAGCAGAGAGGAGATTTGCCTGAAAACAACAAATACAGACATTTTTGGGCTGACCTCCTCTCTGCACCATGTACCTTTGTCCTTACTCCTAGGATTGAAGTTAAACAATGATAAATGTACTGTAGCTGTCAGCTTGCCCGGTATCCTAGGGTACCCATTGTGACATGCCACTCACCTGCACATGCACTTTTGGGGGTAATTAGTGTTTGGTAGGCAGGCAAGCACAGGATTTTGAGTTTAGAGACAGGGACACCAAGGCTTTAGACAAAACACAGGTTTATTAAACACTGAGCATTCCCAACAAAAGGCAAAAGAAAACATTCAGGGTACAGTTCAGCAACTTCAATGTAAAACATTCAGGGTTTTTCACCCTCTGGACTCTCACCATCAAGGGAAACTCTCACCCTCTGGAACTTCAGAGCATTCAAATTTATCACTCATCCCTGCTGGCTCCTCCTCCTTGGACTCAGGCCCACTAGCCTCTGCCAGTCCCTTCTCCCCTTTAGTGATTTAGGCTCACGCTCTTGCTGGCAGCAGGACCCCTTCTGCCAGGAACTGTCTCTCCCAGCAGCACTACATTTCCCTCCACTCTAGGAGGTGTCCGGAGAGCCCTGAGGTGTGGTAACACAGCCCTTTTAGGGTAGAACTGCACTGCTGATTTCCATGTGTTTTCGGTGGATTCAACAAGCTGCGACACCACCCGACGGCTAACGTGTAGTTCTACCTTAACATTTCTAGGTAGCATAGTTCTCAGCTGCCACTTAATTACTTGGCTGAGGCGGAATATTAACCTAACTGTGCTGGGTATCCCTCTGCAACAGATCATGCAACTTAAATGCAATCTTTTCAGGGTGCTTTCCTAAACACATTGTCACACCATTTATCCCCATTTCAGGGCTTTGTCCTTGAAAAATGCATGTGATATTTTCTTAGAAACTGACCCAGGGTCATTTACAAATGCAGCCCATGGTGCAAATTGCACTTTTCAGATGAAAATTGTTGTAGGTTTTCCCTCAATGCAGCATTTTTTCCAGCACTACTACTGTGCTCTAAGGGGCAGATTTATTATGTGGTGTAAAAATGGCAGAAATAATTTGTGACACGTCGCTGTATAAAAAAACGGTGTTAAAATGGCATAATTTTTTTATGCTCTTTTTCTTTGCGCAACCTACTTACAAATGCAGTGTAAAATAAGGGCTGCAAATCTGGCATTCACATGATATCAAATAAAACACACCTTGATATATTTGCAATTTATTTTACAGATCTTTTTTGGCAAATTAAATTTTACACACCATAATAAATATGCCTCTAAGATGCATCTGGGGCAACTGTACATGATGCAAAAATCTGGATACAAGTAAGCAAGATTTGGGGTAAATCCTTGATTTGCTGTTCT
This sequence comes from Xenopus borealis, assembly GCA_024363595.1. Taxonomy (NCBI): domain Eukaryota; kingdom Metazoa; phylum Chordata; class Amphibia; order Anura; family Pipidae; genus Xenopus; species Xenopus borealis. The sequence goes on along the minus strand of CM044431.1, from coordinate 113,245,076 downwards.
AAATATTCTTGAAACTATGGTTTCAGTTTATTTTCTGTGTTTGTGACCATGTTATGAAATAAACAGCACCCTGAATATATGTTAACATAACTCTGAAAACCACTGCTTAAAGGGCATGTAAAGGCATACAATTAAAATCCCATTTTTACTTTCTTTAATGAAAAAGAAATCTCCAATATACTTTCATTAATAATTGTGTACCATTTTTATAAGAAACCTGATTGTATGCAGTGAAATTCTCCCTTCATTTACTTGCTCTTACTGCTGTGGATAGGAATTGTCAAGCGGTCCCTAACTGCTCTGCAGGGAAACAATCATACTTATAAACAGCAGGGGGAGCCTTACTTCCCAGCCATGCAGATGTTTGTTTCCCTGTAAAGCAGTTGGCAACTGTGTAGAGATTTGTATTGGATTTTATTTTTGCCTTTACATTCCCTTTACTGTTTCCAACTCCAGCTGCAGGGACAAAGATCATGGAGCCAGATTTAAACAGATAAACTGGGATTCTATTTGGAGGATTATTTTGCTGCAGCCACTGGTTCTGCAGAGTTGGAGAACGTTTGTAAAACAATACAAATTTGAGCAGTTGCCACTTACTGCCTGACTAAATCCAGTAGTGGAGTTGGGTAGTGGGTACCTAGCTGGCCCATCCACAGATGGAAGTTACGTAATGTACACATGTAGTGCTACTTCCATTGGTGAATCCACAGTACTTCAGTGTGTATATTACAACTGGATTCAATGAGTTCTGGTGTTTATGGTGGCTCAGGACCAAAATACAGTGCCATGCCTCACAATATCATCATTGCAAAACTGCATTTCAGAATATGCAATGTTCAGTATGAGTCATTTTGTCTCTAACAGCTTTAATTATATTTTTAAGTTCCCAGTTCATTAAAACATTCAAGTTTTTTTTAGCCTCATTGAAAACGAATGGAACAATGTGACTCTCGCTGGCGTGCAACTTTTTGAGAAAATATATGCATAGGAATATTCTGTTCATTTATTTTTTTCTTAAATAATGCAGCATTCGAAAAAAAAAGTCTTGCAAGTTTTTGTGTTTTTTTTTCAACCTTGAAAATGAGTAAATAGGTCTCTATATGTAAAACACCACTATCTCCTGAAACATAAATAAAGATCTTTTTCACCAAGAAAATCTTATTTTCTACACTGTATGCAGTAACGGCAATTTTTTGGTCATGCTATGAATATAAACTTAGCAGTTATATTGACACTGACAATTTGCAGTGTTTTGATGTTAGCAAGATGTGGCAGCCTTAGTCTGAACCCCTTTTATTGTGTTCTGTAGGTTGATTGACTCTGGCAATAGCTTTCAAAATGTTGATTACCTCTCTATATATTTTCTGAGACATCATTTTGTGATCTTGCAAATATTCATAGATGCAGTATATTATAAAAAATTATGTTATAACCAGAGAGGAACTTAGAAGTTATGCCCTACATTTATCAATTTCCTCTTTCCCTATATTATCATTACTGCTTCATCGCATGTAGCACCTTCAGTCAAAACTGGATGCAAGCATTGTTAATAAAAAAAAATGCTAATGCTGCCCATGTGCTTAGTAATAAGCAAGAAAGGGATCTGCCTGTTAATGCACATATGAAGTAAATGTTGGCCAAAAAAAGCTTGTGTGCTTGTATTAAATTTATATAATCACGATAGTTCCCCTTTAACATTAGAGACAAAAATGATGTTGCTCATAGCAACCAATCAGCCATTAGATTTGAACCGTCACCTACAAGTTAGAAAACATAAGAAAGAACTGATTGGTACTCCCATTAAAGCATAGGCAAATCTACAAGCCAAAGCATGTACCCTCTTACCTAAGTCAGGCAAGATGCTTCTATGGAGAAACTCTCTAACCTATCGCATGTGAGACACTTGTCTTGCATTCCTACAGCAATTATAAGCCTGTCAGGATATGACTAAGGCACACATTTTGTGTTCATTTTCCACTCAACTTACACTAACATTGATGGCATGGGAAGTCATCCTTTGGGCTCCATACCCATCCAAATAACTATCTCAATTATATAGCATAATTCAGTCATCCCTAACTGTTTGACAAAACCAAGCAGAAATTGATGTCAGTTATTCCTCCCCTAAATGAAGACCAATGGGAAGAAGCTACAGATAACCTATATGCAGTTTTGATATCACAAGGGACAGAATGGTCCAATTTAAGGTCCACCAAGTTTATATTATGCCCCTGAAGCTTAAAGCTATCGAAAGACTAGAAGGAGCTAAATGTGTGAAATGTGGCATGGGACAGGTCAGATTCCTCCATTTGATATGGGAATGCCCTAGAATAGTAACATACTGGATGGAAGTCACCCACTACATTAAATAATGCTTATCCCTTCCTGGAATCAGATCTCCTGTGACCTGCGTTCTAGGTATAATAGATGAGTCTAGAACGATCATGTTCTAAGCCAGTGATCCCCAACCAGTAGCTCGCGAGCAACATGTTGCTCTCCAACTCCTTGGATGTTGCTCCCAGTGGCCTCAAAGCAGGTGCTTATTTTTGAATTACTGGCTTAGAGGCAAGTTTTGGTTGCATAAAAAACAGATGTCCTGCCAAACATTCTCTCCTGTAGGCTGCCAGTCCATATAGGGGTTACCAAAAAGCCAATCAGAGCTCTTATTTGACATCCACATGGACTTTTTCATGCTTGTGTTGCTCTCCAACTCTTTTTTAAATTTAAATGTGGCTCACGAGCAAAAAAGGTTGGGGACCCCTGTTCTAAGCAGTTAAGGAGGAAAAATCTGTATAATAAAAGTCTTTTTCAAATTAAGCATGAAATCCAAGTTATTTTATTAATTAAAGCATTCATAGCTGTTGTAAACACATTTAAAAATCTCATCTGTCAATCAAATATTGTCTGCTCCTCCGCTATGCCTTTGGCATAGAGGCTAGGCAGACAATTACTTTCCATTCAGCACTTACTAGATGTCATTGCTCTCCCCGCATTCTCCCTGTTCTCTTCACCATTTAATTGTGTAGCCAGGACATGGGGATGGACATCGGGTCCCCCATTCTGGTGCACAAACAAGGTTTTGAGATGATGCAAAGCCTGCCTTAATAACAGTGTCCACAAAATGGCTCCTACCTGCTTGTTATAATTATGATGTTCCAGACTAAAGCACACAAGATTCAAATAATTTAAATAACGTAATTAAAGTTTATTTGGCTTGAGTAACGTGATAAAATAGGATTTTAAATAATTTTTTCGGGTGATAGGTCCCCTTTAATACATGTTACATTGCCTCTAATCAAATTGATATACAGGAAATTTTAAAAATATGGGAACCATGGTTAGAAGCCAACCCCTCAAGTATGCATACCAGATTGACTAAAGTCTATGTATAATTTTGTGTTCCCCTTGATAACCTGATATTACATGCTTTCTTCTGCTTTGGAACAGTCACTTATCATGTATAAACAACTGTACCCAGTCTTCATGTAAGGGCAGAGACACACGTGGAGATTCAGGGAGATTAATCACCTGGCAACAAATCGCCTCTTCTTTGGGTGACTAATCTCCCCCAAAGTGCATTCCTGACAGTTAGAATCTAAATCGCCAGCAGGATGGCACTTGGAGCACTTCATTTTCCAAAGTCACCAGAAGTTTCCTCCCCCCCAGAGGTGTCTGTCTCCAACATTATTAAATATGCCCCAAGTGTTACATTAACCTTAACAAAGCATAGTTTAACATACTGAGAATGAAAGGTTTGCTACCTTTACTCTTTGGTTTTGCTTGGTTATTTGGTTTAAGATTAACAACCTCTTAGAGGAGACAGGGTCCTTTCTAAGTGCAAGGGGCTTGTGTTTTCATCACCTCTGACAGGCAGCACTGGATTAGGGCAGACTGGGGGATGCACATAGGCTCACCCTAAGCAGTGTGGCATTTAGAACAATCGATGCAAGAAACAGGAAAGACAAAGTACAGACTGCCTTGCATCAACAGCACTGTGCTCTGTTCCTAACAGCCTGTACTAGAATCGCACAGACACAAGCTGATGGGTACTAAGGTAACGGTAGATAAATATTGAAGTGTCCTGCTTATACATCACTATGCTTCACAAAATCCCATGGAGGCAAATGCTAGAAACCTAAGACATTGCAGTACTTGCGCTCATGAGAAATGTAAATAAGGCATAGGCTCTTACATCACCATCTGAATAGTCAAGATACATACGGAGCAACACACGTGATGGACTGAAACCTGAAAAAAAAATAAGTACTGAGCGAATTGGGAGCAGGCCAAGGGTTTTTCTTAAGAGTATGACAAATTACCAGAAACTACATTGCCGGTAAATCTGTAATACTGGCCGGTTGGCAACCCTAATTGGAATGGTATGTCCTATAATGAGAAGCGTTAATGGCGGAGCTCATTGGACTCCGAGCTGATTGCAGCTCTCGCAAAGTTTTGCCAACTCCCCCAAAGATCCCGGCATTAACAATCACCCACTTGGAGCGCAGACCAGAATCCACATCGTTATTATTAATATTCGTTATTATTAATATTCGTTATTATTAATATCAATGCAGCTTTATTTTATCACACAATGTGTGTGCACACCCACTGCCTAAATTTCTTTCATTGCATTGATATTAATAATAATGATGTGGATTCTGGTCTGCGCTCCAAGCGGGTGATTGTAACAGTTAATGTATTGGAATGGTATACTGTATATGCATGTTAACAAGTGTAAAATTCCTATTAAGTCCTATAACCTGCTCTAAATTCTGTATGCTATTTTCCATATGGTTTGAAGGCTAGTCCTGTCCTGTTAGCATACTAAACTTAGATTCACTGAATTCTCTCAAGTCATGTTGCCATGGTTATGCCAATAAACCAAAAAGGGAATCAATTGCTGTTTTTTGATTTTACAAGGTGCAATGTTGATCACACATAGCAAGGTTTTTAGCAGTAATAAATAATCCAGAAGATCGAGTCATTTGCTAATTCCCGAATATCTTATAGGATGTTCTGCCTATAATAGAATTTCTGCAAGAGAATGAAAAATGCCCCAACACAGATTTTATCATCTCTTGAACAAACAAGGCAGCCATTCTAATCAAGTACTGGAGAAAAGCAAAGTGTAAATATTATTTAACTCTATACTGCACTCAAGGTAGATATGTAGTTACAGTAGAGGACTTCAACCCAAAAAAGGCATTTTACCAGGTATCAAAGGATGGTAATTTGATATTGTATGCAAAACATAAAGGGTCAGATTTACTAAGGGTCGAATTTCAAATTGAAAAAAATTCAAAATTCAACAAGTTAATAGGCAGGGAAGTAAAATCCTTCGAATATCGAATTTGAAGGATTTTACCACAATTCAATTGGTCGAATGATCGAATAGGAAATACTTGATTGATCAAAAATAATGAAACCCAATTCGGTAGCTTTGATCTGGCGAACTAGGCAGTTGAATAAAAATTTAAAGGGGACAGTAGAATAGTCGAATATTCGAATCAAATTTTATTCGAATCATTCGATTCAATCGAATTTTCAAAATTCACTGGTCGAAGTGGTCTTCAAAAACATTCGAAAATTGGAATTCAAATCTTATATATATATATATATATATATATGTATGTAAAGACCGCACTCACAGGTCTTGAATCAATATTGAATCAATATATATCAATATATATGAGAGAGAAAATACTCGATTATTATATTATTACGTGGAATGTGAAAAAGTAAAGAAGAGAAAGAAATAAGAAACTAAAATAAAAGAGTTGGACAGAGTTACAAAGGGGTTAAGGGCAGTTAAAATTAGAGGGATCTGAGAATACAGTAACAGATGGAAAGAGGGAGATAGTGGGAGAGAAGGATAAAATAATGACATGAGACAGATGGAGAGAGGGAGAGTCACAGGTATGACTATCACAGAGGGCAGAGCTATGTGAATCTCACAGGTGTCAAAATAAACAGGTGTTGGCAGCTGACAATGACAGCAGGGAAACCTGGGTAACCTAGTTAAATGATTCACTTCTTCCCTCGCTGTTGAGCTTGAAAAGCGCAACAATACCAGGGAGAGATAATGATTTCATACACAAAGGCATATGGTTTCATTCAGTATGATATAATATGGCATTAAGTGCCTACTGACAAATGAATAAATGCACTGCCTTATAGTGCATGTGGAGCACTTGTCCATTATTCAGATCCATCAGTTCAGATGAGATGATCAATGTTGGTGAATGTGTCAATGCCAACTGAGACTATTTCTGATCTAAATGAGGTATGGCTCTTGCTTGTCTCTAATATTTCCATTTGTATCAGTTATTTTTCTTGTGAACCGCTGTCTGGTATAATGCAGTCATATAGAAAATACAGGATTCTTTCATGAACATCTCTTTTTTATCAAGGTAGTCAAACCAGAAATAGCTGTAAAATGACTCATCTGTTTCTGCCCTCCAGCACCCATGGCACCCATGGCAGAATAAGTCAGAGCACAGTTTGATAGGGGGTTTGATAGGGGTCATTACTAATTATGATATCATTATAATTCCAGTAAAATATTCAGCTCCTTTGTTCATTTTGTTCATTCACCTCCAAGTGAAATAGCAGACTTTGTGGAAATGTGGTAACTTAAGAATCCTTGGCGTAGTTTAGCATTTTTACAGGCAGATATAAAATGTCCTCTGCACTTAATCCATTATCAATATATTAAGGATAATGAGACATTTTGCTCCTTTAGCTACCAAAAATGCCCTCTCATTTAAACAACAGAGAATATTTGTCCATATATTGCAATATATTTAAGCTGGCCAACTACGTCAGTCATCCCATATCTGGCCAGTCCTACGCTCAATTTCATCTGATTCATTAAGAATTCTATTGCTCCATTATACATTTTACACAGGGACTAAGTTTTACCTGCAACTTACTTTCTTTCAAAGGTAAAATTCCCAAAATTGTTTGACTATAGCTGGAAAGGGAAAGCTATACAATGGGACTGGCCACTGTTCCTGTATAAAGTATATCCAAAACAGGAAAGTTGTGCTCAACTCTAAATTTTAAACCATTAGGCAGGGTGCACTGAGGCCGCAAAATTCATATTGACAAATACAAGAGGTCATCTGCACTCAACCCATTATCAATATATTAGGGACACTTGGGGGTGGATTTACTAATGGTCAAATTTCGAAGTGAAAAAAATCTTTTTTAAAGGGCCTTTTCGATCGAAAATTGACCTATTTCGATCGAATAGGTCAGTTTTTGATCAAATAAAAATCGCTCGAAAATAATGATTCAAACGATTTTGTGCAAAATCCTCCAATTTCCTAGGACTTAGAAAAAGTTTCAGGACAGGTTCTAGGAGGCCCCCCATAGGATAAAATGGCAATTGGGCAGCTTGAAAGTGTCGAATGTGAAGGATTTTAAAGGGACAATTCGAATAGAATTTTGGCCTATTCGATAGTCAAAGTAGCCCAAAATGACTTTGAAATTAAAAAAATATATATTTTTAATTCGAATTTTCACTTCGACTTCGATTTATCAAGGGTCAAAAAAATTTTTATGGTCAAAGCTGTCAAATTTGATTAGGGATTTGTCCAAATTCGATTTGAGTTTTTTAAAAAAAATTCTAATTAGATTTTTAAGATTTATTAAATGCTGGCCCTTTAAGAATTCAAATTCGACCCCTAAAACCTGCTGATTTACTGTATAAGTCAATGGGAGAGGCCCAGTGACCAATTTGGAGATGTTTGTAGCCTTTCTTACATTTGAGGGTTTTTTTTCTGAGAAAAAACTCCAATCCAGTTTGGTTGAATTAAAATCAAACTTGATTTGAGTTATCAAGTCAGTAAAATTAGTTTGAGTTTTAGATATTTGATTTTTTTTTTATCAAATAATCCCTTAGTCGAATTTCGAATATATTCAAATTTAAAGGAGTTTCAAAAACTCACATGAATTCGAAATTCGACTCATGATAAATGTGCTTCTCTGTGTATTAAGCTACTAAAAATGCCTCCCCCTTAAAACAAAACAGCGATTGTTTTCTATATATTGCAATATATTTAAGCTGGCCAACTATGTCAAAGTCATCACTGGTCTGGGGATGACCAAGGATGACTTTGGCATAGACTCTATAGTAAAGACCCAGAAATAAATGGTGGATGTCTCCTGCAGTGTTGTAAGTACTGGCAAATCTGCACCTGGGCAGCAATCAAGCAACCAATCAGAGAATACCTTTTTCTAGTTAGCTGATATAACAATAAAAAAATGGAATTAATATTTCTATTTACCATCTAACCTACTGCTCAGTATAGCGGAGAAAGCTAGTTTAAGCAAAGCTTATTGTATTGGTAAAAAAGCTGTTGGGTCAAATAATTGCAGAATATATAAATGTTGATATCATGCCTAACCTTAAGAGAGCCAATGGCTTTTTAATTCAAACCTTACTCTTTATATTAACACAGTAAGGATTAGATTTAAAAATATTACTGATGCATTCCCAATGGAACATTGAATGGTTCACCCCAGATATGAAGATTCCTATAACAACAGCATTTAGTGTATATATATATGATATATGATATGATGACGACCCCTTGAGGGTTGAAACGCGTAGATATGAGCGTGCAATAAAGAAACCTACATTTTATTCTTTCGACTGCTGAAACAATTTTTGCTGTGAGTGCTTTCATCTCCGTTATTTTATTGACATTATCTGGTTAGCACCCAGCCGTGACCTTTGAATGGTGAGTGCCGTTGGATTACTCTATATATATATATATATATATATATATATATATATATATATCTTCAAGGCCGGACTGAGTGCACACTGGGAACCATTAAACAGGCTATTAGTTTAAAAAATCAACATTTTATTTTGGACCTTTATCAAGAATCCTAGAAGCGGACCGAAACGTCGGCCTGTTTTTTAAGTAACTTAAATAAAATGTTGATTTTTTTAAACTAATAGCCTGTTTAATGGTTCCCAGTGTGCACTCAGTCCAGCCTTGAAGATTTACTTATTTCGTATTTCTGAGTAGCACCTGGGTGTTTTGCGCTGACCAGTGGAGTGCGGTAACACCAAAAAATATTTATATATATATATATATATCTGGATGCAGATTTGCAGATTGATGTTTACTGCTTGTGCCTTTGGGTTTATGTATATGTCTGCATTATTGATCTATTTATCCAAGATTTCAGTCACCTAAACACAAGTGAAATCACAGACAACCGGGGCGTATAGAGGGCACGGGGGTCCTGATTGATCCTTAGTTTCACCGTCTGCAAAACAGATGATCTTTTGCTGGGGGAGGACATAAATGTTTTGCAATACTGCAGCAAACTTAAAGTTGTTGTTCAACTTCGAAGAACTTTTTTGTAACTGAGTTGGTTTTAGTAAACCAGAAATAAAGGCCTTTTTCAATCGATTTCTTAATGCGATTGCTGAGAGGAAAATTAAAGAGAATCTATCACGGGTTTTAAAACCCATAAGTTAATAGTGCTGCAAACAGATCTTTTTATATTTAGTTTTGAAATCTGAAATGGGGCTAGTCATGTTTTTAGTTTTCCAAATGCCCTCAGTCATGTGCTCTAATAAACTTCATTCTTACTGCTGCACTATAAGTTGAAGTTATATCACTCACCATCAACAGCCTAGCTACAAAACAATGGGTATGTAAGAAGATAACAGCTCCCTGACACAAAATAACAGCTCCCTGGTAGATATGAGAATATCACTATATAGTGAAAATCCAAGTCCCACTAAGACTACTTCAGTTACACTGAGTAGGAGAAACAATAGCTTATCTGAAAGCAATTCCAGTGTGGGTTCTTTCTGAAAGCACAGGATCAAGCAAACTGCCTGAGTTGGCTGCCTACACACCAATATTAAATGTAATATTCAGGAATACAATTTTATATGGTATTTTTGAGTGAATTATTTTTATTTACTTTTAAATTTATTAACACTGGAAACAAATATCACTGGTAATGTTTGCCCATAGCAACCAATCAGAACTTTGCTTTTGTTTTCTAACTTAGGTTACTGTTGAAATCTAATTGCTGAATTGCTGATTGGTTGCTTAGGCAACATCACTTGTGACGTTAGTTTCAAATGTTAATAAATACGCCCCATCTGTCTCATGCATGGGGATAGTCTATTGTTTCAGTTGTCAAGTATAACCCTCTGTACTGCCCAAGACTGCCACAATGTTATTGGATTGTCCTGATATTAGTTGTTTGGTGGTAGTCAGTCTTACCATGTCTGTGCCAAAGATAAACTTGCTTACTTGAATGGGGGCAATATCCTCCAACAACCAATCAGATGCTTGCTTTCATTCTTACTACACATGCTCAATAAATAATTGGTTGCCATGAGTTATCGAACAGGAGACAACTTCCCCCCCATATTTCTACATAACACTGTTTAATTAACATAGATTTGCTACATTACATTATCCATTATTATAACTCATCTATGATACAAAAACCATTAATTGCTTTTGGGCTGAAAATTTATACATTTATCATATGTTCCTTTTCCCTGTAATTAGTAAATAAACTTAGCATTCCCTTCCCTGGAGTGAAATGAATCATTCTGTTTTTATCTTTGCCCACGATTTGTAGATAAACTCAGTGCTGTTTCCCCCTTAGATTTAAACACATCAAAGAGAAAGTAATTGCCGACAATTGCTTAACACTAATTGCCTGCAAAGATGGCCCGACACACCAGTGCAGCATGCCTTAGAAAGTGTTTTCCCCTGACAGACAGAAACCAATTAAGGACACTGCTCTGGGGGGGAAATGCTTTTATACAGAATGTCCTACGTGCTACCCTACAGGGACATGCTGAGCGATCACTGTTCATTAGTAATGATCATGATTCCTTGTTGTGTTTCATTCTAGTAGGTTACATATGACTTAGCTCCTCACACTCAGGGACCCCTTGCAACTAGGGGACACAGAGCTTTACTGGATTTCACTAGTGGCAGAAAGTGTATGGGGTACTATAATGCATTGATGTCACAAGGTGAAGGCACATACTTACTAACCATCTTTGGGATAGAGTTTTCTTTAGTGGAGTCAAAGCAGTGGGGACTGCCCTGTGTCTTGCACATAGAGGGAACATCACAGAGCAGTAGTTGTTAGCAGGAAGAGTGCAGGAAACCGTCATGATATACTGCAATGCATGGCTTATAGTAGGAGTGAGGATAAAGAAGAGGCCAGTGGCAATAGCATTAAAGGTAAAGTTGGGCAAGATTGTAACACCAAAACTTTTACCAAACATATGAACTTCAGTCATTTTTAAGATACAACGCTCTACATCCTCTGAGGCTTGCCCTTAAAAGCAATTGAAGTGCATTAATATAGATGTGCAGATAGTTTTTGGTTGGCCCAGGCCATACCACAGTAAAGACCTGTCTTGGGATGGCTATATATGGCAGATGTTTCAGTAATGCCTGCTCCTTTTGATTACAGGTATGGGATCTTTTATCTGGAAACCCGTTATCCATTTTATCTAATTAATCAAAATTTTTACTGATTTCTTTTTCTCTGTAGTAATAAAACATTACCTTGTGTTTAAACCAATCTAAGATATAATTTAATCCTTATTGGAAGCAAAACCAGCCTATTGGGTTTATTTAAAGTTTACATGATTTTCTTTAGGCTCAAGGTATGAAGATCCAAATTATAGAAAGATCTGTTATCTGGAAAACTCAATCTTTTTTTAGGAAAAAGTCCCAAGCATCCTGGATAACTGGTCCCATACTTGTCCTAGTATTGAGTGAATTTGCATTTATACTGATACAAATACATGTACATCTTAAAATCTGTAGTAGGGTGATTGACTGCTGTACCCTTTTATGCAGTTCCACTGTCCCCTTCAGTGCTTTACACAGTAATGGGATACAAACAGCAAACATAATATTCCAGTACTTGCAAACAATAACAGCTGCATCTCATTGAAACAGACAAACAAAAATATTAAAGAATATTAAGAAACAATTCAATTCAAAATATAAGCGGTCTTCTTAAATTGGGTGTGCTTTCATAACATATTTTATTATGTTATCCTAATTAGCATTGTAATGTTTTCAAATTACCAAAAACAACTAATAAATACACAGTGTTCCTTCTGAGCAGTGTGTTTGTTTATACACGCAACTCTGAAAATATTATAGTCACATTAAATTAGCATACATGCTCCAATACTATTAATAATAATTTTTTTTCAGTTTCCTGCCTCGGTGCTACTATCATACTATTATCATATAATCAAAAGTTCATAGCAAAAATCTGCTGAATGAAAGCAAAATAATGTGTTATTTTAAGGCATTGGTGTTTCAGTCTATGCACATTCTTAGGATGGCATTACACATGTACAGGTATGGGACCTTTTATCCTGAATGCTCAGGACCTGGGGTTTTCTTGATAATTGATCGTAATTTGGATCTCCATACCTTAAGTCTACTAGAAAATCATGTAAAAATAATGTAAACATTAAATAAACATTAAATAATCCCAATATGCTGGCGTTGCATTCAATAAGGATTAATTATATTTTAGTTGCAATCAAGTACAAGATACTGTTTTATTATCACAGAGAAAAGGGAAATAATTAAAAAAAAAATTGATTATTTGGATAAAATGGAGTCTATGAGAGATGGCCATTCCGTAATTCAGAGATTTCTGGATAATGTAAATATTGGCAGATAATGTGAGACTAATACAGTGTCCACCAAATTCAGTATCAAGGCTAATATGTACAAGAGCAAAGATAAAGTCATTTTGACCCCAATTGCCTAAAGTGACACAATCTCAACTCTGAAATGTTAATTCTAAAAATGTTAACCGCATCTGATTTGCTATCACGTGCATGTGAAATGGCATTCATTTTGATGCTTTGGGTCCAGTTACAGCAATGCAACTCTTTGAGGGTCATTTATGTTTGCCCAAGTTTTTGTACTAAGGCAATCATAAAGAAAATCCCAAGCTTGGGCTTTTGTAAAAAGAAAAACTTCAGCAGATTGAAATATAAGGTCAATTAGATATAGAATCCCCATGCAATGATTATATGAAACCAAGAATAGAGTCAAGTGTTGCAGAATTCCCATTGGAGCATCCCCATGCATCAAATGTGTAGTCTTTGAAAAAACATTATTGTGCAATTATAATTTAGGAATCCATGTCTGTGGTCAGTCCTGGATTTGTAGAAAGACAACAAATGCTCGGGACTATGGCGGCAGGATTTTAGGGGTGGCATACCTCCCAGCTAAAGCACTAGAGATGAGCAGGAGATTTGATAGCCTAAAAAATTCCCCATATGCCAATAACCAGCGCTCCAGATCTGACTAAGGGAATTTCAGCATGTGTGAAGGGAAGGGGGCAGTCGCCCTAGGGATGCCCATTGTAAAACTGTCTGTGGTTGCAGGATTACTGATACAGTGCAGGACTACTGATACAGTGCTAGACATTGTAATCCAGCAACAGTTGGGAGGAGCAACAGTGTTGTGTTAAAGTCCCCTTTAATGATGTATCTCCTTTTAAATACCATTGCCTAAAAGAGTTAAGAACCCTTGGTCTAACATTACCCCTCAATTCTTCATCTTCTTTATATCACCATTTTAACACATTTTTTGCCTGTTTTAATTACCTAAGTTACTTTCTTTCACTTCTACTCTCTCTCTTTTGCTTACTGAATAATTCTCACCCAATTCACTCTACTTATCATGAGAAACCCCTTTATTTTTTGCTCTTTCCACCTGAATAAACAATACACAGCTAATTTTTATTCCTGAACAGTCTTCACCGGGTAAGGTATATTGTTATCACTTGCTGTGTTCATCTAAAGTATATAGCTGTTGCTAACCCTCTGTCTATAAGATAGACAACTTTCTCTCACTGGGCAAATTTGTACTGGGGCAGTAACTCATGGCAACCAGATCAGATGACTGTTTTCAGTGTTCAACCTGCAGTTGGCTGAATTAAGCTACTGTAATTGCTAATTGATTGCTCAAGGTTACTGCCCAGGTGCAAATTAGCTCAGTGTTTTTAAATGAGCCCCACTGTCCCTTTCTCTTTAAAATCAATTAATAATTAATTCATCTTTTTTATTACTATTTATATGTATTTATACATTTCCAACCTATTCTGCAGGGCTGCACAAAAAAGGTTGTATACAATGAACATACAGATTTTATAAACAAATACAGCAAACTGATTTGTTACAAAGTAACATAATATGCCGCGGAGCCTGGCAAGGTCGTACCCCTGTGTTTTGGATCATTGACATGTTGGAATGTCCAAGTATTCCCATGTGCAGCTTCTGGGCTGATGAGTGCAAATTTTCCTCCAGTATTTTTTGTATTTCACCTGAAGTTATTTGTGGGTTCTTCCTTGCATCCCGAACAATTTTTCTGGCAGTTGTGGCTGAAATTTCAGTTGGTCTATTTGACTGTGGTTTGGTTTCAGCAGAACCTCTAATTTTCCACTTTTTAATTAGAGTTTGAACACTGCTGATTGGCATTCTCAGTTCCTTTGATGTTTTCCACTAACTATGAATGAAAGAAAGGTTTTGTGTTAGCATTCATATTCTCTGAAAAATAGTTAAGAAATCATAAATTCTGCCAGGGTTATGTAAACTTATGATCAGAACTGTATATAGATGCCTTTACTAACAGCTAGCATCAGTGTAGCAAACCAAACAAAGCACTGGGCCAGTTTATCAGCATCAATTTCACTCTGGAGAACCACAAAAAATTCTGTGTTTTATTATTTTTTTCTGCACAACATGTTTCGGATCCAATGGTCCTTCATCCTTTTCTATATTTCATTCATATTATCATTCTGGTTCTCTAGTAAATCTTTATTTCCCACCGTTTGTATTAATGCTAATTCTGATTATTTGCCTATAAAAAAATACAGTTATTGCTGTGATTGTATCGTGTACATAAAAGCTGTTTCATATTTAGATTCTCCCTTTATAAGGCACACAGAGGTTCTTGTACTAACAGCTGTAGAAACCCATATAAAGCTTATGGTTGCTATGGGTTGTCGCATTGGGGATAATGTGCCCAATAAATAATCCCTACAGCCACCTTTCTTTTCTTATATGAGGCAAATTGTCATTCTGCATCTTTGGTGCAACATTATTTTTCAGCTTTACTGGTCCCATTGCAATCACTGAAATGTAATGCAAGCAAGGAGTTAATTATACAGCATTGGTTAACAGGACCCCCAGTGAGATTCTGTGGGCTGTAAAGGACAAAAAATGTCTGATCACACAGAATATTTGTTCTCCCTTCTCCATCTGCCTGCAGCCTCTCTCACCTCCCACCTCCTGTCGCTCAATCCCATGGCACAGATGTATTTTTACACAACAAGCCTGCATGAGATGAGCAATATTTTTCTTGCGCCTCAAGGAAGGCGATCTGTGCAGCAGAAGGGTAACCCAGAGAGCAGTGCCAGTGTAGACTGAAGCACATAGGGTGGAAGTCCAAGCAGAGATGGGAAAATACAGGGAGTAATAAAGAGACTTATCAGTATGTTGTGTTTTGTGTAGTGCTAGTACATAAATGTTTACAATTATTTCTATTCTCCCCCTTTTCTCATTTTCTGTAGCCACGAAGCAGTCATTTATTAACACTGCATTACTGGATACATGAGGATGTAGGCCAAACTAATTATGAGTGATCTGTCGCCAATACTAGTTCGGACCTTCAACCAATGATGACAAAGAAAATGCTGGCGAATAACACTGCTCCTAAACTGTTGTTAAAGGAGTTGTTCACCTTAACTTTTAGTTTCATGTAGAGAATGATATTCTGAGACTATTTGCAATTGGTTTTCATTTTTTAGTTTTTTTATTCAACAGTATGCAGTTTCAGGAATCTGGTTCCTAGGGTCCAAATTACCCTAGCAAGCATGCATTGAGACTGGAATATGAGCAGGAGAAGCCCTGCATAGAAAGATGAATAATAAAAGTAGCAATAACAATACATCTGTAGGCTTACAGAGCATTGTCTTTTTAGATAGGGTCAGCGACCCCCATTTGAAAGCTGTAGAGAGTCAGAAGAAAAAGTCATAAAAAAACTTTAGAAAATAGACATTCTATAACATATTAAAGGTTAACTTAAAGGTAAATCACCTTTTTAAATATGGGGATAAATGAGCAAATCTAATCTATAACCATATTGCATAATCCACCAGCGTTTTTTCCTCATCCTTTCTCAGTATACCAAATTCTACTACCTATAAGTATATAAGACAATAAATATTACATTTTATTTTCAAAACGCCTCATAGCTGTCTACAAGAGAAGCAATAAAAGAAATAAGAGGATTATGTTGCCTAGTTTTCAGCTTTTTTTAGCTGATTATAACTTGCTATGCCATGCATTAATGTCAAACGCTGCTGCCAGACGTGCTGGTCATGCCCTCGAATAGATACCTTGTTAGAGAATTGTTTCACTTAAGACTGACGGCACAACTTGGGAATATACCTAAAAAACCTTGGCAGAAATTTCCTAGCACTGCTGAACTGGAGACGCTGCACATACAATTGGTGACTGTAATTCCAGTTGCTCATCACTGTTAGATACTGTATATTAGGACTTGGAATGAATGAAAATCTTCAGTTCCTGCCTTCTCGGTCTCATCTTTTGGTTTAATTTCTTCTCTCCTTTTTCTCACATCTTCCTTTCTGTTCTTAATCCCTTCTCTGTGTCTATCCTGTTGTTTGCCTGTCACACAAGCCACACTTATTTGTTTAGTTAAGAATGATTAGTCAAACCTTGGGAGATTTTGCCTATGAGAAATCAGCACTCTAGTTCAGCGTGAGCAAGAGTTTTAAGCAAGCTACAGAATATTAAGTACCACCGAAAGAAAATAGGTTCACTATAAAATTCCCAAAGCCAACATAATATCAGCCGGTGTAAAGAAAATATTAGCATGAGAAAAGGGAGCCTGCTGCAAACATTACAGAGTGGGTCAGAAGATTCAACACACAAATGATTAAAATTAACCCAGAAATAGTATAATAGTTATATGTAATAGGTGTGTGTAGTTCATAAACAACCCTAAATAGCAGTACATTTAAAAACCAGTACAGATATGTGGAAACCTTTTATTCAGCTCTGAATTACGGAGAGCCATCTCCTGTAGACTCAAATAATCCACATTTTAAAAGTTATTTTCTTTTTTATTTGTTACAATAAAACAGCACTTGATCCAACATAAGATATAATTAATCCTTATAGGAAGCAAAAGCAGTCTGCTGGGTTTATTTAATGTTTACTTGATTTTCTAACTAAGGGACAGTCTTATCAAGGGTCGATTTGAAAATTTGAATATTTAAATTTCAAGTTTATTTTAGTGTAATTTGACTAGGGAATAGTCTAAATTCGATCCGAGTTCCCTGAATCTGCCCGTGTGACCTTACCCTAAAACAGAGAAGATCCAAAACTTCAGTGGAGGGAAATTGTTGTGTGATTTTCATCTCAGCAGAACTTCTATTTAGGACAGTCCATTTCTCAGTGCAGACACCAAGGCCTGACTGATAACATCGCTTCTGTGTTTCATGGCTGTTATTCCAGGAATATTTTGCAGATGTAATGCATTTTAAATAGAAACAGAAACTACAAACAGTCTAAGACAACTGTGAAGGTTTCAGTGCGCGTTATTCTTGTACACTGTGCAACATTATTCCTGTCTGTTTTTTTTTTGTGCCACATGAGGAGCTTATATATTCACATTGTGAGGCACTAGCTAATTTGAAAATAAAGGTCATAGCATTCATTGTACTGTATGTACTGAGTGATAACGTCTCTCAATAACATTCACTAGCAATCATTCTCCCCTATATGGCTGCAGTTTATTTCAGCTATGCTGGGTAAACAGCAGGTCATTAAACATGGCCTGGAATACAGGGTGCAAAGTGAAAACAAATTAGGCACAATCTAATGTGATTTAAACCTTGCACCCTGCCTTCCAGTCTAGATGAATTGTAGCTGGTGAATCATAGCTGATGTAGGGACCGTTAGGATTGCTATGCCTTAAATCCCTAACCTTTCTTTAGTTACCAGGCAAAAGTCTATTTTCCATTTAAGTATTTAGGGGTCTGTTTACTAAAGTGCGTTAAAAATTGGAGTAATTTGAGTATGAAAGAGTATGTGTAGAAAGAGCAGCTGAGCTCCAACGAGGATTTAAGTAGGGAGGAGCTTCCCAAGGCTTCTTGATTTGCCTTACAGGTAGGGATCACAGTGAATAGGGTTCCGCAGCCTGTATATCCAGTTTTTTTATTTTTACACTGAACTGTCCCTTTAACTCAACTCTCAATCAACATTAAAAAGTAATAGTGCATTATATTAAACTGTGCTCCAATTCTTCTAACTGCTCAATTTCACCTTGCGGAGTTCATCCTGGAATTTCGCTCTTGCCTCTTTGCTTTTTTTTTTCAGAAAAAACATTTAGGGGCAGATTTATCAAGGGTCAAAAGTGAAAATTCAAATTTCAAATTTTTTTAATGGCCAAAACGGTCAAATAAGACTAGGGAATTGTTAAAATTCAATTCAAGTTTTTAAAATATTTGAATTAAATTTTCGAGATTTATCATAAAGTGGCCCTTTAATAACTCGACTATTCTCTACCTTAAACCTGCTCAATTGCTGCTTTAGCCTATGGAAGACGTCCTGGGGTCAATTTGGAGTTTCTGAGAAAATACGTGAATCAAATTCTATTTGAATTTTCAAGTCCATCCTATTTACCCAAGTTTGCTAAATTTGATTTTTTTTTTTTAATAAATTCGAGTTTATGAGAGTTTTAAATGAACTCGAAAATTTGACCCTTGATATATCTGCCCCTTAAAAAAAGACAAAAAAATGTTAGATGCAGCAGTTCACCCAGGTGGTAACGCTTAGATATATTAAGGGTCAAGTTGTGTTTTCCAAGAAAAGAGTATTTTTGTGTCAAATATTGATTATCTGAGTAAAAACTTTTTTTTACATTTTTTATACCCTCATCCTGGAAATAGCTTGAATCTGAAAATACACCATCTAAAACCTTTAAATGTCACAAAGAGGTCCCTTAAACCATCTGAAGATGTTAATAGCCTTCATGAAGTTTTTTCTCCAGAGGGTTTCTCTCGAAAACTCGATCTATTCAAGCAATTTTATTTTCTTATCACTGCAATTCAATGAATTTTTTAAAAAAGTTTTCAGGTGGTTAACCCGAACTTTCGTTTTTTCTTAAATTAGAAACCATTCGAGTTCATTCAAGGTCTAAAAAAAGCTCACATATATCTAAAATTTGACCTTTGTTAAACAAGCCCCTTGATATGATATAATAACTGCTCTAGAAGACTAACCAGAGCTCTTTCCTGATTGGACATTACAGTTGCTTTATGGGTTCAGTTATACTTATGTTAATAAATGTGTATTGCTGACTTTACCAGACATTTAACCTTTAATATTCTCTTAGTAATTTAAAGGAAAACTATACCACAAAAATGAATACTTGAGCAGCAGATAGTTTATATGAAATTAAGTGAAATATTAAAGAATCTTACCAAACTGGTATATGTATACAAGTAAATATTGCCCTTTTACATCTCTTGCCTTGAACCACCATTTCGTGATGGTCTGTGTGCTGCCTCAGAGATCACCTGACCAGAAATATTTCAACTCTAACTGTAACAGGAAGAAGTGTGGAAGCAAAAGATACAACTCTGTCTGTTAATTGGCTCATGTGACCTAACTTTATAGTTTGTTTGGTATGTTTGTGTGCACTGTTGAATTCTAGGATCCCAGGAGGCTGTCCTTATTTTTTAAAATGGCTATTTTTATGATTACCCAGTGGCACATGCTACTGAAAAGTATATTATTATGAAAATGGTTTATTTACATGAAGCAGGGTTTTACATATGAGTTGTATCATGTAATATCTTTTTATAGAGACCTACATTGTTCAGGGGGTATAGTTTTCCTTTTTTAAAAAAAAAAAGGCAAAATAAAAAAAAGATTGTAAAGTGAGTGGGCAAATAAATATTTTTGTGACCATAACTTGATCTTTTAGATTTTGGAAGCTGCTTTATGAAACTGTACTAAGTCTCATTAAATACTCCTGGTCCCCCCAGGAGGTAACCGTGACAACCAGATGAAGGGAGCACCTGTGCATTAGCATTTATCTTTCTGCCCACCTCCTCTCCACACCAGGTCTGTGAATATAGAAAGGAAATAGGATTAAACAGCCAAAGCAGCCTCGCACAGCAAACAGTACATTGCTATCAACAGCTGTGCCCAACCCTAATATCAAACGCCATACAGGCGAGGGGGGAGGCCTCAGCAACAGAGAGATGAGAGAGAGCAGCAAGAAAAAGAGGACCCCAGCAACAGAAATAAGGGAGGGGAAACAAGAAGGGATATAGAAAAAATGCAATAAAGACTAAATGAGAGGGGGGATGTCCAGGCAGAGAGGAATGGAGGAGGCAACATACTTTGCCTGGTCTGTGTTTTTAGAACATTGAAAAAAGATGACTGTTGGAATAACAAGAATTTAAAAAAAAAAAAAAAAAAAGAGGGAATCCATAACTTACCATTGTATTTTAGTTAGTTATTTCATCTAGTTATAGCAGTAGACCCAATCTATCCTACACTTTCTATTGTTGAGACTCATGTGTTGGCTGTACTGACAACTGAGAAGGCTTATAGGAATGGCAGGATATTAATGCAAACAAATGAATGTACTTACTGCAGATCCATGTTTATACTAACACATACTTGAATAAAACACACTACTAACATGCCACCTATACACACAATCAGTCCTTCCCTCCTTGTCTGCATCTAATACAATTTCCCCTACCAATGACATCTCCTTACCAACATATCAACATTATTCATTACTAGTAAAAAGTCATTTATTTGCCATATTTACATATATACAGGTTTTTGAGTGAAATAGGCACAATGGAACAAGTGCTTGGGGTGGGTGATGGCAGAAGGCTGGTGATGTAAATGGAGAAGGGAGATATGGAAAGGAAGAAAGATGTGATACATACAGTAGATGCAAAGCAGTAGGCGGTCAAAAGGTGCTGGAGTAGGAAAGGATCATCACTTACAAACTGATTTACTAAAATTCAACACAAATGTTTTCATGCAAAATCATGTGAATATATAACTTGTGTCCTGAGTAAGACTTTTCGATGAACAGTCATTTTAAGAAAATGTATTCCAGGACAAAAAAAATTTTTCAACTGAACTTTTAGAAAAAAATCCTTAAACAAATTCGAAAAATTGTTTGGTTTATTGCAGGAAAACAGGTACTTGCTACCAGTAAAGAATAAAGGCCATTGCTAATTTGCATATGAAAAATAATTTTGAATGTTAGTAGATCGGCCCATAGTCTGCAAATTATAGATAGTTACCTGATAGAATGGTGAGGGTTATTGTGATATGGAAAAGTAAAGCCACAAATTGGATTCCAAATTATGAGAAGCCCTTCACATTGGAAAGAGACTGAGGTATTAAGATTTCTTCTGGATGAAAGTTATAAGGGGCCGTCTTGGCATTCAGGGCCCAATTCAAGCTTAGTATGTCAGTATTTGTTCAAAGCACTGACTAAGGTGGTGAGTGTTACGGCAGGACCAAAGTAGCTATCTTACAGCCTACAGCAGTGGTATGTGGCAACATGTTGCTCACCAAGCCTTTCGTATGTTGCTTCAGGTGGCCTGGAAGTTTTTGTTGCATAAACACCAAGTTTGGACCCCCACCCTGCAGGCCATGTTAACTTTTGCAGGCTGAAGTCCACAGCCAGATATATACTCGAGCCATTTACAAAAACTTTTATCTCAAATACAATTTAACCAGGAACTGCTAGCTTAGGTTGCAGAGAGCAAACACTAAGGTGATATACATAGCTGAAACACCTATTCAAACAATTATTGTTATTAAATATCTGTATTAATCTGCCATACCAACAAGATATCAGTGGGAAATTTGTAAACATGGCATTTTCTTATAGTTTGGCTTCTTGAGTAAGTGATTTACATGAGTTGTCCGCAAATCTGTGTTTTTGCTCATTTAAAAAGGCCCCCAGGTTTCAATGCAGAACTTGGCTAAGGGTCCCCTTACCCGAGAAGGATAATGGAGGACTGGCTTCTACCTTTGCAACCGATTATGAATTAAATGCATGTATATATAGGACAACCTAAGATAATAACTGCTTTCATGGTGGACTTCCCTTTTAATGACATATAGACAAAAAGTTGGTTGACTGTATTATTTATAGACACTGACAACTGGAAAGAAGTCTCATAGGTTTTGGCCGGGATTTTAGGATACAGTCAAAGCCAGTTCACAAATGTACTACCTTCTGTTACCGTACCGTAACACGGTTGAAAATAAAACATTTTCGTTTTTTAGTTGACACTATTGATCTATGCATTCTTTTTGACACTTATTTAAGTTTAAATTACTACTAGGAAATAACCTTGACATATATCTCACAACACTATTGCTAAATAATTGATTACTGCTCAGTGATAAAGGTGTTGTAGAGCTGGAAGAAAAAAATATCCTGGAGAGTTCCTCTTCCTTATTAATGTCATTGCCATTTGTAGGAGAAGCTTCATTCAAATGTTATTACATTTTCAATGTGTTGTCCGCAGCATATCCAATAGATAGTGGTGGAGCTGTTTATGTGAATTCTGTGCAAAACATCACACACACACAGGAGGGATTGTACATGGCAAAGGGATCTTTGAGATAAGATGCCATGACAAGATGCACCATGGCACATTTTACAGAATTTAATTTAAGAATGTAACAGAAATAAACTATCATTATTTAAATGGAAAACCATGGCGGGACATGTTAATCATCTAAATGCATTTCTCCTGTGTATAAACAGGAGGTTTTGGTGTGAAAATGCATACTTTCACATTTCCATTTTGAAATCCAACGAACAAAGAACAAAGTTAGTTTTGGACTAAGTTTTTCTCTGCCTGGCTGTGTTTCTGCACAGACAGAGAAACAGCCTGGTGTGCCCATTTTAGTCAGCTGACCAGTTACTCATGGACAACATGTTACTCATCAACCCCTTGGATATTGCTCTAAGTGGCCTATGACCGTTTTTTTGCAAGTCAAGATCAATTTTTTATGCTTTTTGACCTGGTGCCAGAGGAATCTTTTGACTATAATTTATAATGGGTATTACCATCCTGGACCTAGTGAAAAAAAATCAATGGTACAATTTGAAAATGGTGATAAATGGATTAATAGTCCTGTTTAGCTTTTGCAAGATGAAGGTTTATTTGGGCTATGTGCACCTGGACTCCCATAAGAAATGGAGAATTTACTCCATGAATAACTCATAAACACACTCTGTATTTGTATTCTGATAAAGTGAGTTTCAAAAATGAAGAAAGTCATATTCAGATTATACATGAAGAATTACATATACCCAAATGTTCTCTGCCTGACTTATGCCACTGGCTGCCAAGCAATACTTACCCTGCCCATAGATTTCAAGATGAAGCCTAAATTTCTGTGCTTCACGATTGCCTACCTTTTGAATCGGCTCTTAAAAGAAAAAGACAGTTCTATCACCCTATGATTTATAATGCAATGCAATTTATTTATATGTTGTTTAGAAAATTCAAACAATGCTTGAATATAAAAATGTGGTTATACCCAAAATACTTTCCAGTGTGCTAGGTAGAAATGATGCCCTCAATAAATAATGCTCACACGACCACCATTGTTTCAAATCATTGCAAATATCTCTTTGGCCACTACAGGATTAATTTAACAAGTGGAAGACACAGGACCAAGTGCAAACAAATGTGTGCAATGCCCAGTCTTTTTGCACCCTGCCTTCAACTCTTTTTGAACAAGTCTCTAAGCTCCGTTTCTAAGTACAGAGAATACCACCCTCTTGAATACAGAATTTGGCAGAAAATATTCATGAGGAGCAGTAAGGACAGGGCTGGATCTTGAACAAAGTGCAGAAATGGTGCACTTGCATCCTTGGTGCTCTTGCCCTACTGCCTGTGATCTTTATGACCACTTCATTCTAAGTAATCTATCCATTACACAGTAAGGTTGGTAAGGTAAAGTCTGCCACACCAGTGTAATGAATAGCCAAGTAAACCAGGACACCAGAAATGCACAATAAACAGTTGAAAAAGGAGGATGAAAAACCATTGCAAATGTTATCATTGCCTGCACCCGTTTCTCATAACAGTCAATTAACTTGTTTTTCTTTGTTTTCCAGGGACATTGGGGGCAAGTACTCCCTGGTGGTGATGGGCTAAAAAGCCATGCTTTAGGAGGATTCCAGTGACTACATAGAGTTATTACTATTCCAAGAGGGTTGGAGTACCTCAGGTGTGAAGGACACCGAAAGTATAAATAATAGAGAAACCAGTTTGTTCTCCTTCAAGAGCACCCTTCTTTGATTGCTCCCCCTTTAATGACCCTTTTATGTGCTATGACCTGTGACCACCAGCCTCCAGATGTGAGGCACTCATCCATTAATTTCAGTATCAATATACATCACTACGCTGATCCACATATTTTAATTTTTAAATTTATAAACAAGCAAAAGTGACAAAAATGCAACTGAAAAACTATGAGAATGTGGCATAAAATACATATATACTTTTCTATCAAATAATTTTTAAAAACAGAAACCCAAATTACAGATGTGTTATATTTTCTAAACATTTGATAATAAGGAAATAACATTAATGCACAGTTTCAACACAGAGCCTTTAAATGCCTTCCATGTTTACTGGGAATTGAATTTCTGGGAGGAAGGGTCAATTACTGTTTACAGTCTGAGATATGTCTTAAGTATTTAAAAGACCAAATATTATGGCGGATAACCTAAACCCAGGAAAAGACTGAAAAATGTGAGGGTTCATACACAACCCACAGGCAGGTCCAAGTTTGATCCCTTCTGCCCCAAGGCCAGCAGTCCTCTACACCCCTGCTTAGCACCCACTCCTCCTGTCACACTTCACAGTTTTGTAATAAGAGTGTTATGGAGGTTGGGGCTAACAGTTTAAGCAAAATCTCACAGGGAATGAGAAAGTCTTGTTAAAACAGAACAGACGCACTTGCAAAATATTTGTATCTCTATAGGAGAGACATAACACATTCATCATGCAAGTGATGAAATTCTTTGAGAAAAATTGCTCTGCTGATGTTTTTAGAAACCCTCTTGACTTAAACCACTGGGCCAGAAGAACAGTGACTAAATTATTAGTGAATCTGATCTTGCCTACCGTGTTCATTGCAGGCCAGCAGCTGTATTTGTGGCCAGGCAACCAGAGCCGGCTACATCTTACTTAAAGGAGAAGGAAAGTCTTTATTTACTTGGAGGTGCCAAAAGTTAGCCACCCCAAGTGATTATATATACTTGCTTGAAACCCCTTTTTCTTCTTATGGTGTGCATGCGCAGTAGCACGAAATACAAATTTTGAGTATAAAGTCGGCTATTTCGTTCTACTGTGCAAGTCTCTGCCTTGGGAAATTTGAAGATAGAAGAAGTAATCCGAACGCTCCTTTGTGCTAGGGTTGCCACCCAGCCGGTATTTTACCGGCCTAGCCGGTAAAATACCAGCAAAGGCCGGTATTACAAATTTACCGGCAATGTAGCTGCCGGTAAATTTGTAACGCCACTTTAAAAAGGCCCTTACCCTGCCTAAATTCAAGTTAAAACTTACCTTTCTCACAGTCTTCAGCCGATCGTAGGACGTGGCTCCGCCCATGCCCCGCCCCCTTTGACGGCACTCTCCGCACCTTTGTAGCCCCGCGCCCGCCTCCCGGTAAAAAATTTTACCAAAGGTGGCGACGCGCGTCAATAACGACGCGACGCGCGTCAAAAATTACGCGCGACTCGTTTCACGAATCGGCTGGAAATTCGAGAATTTTTCGGCGAAGCGAAACGCGGCCGTTTCGCCCATCACTAATACCTACTAGTTATGCAGGTTAAGTATGGGATCTATAATGCAGAATACACGGCACAAGGGGGTTTCTGGATAAAGGCTCTTCCTGTAAAGTTAATCACCATATCTTAAGTCTGCTAAAAAATAAATTTAAAAGTTATTTAAACCCAATAGGATTGTATTGCCTTGTAGTTTACCTTTTAATTGATTGGAATCAATCTAGCATAAATCCACATGGTAGCAAAACAAACATTGCTTGAAGTTATGGAGAAACACCTTTTCCAGAATGATTTATTAAATAATCAAACTATAGTAGTGAATTAGGCACATACACACACAGGATGCATGTGCTGTATTTCTCTTCTATTTTGTAGCTCCAACAACATCCAGGAAAAGGAATCGCCCTATTCTTGACATTGATGATACAGAGCAGCCGTCTTCAAAAATGTAAATAATAATACCACCTGTACTGTAACTGTACTGTAAGGTAAGCTTGAAAAAACAGTTATTTAGATTTGATTCTTTGGACCCAGGCACATGGCCTGTATAACCTCCTAATGCTTTTCATTGTGATTTTTGCAGGACATCAATGCAAACATGAAGTGAGCAAAAGGAAAACTTCAGAAGAATGAAATATGCAAAGAATAGGGTGGGTGGTGGGTTTACTACAGCAACCAATCACATGTTTAAAAGATGCAGGGCAGAATTTGTATCTTCTAGCAAGCACCAAGGAGCAATCAACTTCCTACTTCCTCTGGTCTTCTCAGGGCTGCGTATGGAAAGCCAAACTTTATTGAAAAAGTCAGCTATTTTGCTCTGGGCATGCAACATCCCTGGGAAATTTGAAAATTAAAGCAGCAGGAAGTTGATCTCTCCATGGTGATCCATAAAAGAACCCCGGACCGGTGCAGTATTCAGCTGATAAGAATACCGGCCCGGTGAATAATGTAGGTAAAAGTAGTCATTTATCACCCCAAAGTGTAATATCCCTTTCCTTCTCCTTTAAACATTGCATAAACCCAACAGGATTGTTTTGCCACCAATATGGATTTATTTAGCTTAGTTTGGATGAAGTACACGGAGCACCGGTCTGGGATATCAGGTAAGTACAAGTAGTCACTTGGGGGTGCCTAACATTTAGCACCCCCAAGTGTAAAATCCCTTTCCTTCTCTTTAAGGAATGGGTATCCAAATTATAAAGATCCCTTGTCCATTTATTTTGGAAATTCCGTGACTTTCGGCGCATGCACAGTAGTTCTACACCTGCAGATTCCTTCTACTGCACAAGCGCCCGCAAACTCTGGTCAGTACAGGATGACAGGACCTGTAAAGAGGGGCAAGTAACAAGTTAGAGGCATTTGCCCGGGGGGGGGAGAAGGGAGGGGCATACATAGGGAAGGGGGGAGGGTTTTCTCACTTACAGGTTGAATTCTCCTTTAAAGAGGGAGGTCTGAGAATTTGGTGGTGGTAAGGTGGTATCCCTCATTTGGAAACTCCAAATCCAGAGAATTCCATAAAGTTTTAATAAATCCATATTGGTAGAAAAACAATTCTATTGAATTTAACATGTAAATGCTTTTTAGTTGACCTAATGTACAGTATTATCAAAATTACAGGAAAACCCCTATCCAGAAGGTCAGGTTCCAGGCATTCCAGATAACAGATCATACCTGTACATCATCTCATACAAAAAGGGCTGTTTTAAATAGCTGCCGCCTAAGGGAATTATTTTACCTTGTTATAGAAGTAGGATATTAAATGCATCTGAGAAGCAGAACGGCAGTTAAATAGGACATAGGGTGTGGGATCTGCCACCTTGATGAGACAAGAAAAGTGCCAGAGCTCACTGAGCCATCGTTAAAAGTTTTTCACCTCACATCTCATGTTAGAGGCTCCAACGCTAATTGGAAAAGCTTTTTTCCCTGCACAGCATCCTGGGACTGTGAACTGATGAATGTTGAGAAGAAAAAGAAAAAAAAATGCAAGTCAAACAGAGAGGGGCAGGAGAGGGAGAGAGAAAGTAGTTGAAAAAAGTGAGAAGAGAGGGGGAAGACTGATTGTTATAGTCAAATATTGCTACAAAATAATGGCAAAAAATACAGCTACTGTATATCGCAGAAATACTCTTTCATTAAAGGTGCACTAGCTCTCCAAATTACCCCCCTTTTTAAAATACGCACTTCCAATTAGTTTTGGGCAAATTTCTGTTACTAAATATATCTATAATCCAATATCTGATGTTAATTGTGCAGTTTTCCTGTTTCACTAAATTCTTCTCTTTTCAAGTCTAATAATATTACTATGGGTTCAAAATCTTGCAGTGAAATAAACAATGGCACATAAAAATAAGCACATTTGCATCTGGGCAGTAACCTACTGCAATCAATCATAGTAACATAGTAAGTTAGGTTGAAAAAACACGTTCATCAAGTTCAACTTTTTAACCTGCCTAACTGCTAGTTGATCCAGAGGAAGGCAAAAAAACACCATCTGCAGCCTCTCCAATTTACCTCAGAGGGGAGAAATTCCTTCCTGACTCCAAAGGCAATCCAACTAGTCCCTGGATCAACTTGTACTATGAGCTATCTTCCATAACCCTGTTTTCCCTCACTTGCTAAAAAGCCATCCAACCTCTTCTTAAAGCTTTCTAATGTATCAGCCTGTACCACTGATTTAGGGAGATAATTCCACACCTTCACAGCAATCACTGTAAAAAAACCCCTTCCGAATATTTAGGTGGAACCTTTTTTCTTCTAATCGCAATGAATGACCATGTGTCAGCTGGAAAGACATACTGGTAAATAAAGCATTAGAGAGATTATTATATGATCCCTTTATATATTTATACATAGCTATTATATCACCCCTTAAGTGCCTCTTCTCCGGTGTGAACATCCCTCATACTGTACCTAAGATTTCCCATACCTTTTACCAGCTTAGTTGCCCTTCTCTGTACCCTCTCTAATACAATAATGTCCTTTTTGAATGATGGAGACCAAAACTGTACAGCATATTCTAGATGGGGCCTTACAAGTGCTCTATAAAGTGGAAGAATGACCCCCTCCTCCCGTGAATCAATGCCCCTTTTAATACAGCTTTGTCTTTGATGCTGTGGACTGACATTGCTTGCTACAACCAAGTTTATTTGCTAGGATTCCAAGGTCCTTTTCCATAATGGATTTGCCTAGTCCAGTCCCATTAAGGGTATAAGTGGCTTGGATATTTTTACATCCCAGGTGCATGACTTCACATTTATCACTGAATCTCATTTGCCACTTAGCTGCCCAGATTTCTCAAGATCCTGTTGCAAGGATGCCACATCCTGGATGGAATTAATTGAGCTGGATAGTTTTGTGTCATCCGCAAACACTGATACATTACTTGCAATACCCTCCCCTAAGTCATTAATGAACAAGTTAAATAAAAGTGAACCCAATACCAAGCCCTGAGGGACCCCACTAAGAACCTTACTCGAAGTAGAGAATGTAACTGACACACACCTTTTGTACCCGATCCTGCAGCCAGTTTCCTATCCACGTGACTTCATTAAGTCTCTGTATTTTAGACAGCACCAATCACGAGTTTTTTTCCATAAAATGCCTTTATTAAGACATGGGCTCTGACCCAGAACACTGGCAACGTTTCAGACCGCCATTAGTCTTTTTTCAAGCCATTGGTCTTTTTTCAAGCAACAGATCACCTGACCATATTTCAACTCTAACTGTAACAGGAAGAAGTGTGGAAGCAAAAGACACAACTCTGTCTGTTAATCGGCTCATGTGACCTAACTTTATAGTTTGTTTGGTATGTTTGTGCGCATCGTTGAATCATACAATCCCAGGAGGCTGTCCTTATTTTTTAAAATGGCAATTTTCCATTTGTGATTACCCAATGGTACATGCTACTAAAAAAGTATATTATGAAAACTGTTTATTTACATGAAGCAGGGTTTTACATACGTTTTTTTATGCAATATCTTTTTATAGAGACCTACATTGTTTAGGGGGTATCGTTTTCCTTTAAATGCAGCTTCTGTCCCAACAGATTTGTAGGTTTTTTTTCCCTCCTCTTTCCTATTAACTTCTTTACTTCTGTATTAAGCCACATAGGGCGATTCATAGAGCTCCTACATTTAAGGAAAGGAAAAAATCAATACCTATCTCCCAGTATTGTACTCCCCAAGACGTCCAAATTCGCTATGGTAGAAAGTCACGTAGGCCATTCTAATCGGGTAGAATCCCTCTCCTTGTTCGGATTGCTTATTTAGTTTGGCAGGCACCATCTTAGAATGTGACAAAGGCTTCTTTCACCTCCTTCTCCTTATTGCGCATGCACCAAAAAAGAATAGTTGCCCCCAGGAGTGTGTCACTACTGACATAGTGCTCAGTAGAAAGCAGTGCAAGCGGCTCAGTAGTGGTAGTGTCCCCTCGCAGCAAACCACAAGCGCTAGATGCAGAGTGTTTGCTGTACTTACTATAATTAAATCATACAGCTCACGTGTCTCCTGTTACTAGATGCTTTGAATGCGATAGAGTAGGGGGCATGTGCTTTAGGGTGATGACATGCGCATATTCAGATTTGAATGCGCATCGTCATGATTTAGAGAGAGGCATCACCCACAGGACATGCACAGTTTATCTAAACTATACTCAAGGCTGCCTCGGGCAGCAGGAAAGAAGAAGACAGTGAAAAGCGTGACGTCACCCGAGTCACACACTGCAGTCTTCCTACGAGCTTAACTGCTTCTAGATGAGACCAGGGAGAAAACTTCGAAAACACTAAGTTCTATGTCCGCACGACTTTGCATAGAAGCCTATTTATGGTTTGCCTTTCCTTCTCCTTTACGGGAATACATTGAGCACAGTTGTGATAACCATTTCTGTTCTGTGTTTTTAGCTGAAAACATAATGCCCCAATCAATGCTCTGAAGGGCAGGCCTCAAGACACTTACATTTTTCAAAAATTCATGGTTTTTGTTGCCCCAGTATATATTTGTTTTTTGCCCCAGACATTAAATGATAGCACATTAAGGTCACTATTACCCAAGGGTTCAATAACTTGCACATTTGCTATAAGTTCTGGGTCATTTGAGATCACTAGATCAACAACCTGTAAGTCTTCTGCCCCCTCATTTTCTAACAACCTCCTCCTTTATATAAGCTTTTAAATCCTGTCTAACAAACAGACATCAAATGTTTGCTTTCATTATTCAACCTATAGATGACTGATAAAAGCCAATTGCTGATTGGTTGCTATTGGTTACCCATTAGCATATTTGGGGAGATTTAGTCACCTGGTGACTAATTGCCTCTTCTTCTTGGGGGCAACAACCTCCCTGAACTGCCTTCCCCATACTGAAATGAAAAATTGCCTGCGGCAATGCACTTGTGGCGCTTTGATTTCTGAAGTTGCCTCACGAGGAACTCACGGGTGACTTTGGAAATTTAATTGCCGTGAGTGCATTGCGCTGGCATTTTCTCATTATACTAGATACTAAACTTAAAACCATTGTAGAATTCGACCAATAGTAAATCTGCCCCTATATGACACTTAATGATAATTAACTAAACTTTCATGTTTTTTTATATTTTCATTGTCTTATTTGATATGTTTTCCTCTTTCTTTGTGAAAACTTTTCTTATATTTGGTCACAAATTTAGTTATGTACAGGTTTTTTTTGTATTTTGATGTTAATGTTATAAGATGTTTTTCATTTATATGTATGGTCCCCTCTAAATTTTTGCTTGGATTTACTAGTCAATTCCCCTCTCCCTTTTTCTATTTTGGGTTTGGTTTTCCAGGGATTCTTTTCCCAGAAGGACCATGAGTAGGGTTTATCATGTTACAATTTGGTATCAATGCATAGTATGTATGTATTTTAGGCACATAATAATCTGTTTATTGTGATTACTGCTGTTACATCATAAGTCTGGTTTGAGTTTTTCAGATATTAAAATTGTAACATTATTTCAGTATATGCTAATTAGTGGATAGATCCACACCAGTGAGCAAACATAGGTGCAGACCCTATCTTTTTTCCCCCACGATTATGTATTTTTTCAGTGATTTTCATATTTTTATATTCAAGAAAAATCTCAAACTGCTTAAAATCCTGATTACCAAAAAACACTTGATGGAAAGCATCTTGATTATCAAGTTTTATTTTTTGCAATTGTTATGGTGAAAAAAACCTCTGCTGCTATTTGTGTAAATAATGGCAAATCACTCCTGCAAATATGAATAAATACAACTGAAATGGCTAATTTATAACCAGGCTGACTAAATCCTGGGTTATACTGCATTAACAGGTGCACTTGTAGGGCCTTATTTTGGAGGGTTTTTTTTCTTAAACGAATGTGATCATATTTATTTAAAAATACAAACGTATACAACTCAAATAATTAAAATAATTGAAAAAAACTAATACCTAAAAAAATTTACTTCACAAAAAAAAATAAATCGAATGAATAAATATTTTCAATTTTGCTTTGGATGGATCCCATTGACTTCATGAACTTCCAAGCTTTTAGATACCAAAGTTTTATATTCAAGTTTTTCAACTTTATTTTAAATTATCATTTGAGTTTGTGAAAAAAAAACAAATCATGGAAAAAATTTTATATTTTTACCATGCTGTAGTTGAGGCACCAAAATAAGCCCCAGCTCAAATAAAGCTCAGACTTTGGAGCTGACTCAAGCAAGCGAGTGCCTCTAGAATTAACACTAGTTCAGAACCTACCAAAACATTAACATGTGTTTTCAAATGTTACATATTTTGTACTCAAATTGTTTCAGCTACATCCAGAAATAGTGATAATGGCTTATTTCAGTCTCATGGTGCACTCTACCAGTTATTTTCAAGAAGGATTCACTTTAGGCTATTTGAAATATTTAGTTCCCCCTCTGACAGGACCAGAAAAGTAATTTTTATCTAAAAATGTTCTTTGAATATCACAAAGGCGCAATTCATTTTTAGGTTCTGAGGACTGGAATTCACTAGCATTTACACAAAGTTCAAGTTGTCCCAGTAGATGTTGTCATATCAAATTCTAAAATTAGAATACATCTTGGATATTAAGGTTACAAACTGTTGTTTACAAACTGCTTTTGATTAGACTAAATTTGGAAAAATATTTTACACTGGATAAAATTGGTTTGGCGATAAGAACATCTATCCTAAAGATAAAAAATATGGTGCTCTTACAGATCAAATTAATGCTTTGTGAAAATGTGGGTTACTTGATTTAAAGTGAGTTGCTATATAATGTAGTAGAAAATTACTAGATACCAAATAAAGGAGGAACAAAAACTACTATTTTGTTTTCATGGGAAAAATGTATTTGATGCAAAGAATGGAGAGTGGAAAGCATTTCTTACCCGGTTTGGAACCTATAATTAAAACTGGGAACCTGCCTTGCGACCCAAATTATGGTATATATTTGGTATAAAATTAAAGATCTGCTTTTAATTAATATAGTCTATTGGATAATTACATTTCACAGTATTAAAGGGACATAGGCATCCACTCTGTACAGCACAGGTACCCAATTTTAGGTCGAGACCCACTAAAGACACAGAAGTAGCCGAGATAAACAGCTAAATAAGTATATTTCATACTGATCCTTGGACTAGAACATATGGAGACCTTTAGTATTCAATTAAAAGAGTGAACAGGTCCAAAATTGAGTGGTGGAGAACAGGCAGCACAGAACAAAATGAATAGTCAAGATCAGCTGAACATTCTGAGCTGTGTGTTAATATATTATAATTGCACTCAGTGAGATGAGACAAAGGCCTAACTGCTGAATACAGATTTGAGAGATACTGTAACTGTTGTAATGAGGATAATCAATAGTTTGACCTCAGTGAGACAACTATTTGTGCTTGATCCCTAAGGTTCCAGGAGCTAGCATCCATTATGAACGACCTGTACTTTAATGTCATGAAATATATTTGGTTTTCTATGTATACCTTGAGAGCTTTTGAATACAACCTGGTCCAAAGTCTACATTACATTTTGCTTAAATACACAGTTGTTTAAATGAATGTATATAACCATGTTTATGTTGTATCATACTGTGTGATTTTCCTTTACATACATCCATTACATACTCATCATTGCTCACTGGGATATAGTGTTGTGTTTGGTAG
>CM044431.1:113176583-113195656 GCA_024363595.1 Xenopus borealis | reverse complement strand
TGTTTTGAAGTGAAGCGGCGAACTCGACGCACAAGCGGCGAGAACTTGACGCGCGACGAAACATGTGGCAAATTTTTTTAAGCGTTTTGCCGAAACTTTCGCCATCGGCGAATGTCAGAAATTCGCCACGAATCCGCCTAGGGTGAATTTATTCGCCCATCACTATTTGCAGCTTTCAAATGGGCGTCGCTGACCCCTTCTAAAAAGCAAATGCTTTGTAAAGTTACACGTTTTTGTTATTGTTACTTTTAATTACTGATCCTTTTATTCAGGCCTCTCCAATTCATATTCCAGTCTCTTATTCAAATCAGTGCATGGTTGCTAGGTTAATTTGGACCCTAGTTAACAGATTGCTTCAGATGAAAATTGAAGAGCTGCTGGATAAAAAGCTAAATAACTCGAAAAACTTCAATAACAAAAAATTAAAATCAATTGCAAATTGTCTCAGAATATCACTCTCTATATCATAGAACAACCCCTTTAGCAACAGCTACATTCATTTTTTCTCAGTAAAACACATTCATTTGTGTTTATTGTGCCTTATGTCTGTGATCAGCCAAAAAAGCCAAAATGATTGTGTGCTCTGAGGAGCCCATATAGGGCCTTACTTACAGCTGCCAAAAATAAAAGCTCCATAAAACTAAGTGGGGGGGGGGTAGTGCCCATACACAGAACACTTGCATCACGACAAATGATCTTACAGGAGTCTTTTTACACCTTGCATCTAAATAATGCAGAATTAGGGCTATATCAGTGGATACTACAATTTGGTGTTGTACATAAGGGAACAACCTGGAAATTGGGTCAAGATGCAAAAAATGTGCTTTTTGTACCTTGCTCCAAAATAATAAATGACGTCCAAATATTTTGCATTAGATTCTAGGAGCACAATGAACTGCCCCCAGGACACAAGTGCAAGAAACTGGATGCCTGTTTGTCCACTAAATGCACTGAAAGACAGCATATTACTGTTCATTTTAAAACAAACATGTACTTTGATCTTTTTTGGGGGGCTTTACAAATGATAGCCATGTTTACATTTACCTAGACAAATTAAGATATTCCATTTAGATTGCATCAGTTTTGCAGTTTGGTAAAGCATTTGTTCCATTTGTCCAAAATGTAAGAGTAATTGAGAAGCTATTACAGTGACTCACTATTTAGTGTTGCAAAAAAACAAATTCAAAGAATATAGTGGTTATGGAAATTCTTGGTAAAGGCCAAAGGGGACTGAGGTTCTTAAAATAAATTTTATGGTAAATGGAAGAATATCTTATGCTTAAGAAAGGTTGGTGAGGAACCCAAAAAAGCTTGGTATTTAATTGTAGAAGGGATATAAAACAAATGGGGTTTTAACGATGTTAAGGTAATGCTATAAGTAATGCTATAAGTAATGGATTTCTAATGTGTGTGTGTGCAGGGTTTATTCTGAGAGTTAGGTTACGGGGGATTAATTATGAGTAGAGAAGTGGAGGGGGTCAGTGATTCACTCGTCTCTCACAGTCTCTCTGAATCACTAAGTGTTATTAGCATTGCAGGGATGTGTGAGGATAGAATGAGATTACTACCATTGCTCATGGCTATTTATACCAAGGGAGAGTTCCCAGAATCCTCTTGGTAACTCTGTAAGTAACAGCCTCTCATCTCTTAAGACTAGGTCAGGAGCTGCCTCATTTCCTTCTACTATTTAAATCTGTTCTATAAACCCTGTATGTACCATTGTTTCTGTAAGCACAGCTCAGTGCCCAGATACATTGTGGCATTGATTAAAATTCTACAAAAATTTTACAATTTATCTAACAGTAGACAAGATGCTTCCACAACTCTGGCATTTCTTACATTTGTAGAACATTGTACCCAATTTGACTCTTGACCTTCTGCTGTGTAAAACATTTATCCTCTGTCAGAAACATTATGTTATGAAAGTTCATTAACTGAAAACACCTACACAGTTTCACTAAAGAGTAACTATAGTTAGTGTACGAGTAATTGTGACACTGACAAATGTAAATTTTTCTGTTGATAACAAAACCTACAACAGCAGATCACATTATCGGCTCCTCAGTTCAGCACTTGGTCCCCAAGCTGTTAATGGATCTTTGTGACCCCTTTTAATGCAGTGAAATGTCTCCCTAAAATCATCAGTAGTATTTAAAATGAATCTAATTACAGATACTACACAATTCTTCACTCCTAAATTGGATTTTTAAGATTAATTTCAGTGCCTTGGTTAAGAAAATATGACTTAGATCAAAGTGTGTGTTTTTTCAGCTGTTTGGAATTCTCTGGAATTTTCAAGATACAGGAATGAGATATATTATCCAGAATGCTTGTGGCCTTTCTAGATAAGGGATATTTCTGTAATCTGGATCTCCTATTATATTTATGGTTATATATTATTATATAGTACCATTAGTAATAATATAGTAGTATTATGGTCATTATTATTAATAATTATTATAATATAATAATATTTTATAATTAATATTTATTAGAGCCTGTTGGGTTTATATTATAAACCCAACAGGCTCTAATAAATATTAATTAGTTTTGGCTCTAATAAATAGTAATTAGTTTGGATCAAATACAATCTACTATCTTTTTATTACAGAGAAAAAAAGTAAATGTAAAAATGTTAATTATTTATTTAAAATGGAGTCTATGCCAAATAGCCTTTTAATTTGGAACCTTCTGGATAACGGGATAATGGATACTATACCTGTACAGTATGTATAGCAAGCTACATTACATATTTGTTAATGCCTATTTAAGAATAAAAAGCTTCCTTAAATGTATCAGCATTATGTTTTTGTGCCTTTTACTGAGCATCCCTCCTATGAAGGTGGAGGTTGCCTAGCTCTAAACTGAAGATTGATTAATGTCCATTAAAACAGCCTTCAGGAAACAACATGGTTAGTGAATCTGAAGGCCACTGATAGGAGCTCAAAGAGCTAGCAGGAAGATGCTAAAAATAAAACTACAGTCCTGTCAATCCTTTAGGACTGTAAGCACTAATGGGTAGGGCCTTTGGAATCATATTATATTGATTTTTCTGCATGATGCAGATTAGAAATCACTTTTAAGCCATCACTTTTTGGGGGCATTACAAGTTAATAGCATTATTATTCATTGGCTTGACAGTAAACTTCTTTATTGCAGCCAGCAGAAGAAATGGTAAATAGAGATATAGTTATATATAATTATATTTTTATATAGAATATGCTTAAATCATGAATGAGCAACCATTACACATAGAGAACAATACTCAAGTGTGTTTTCCTCTTAATAATCAAGCTCAAAACTTCTTTGTAGTCTACATATTTTATTGCAGTACCAAAACCAAGCACTCTATCTATCGCATCTATCTAGTCAGTATTAAGTCTGCTTGGCACTGCAGTTAGCCTCCATTCATCAAGGCCCCATAGAAGAGATAGAAGGAAGTTATGAGAGGGAAAGTGTCTAATGGTGGCCATACACAGGTCGATAAAAGCTGGCGACAGACAGTCAGCAGTTTATCGCCCCGTGAGTGGGGCCCTCCGACGGGCTTCCCCAATCGATATCTGGCCGAAAGTTGGGCAGATGACAATCGGACAGTATTAAAAATCCTGTTGGATCGCAGCCGCATCTGTGCGTTGATCCGACCACCCATATGCGCGTCATTCTGATCCGATCATTGGGCCCCAGGGCCCACGATCAGATCAGCCCGATATCGCCTGCCTCAAGGTGGGCATATCGGCGAGAGATCCACTCGTTTTGCGACATCGCCAAACGAGCGGATCTTTCAGTGTATGGCCACCTTAAGTGATGATATCCCTCATAAATGCAACCATTTAGAATTCTGAAAGCACTGCCAACTAAGGGGCCAATACATTAAGATGCGCAAATTCGCCTGCCATAGCTAAAGTAATAAAACTATTTGATTCTACTTCAAAAAGGAGGCAGGGATTTTCCCACTGAGGTTACAATATATATGAATTAAGAAACAGGCACCAATATGTTGTCCATCTAAAGATTATAAATATAGAAGCACATCTGAATGTGACCTTTAAATCAATGGCCTGCTTTCAAAAAACATCTTTATACAACCTCTTTCTGACACAATAGCAATACTTGTATAAGTATAAGCAGTCTATTAATTTTGCATATCTATTTTGATACAATAAACAGGATATATTCCCAGTTTTGCATCATATCTGTGTTCCATTCTG
The DNA here is from genome assembly GCA_024363595.1 of Xenopus borealis. Taxonomy (NCBI): domain Eukaryota; kingdom Metazoa; phylum Chordata; class Amphibia; order Anura; family Pipidae; genus Xenopus; species Xenopus borealis. The sequence continues at coordinate 113,191,448 of CM044431.1, read as the reverse complement.
CATTGGTATAGATAGACTCTTGGAGGATATTGACGTTCACTCCCAGTACTAAAAAAAAGGTAATGCCAGTGAGACACTTGTATAGGCAGTGAATTAAATGTTTGTTATATATACATATGTATTTGGCATTTGAACATTTAATACCTACTTATATTAACCAACAATATTTTATTATTCCTAACCAGTGGCTTTATGGCGTATACAAGCAGCACAGTTCAAAGCTCAGTCTAATTGGCATTGCTATGGTTTCGTCAAATAACTAACAAAGATGCACTGAAAAATAATTGATTTGCTTGATTTTTAAAACAAAAAACAGCATTTAATATTTTGCTTTCTGTTAGTTTATTGCATCCCATTACATCAGGGGCATTGTAGGCTTTAAATATGAAGGGGAAAACAATATTATATTGATATGTACATCATCACAAATATAACTGGGCCTGTATAAGGTACAGTAGCCCTTGGCAAAAATAAACGATAGATGACTGAGATCCTTTCACTCACAAACACACACACATTGTTCTCACTGCAGTTTTCACTAGAAACAAATACAGTATGTTGCATATCGTTTTTAATACAGTTACGTTTAAACATGGTCTTCAGTAGTGTTAGTTTTGGGTGTGATTGCCTGCTATATGTTTGTAATAAAGACCTACGGCTCCGATTTTATGTTTCTGTCTGTAATCCTCCTCAGGGTGTTTGTGCATTGCTATAAAAACATTTTTTTACAGTAATACTGACAAACATAACAATGACATACATTAACACTATATCTAAAGTAAATTGCTTAAAGGGGAAGTGTATCTTCTTCTTTTTAGCCTTGATATATTGATATTTGTAGTGATGGTGTGACCTACATACCACTGGCTGATCTCTATGATATGTAGCACCCCTGCATAACAGTAGGTCTAAACTGAAGAGCTGCATGACAAAAAAAAAAAAAAAAAACACAGAAGAACAAATAGAAATGAATATTGTCGAAAGCAAATATAATGAGCATTTTTAAGTACTACATAACGGCAACCTAACGGAACTTAACAATGTTAATACGTCAAACTTTTGGGTGGTCCATTTTGTCGATTCATTAACTTAAAGGAGAAGGAAAGCTACGGAGGCATTTTATTGCCAATAGATTAGCTGCAATAGTGCAAGCTACAATTTTATATTTATACTGTAGAATGTTTTATCATACCTGAGTAAAAAGCTGTAGAATATCTCTGTTTGTTTAGGATAGCAGCTGCAGTATTAGCTTGGTGTGACATCACTTCCTGAGTCTCTCCCTGCTCACTTATAGCTCTGGGCTCAGATTACAGCAGAGAAGGGATGGGGGAAGAGGAGCAAAATGAGCATGGGGCAAGGAGGTTTAAGCCGAAGGCAGGAAGTCTGATACAGAAGCCCATGTGTACACAATAAAAGGAAAGAAATGCTGTGTTTCATTTGGCAGATGACTCAGAGCAGCACTATTTTGAGAGTTTACTGGTATATTTAGGTGATAAGGCTTACTTAGTTTTAACCTTCCCTTCTCCTTTAAAGGGGTGGTTCACTTTTAAAGGACCAGTAACATCAAAACATTTAATTGTTTTAAAGTAATAAAAATATAATGCAGTGTTGCCCTGCACTGGTAAAACTGCAGTGTTTGCATCAGAAGCACTACTATTGTTTATATAAATAAGCTGCTGTGTAGCCATGGGGGCATCCGCTCAAAAGAGAAAAGGCTCAAGTTACACAGCAGATAGCAGATAAGCTCTGTAGAACATAATGTTATCTGTTATCCATTACTTATCCTGTGCCATATAGCCGTTTTTCAATTTCCACCATTCCTACTTAGCAGCTTGTTTATAAGAACTATAGTAGTGTTTCTGAAGCAAATAGATTAGTTTCAGCAGTGCAGGGCATGATACATTATTTACTTTAAAACCTTCATAAAACTTTCATTTTTTGGTGTTACTGTCCCTTTAAGCTAACTTTTAGCATGGTGCGGGCCATGCGGCCAGGCCCCCCCCCCTCCAGTCCGTGTGTGACGCGCCGCTGCAGCTGATTCCAGCCAGCTGCAGCGGCGCAAGACTGCCAAGGGGGCCCTGCTGGGGGGGGCAGGCCCTGGCCCAGTTGCACCCCCTGCTCCCCCGGTAGTTACGCCCCTGTTGCTAAGGTAATTTGGACCCTAGTATCCAGACTGCTGAAACTGCAAACTAAAGAGCTGCTGAATAAAAGCCAAATAACTCACAAACCACAAATAATAGGAAATGAAAGCCAATTGCAAATTGACTCAGAATATCACTCTCTATATCATACTTAAAGTTAACTCAAAGGTGAACAATCCTTTCACCTTTGGAACGATGCTGGGAGTGGTGTATGCATGTCCTGTCACCTTCATATTTCTCTATCTTCCAAAAATCTATAAAGCTCTTTGCAATGTATAAGTGTGGCCCTTTGTCACTAGCATTGTGCTTTTAAATGTTAATCTATCTCATTGGATGGACCCGTGTCTGTAGCCCTTATTACTCAACACAATCATATTCATGAGACTCAGGATATTTACAGATAAGTAAAGTAGTGAATATTCTATGAGACATTATGGACATAAAGTCACTGCTCTATATTCCTGTAGTGTACAATAATATTCAGGCATAGCTAATCCCTGTCCTAACGCTTATACAGTAGTTATAAGTGATTTTCAAGAGATACATTATATAGACAATCCATTCTTGCAGATGTTGGGCATATCATTCAAGATTGTTATTCATTACATTGCTGTAATAAAATTGCATATTTTAAGGCAGATATGGAATCTCTTATGAATAAACCTGTTATCCAGGAAGTTCCAAATTACAGGAAGCACATGTCTGAAACTGCTTGCCCAAACTTGCAAGCCATTCACAATATGCGTGTGCACTAATTCTAGGCCCTGTCCTGATCTGGGCCGCCAAGCCTAGCCTGCAATTAACAAGGCGCACCGAATTAGACTCCGGCATGCCAGGTGTATGAGCCCTGGTTCATTCACATAGTAAGCAGAAATGCAAATATCTACTATTATTCTAATGTGCATATCATATTATTGTTCCCAACAACTTTTCAGCCACTTTACACACAACCTGCTGTTTATATATTCATTTACTGGCTGCTAATTTGGTCTTCTAGGTCAGTTTGTGTGCATTTGTGCCTTTGAATATATTTCTTTTTATGGATAAATCATCTGTAATGACCATGTCTAAGAGCTCTTGTGACCTTATCTCATATAAGGATATCCTGAAAACCTGTTATCACTAAGAAATCACAGTCTGTATAGTATTTCATAATGTAAGGCTCACTCCGCTTAACTCTATCATTCATTGCCATGTATGGTAAATGTATTTCTGAATAACCTTTTCATTTCTTGGAATGCATAAATAAGACTAAGCAGAAAGCAACCAAAACATCTGGAACTGCTTGTTAGCTCATTCTATACAGTATAGAAATAAAGAGATATATATGAATAAATTTGTTAACGTTAGACATTATACACTTGCATTAAGGAAGAATATTATAAATGATAAATTCTTCTATGCGCAGGAATTTTTTCTTTGAATATCCGCATCTATAATGAGTGAGAGCTACCTTATGTTCATACCATGTACTGAAGGGAGCAATGCCATCCACTGGACTGAATATACTGTAAATGGAGTGTAGGGTTATCAAAGCACAATATTTTTGGGAGTAGAGCATCCTGGAAATACAGACCTCACCACAATCTGTTGAAAAATGTATCAATGGGTGAACTCTCAATGCTACCCTTTAATAAATATTACCCTAAAAACCCTATACAAATAAATAGACAGCTGAGAAATTCCCCCTCAGCCCTCTAGCCAACTTCAGCAAGTTTTGTAAATTATTATTATTGTGAAATATACCTTTGGGGTTTCTAAGCTTTGTAATGCCAAATAATTGATTAGATTTTGTGTGAAATAAAAACTACATTAACAATAAAGGCCATTTTGAGTTTGAAAGGTGGACCTTAATATAAAAACAAATATTTAAGCGCTCAGGGAGGGATAAGGTATATTTGTGCTGTTATGAAATAAAAGAAACAGGTTCAAATGTCTTCCAGGGTTATTAGGGGACCTTGGATAGTGTATTGTCTTAATAACAAAGCAAATTAAAAAACACTTCAGGCACATATTAAAGACAGAAGAAAGAATGGAGATATTACATTTGAATTGTCAAGGGAATTATCAGTTTACAGGAGTGGGGATTTCTTTCCCCAAAAAATCATGGAGCTGAATGAAATAAAAATGAAAGGCAAGAATTAGGAAACACTTTTTTTTTAAGGAAGCATACTAAATGTAATGTATATAACGTGATTTGAAGTATCCTAACTTATTAGCTCATTCCTCCATTCCTGTTAATGCCATTGAAAGGTGAGCTTGAACCATCAAAAGGGAAAGGGTATAAAACAAAACAAGGGAAAGAGGAAATAAACAGTAACAGTGCTGCTTTTGTATTTTTAATGTTCACATTTTGTAATAATTGCATGGTTCCTGTAATATTTGCTTGTACAGGTATATATGATCTATTATGCAGAATGATTGGGGCCTGGGGTTTTCTGTAGCTTAGATCACCATACCTTAAAAGGGATTCTGTCATGATTTTTATGGTGTAGTTTTTATTTCTAAATGACACTGTTCACTGCAAATAATTCACTCTACCATGTAAAACTAATTCCTAATCCAATGTGTATTTTTTAAGTTAGAATATTGTGTGTAGGAATGGCATCTCGGGTCATTTTGCCTGGTCATGTGATTTCAGAAAGAGACAGCACTTGGAACTGCTTTTAGACAGGCTATTGTTTCTCCTATTCAATGTAACTGAAGGAGTAGCAGTGGGACATTAATTTTTACTATCTACCAGAAAGCTGTTATCTGGTTAACTTCCCATTGTTCTGCTGATGGGCTGATGGGAGATTGGAGGGGGTGATATCAATCCAACTTGCAGTGTAGCAGTGTTTGAAGTTAATCCGAACATAAGTCACATGACTGGGGGCATCTGGGAAACTGACAATATTGTATGTCTAGCCCCATGTCAGATTTCAAAATTAAATATAAAAAATAGGTTTGCTCTTGAAAAATTTATTTCAGAGCAGAAGTCTGCTGGAGCAGCACTATCCCTAAATTTGCTAAAAATCATTTAAACCCAACAGAATTGTTTTGCCATTACTATTAAGTATACGGAATAGTTTTATTACAGAAATGCGAAGAAAAGGAAATTATTTGTAAAAATTTTAATTATTTACCTAAAATGGAGACTATGGGGCAAATTCAGCAGCAAAAATGCGCTAGCGTTGCCTTCGCTAACGTTCGCCGCACTTCGGGAGGCGAATTTTCGCTAGCTAGCTATAATAATCCCAAATCAGGGCAACCCTGTGTTAACAAAAGCTCCAGGTGAACATTGGTTATTGCTATAAATTATTGGTTATTGATACCAGCTCTCAAATTTCCCTTAAAAAAGCATTCAGCAGTTAAAGTTACCAGAAGCAGCTTTTTCTTCTAACCTTTATCACTGTAGGAACAGCCTTGTCCCTTGCACTACCGAGTACTTGCCAGTTCATATGCATTATAAAAATTACTATAATCTGCATGTACAGGGTTGGACTGGGTCAACAGGACATTGGGTAAAAACCCAGTGGGTCTTGCTGCACTCATCTGCTTCCTGCACAGGCCTGTGCTGTCACCAGCCCATGGCAGTGAAGAAAATCCCTAAGGGACAAGTCCTGCCCCTGCCCCTTATTAATACACTACCACTAAATGGGGTGTCAGAAGTAGTGATGGGCGAATTTATTCGCCAGGGGTGAATTCGCGGCGAATTCCCGCGATTCGCCGCTGGCGAATAAATTCGCGAAACTAACAAAAAAATTCGCCCAAAAAAATTCGCCGCGCAAAAACGAGTCGCGCGTCGTTTTTGACGCGACGCGCGCCGAAAATGACGTGACGCATCGGATGCGACGCGCGTCAAAAACGACTCGGCGAAAAATTCGCAAATTTCTCTGGAAATTCGCTAATTTTTCGGCGAAGCGAAACGCGGCCGTTTCGCCCATCACTAGTCAGAAGATCTCCGTGTTCTGAAACTCAGAGACATGTGCGATCAAAATAGATTGGAAGAGGGTAGGGTATAAAGTGCACAAAAATTGCAGTAGTGATAGCTGGCTGTGTTTACAGACAGGTAGGCTACTGCCTAGATAAGCCTTCTACTCAACAATATACAATCATTTTATCAGAATAAGAGGGTTTTAAATATATGTATATGCTCTTAAATGAGCATATGATATGATATGCTATTTACCTTCCTTAATAAAAACTAAGGGGCAGATTTACTAAGGGTCGAATTTCGAATGCAAAACAAAATTCGAAATTCGACCAGGGAATAGTGGGGAATTAAAAAAATTAGAATTAGAATTTTGAATTCGAATTTTTTTTAGCGCAATTCAATCGATCAAACAATCGAATAGGGAAAATTTGATCAAATGTTTCTTATTCGATCTTAGGGAATGATCCCCATTTCGGTAGGTTTAATCTGACGAAGTAGGTGATCGAATTTAAATTTAAAGGGGAAGTATTCGACCATTGAATTTTCGAATATTCGAATAAAATTAAATTCGAATATTCGAATCATTCGAATTCGAATATTCAATGGTTGAATTTGGTCGAATTTGCCTAATTTGCATATTCGAAATTCGAATTCGAATCTTTTTGAAAATTCGATCGAATATTCGAATCCTTCATGTGAATTAATGTGAATTTAGTAAATCTGCCCCTGTGTTTGTGTGTGTGCTTCAGAGGCTCAAATCAATTTAAAATGGTATTCTGGAATGTAGCTTTGGGTGTATCTCTCTCAGGCTGTCCCCTGTACCTTTCTCCATACCATATTACTCCTCGTCTCCTTCTATTCTTTCAGTGGTGTAACTACCAGGGATGCAATTGCACATGGGCTTACACCCCGTTGGACCTGCAATAAGCATATAATGTGCAGGTGGGGAAATTTTTTTTGCTGAGTGATTCTGAGGGGAGAGTGTGGTGGGCCAGGGTGTAGGATGTGCACCTGGCCACAAATAGTTACGCCACAACTTTCTTTCCTTGCTCCCTCTCATTATGTATACATCATAGCATTACAGAGCTTATGCATAACATACCTTATGCAATTTAGGGATTATGGCTGCTTACTCCTGACTATATACCCAGTGGTAATAGACCATTTCTATCCAGTGTTATTGAAGACAGATATTATGCCTATGTCTAGAGAGACTGTGGTAATGCAAATACAAATAAATGAAAGCAATTTTTACTTTTAGCTGGATCCGAGGCAAACACAAGACTTCCAGCTCTAATAATGCAAATTTTCAAAATCTTATGTATATACAAACACACAAACACCTTCCATCAAGCCCCAATTCTAAATGATCCCCTTCTAACTATGCCGCCTACCTCACACTCTTAGTATCCTGGGGATTCTTATAATTACAGAGAACAGCGACAGGGCATGGGGGACTGAACCAAACAGGTCCCCAAAACTCATTATAAATGACTGACATCTAGAAACACAAAAGAAAAGGAAAAATGTATACACATAATAAGAATCAGTGCCACAGTGCAGCAGCGTGTGATTGTAATGCACACATAGATTGCTCCCTGTCCATCATAACCATACGTGCACACATAGTCATGGAGGATACTCTTTCAATACCAGACCTGGTGGGGTTAAATTAATTAACCAGTTTCCTTTTTCTCTCTTTCTTATTTTTATATTATATCAAGAGCTAATTATATTCTTCAGTGACTAATTCTTTTACTGCATTTGTTACTGCCACTTCTACCAGCAATCCAGTGTATTAACCCATATACTATACACTTAGGAGCGATGTCTATTTTGTCATCTCTACCTTGAAGTTGATGGAGGCTTGTGCAGAGTCTGTTAATTTAGGCGTTAATTGGTAGCTTTTTTTGGTTGCTCTAGAAACACATGCACCAGGGTATAACTAAAGCTGGTCATACATTTACTGATCTACATTAAATGGTCATACTTTTAAGATGCTAGATTGATGAGGTAAACAAAATAGAAAATCTTTGCCTATTTAGTCATCTGCCTACCAGTTAGGGTTGCCACCTGGCCGTTTTTTTACCGGCCTGACCGGTATTTTTGATGGCTGATCCCAATGTTATTAATAGGAAAAAAAGCCAAATATAGTGTATGGCCGGTATTTTTTTTAAGAAAAGGTGGCAACCCTACTACTAGTTCATCAGACAAGGACCACATCATTGACATAGCTAGATTTTGCTGGTAAAAGACCCAACAAAAGGTAAAAGACACCAACGTTTTTTGGGACATAGAAAAAAGTTTTTTTTTTCAAACTCCTAAAATTTTCATCTTAGTGAATTAATGTAGTTTGCGCTTTAGTGAATTTGCACCCATGTTATGATCACTATTCCCTAAATGCTCACCCACACAAATGCTAGAGATGAGTTCAGTATTTTTAGTTATTAGAAGATCCAAAAGAGAGTTATTCCTAGTAGGTTCTTGAATGAGCTGGGATAAAAGGTTGTCATTAAGCATATTTACAAACCTACTAGCTTTATCTGTCTTGCTCTCTAATTATACCATTGGGCAACATCAATGTGCAGATGTTGTTTTTGCCTGATGGGATTTAAAAACCTGCCTCATAGCTATCTGGCCATTGGGAAGGCGTAGGGAGGGCCCCAAACACAGGCCAATAATCACCAGCACCCATTGAAGTTTTATTTTTGAAAACCTACATTGCACTTTTAAACAAGTAACCTAGTTTAAAGGGGTAGTTAATCTTTAAATTAACTTTTAGTATAATCTAGAGAGTGATATTCAGAGACAATTTACAGTTGGTTACCATTTTTTTATTTGTGCTTCTTGAGTTATTAAGCATTTTATTCAGCAGCTTGCCAGTTTGCAAATTCAGGTTCAAATTGCCATAGCAACCATGCATCAACTTGAATAAGAGACGGAAAAATGAATAGGAGAGGGCCTGGATAGAAAGATGAGTAATACAAAGTAGCAATAGCAATACATGTGTAGTCTTACTAAGCATTTGTTGTTTAGATGGGTGCAGGCCCTCGAAATATTTTTCTGGCAGGGGATCAAAACACAACTTCGGAATTCAACAATATACACGAATATTGGACCAAGCTAAAAATGGAATACGATTCATCCGACAACATTCATAAATAAGCTACCCTGCAATGTTGAGTCCAGTTAAGTATGAATTAGATTTAGTAAAGCACAGCGATACACACAATACATAACTGTTTCTCAAACACAGGTTAAAGTTTAAAAAATATAGTGTAGCAGGCTGCAATAATACAGTTGAGAACTACAGTACAGTTATATACATAAAGAAATAAGTAATGCAAAAGAAACATACTAATGTAGCCTGGCACCCTTTTGCTTAATATGTTAGCAGGGCAGTGAAATAATGTATTAGTGTACTGTACTGTACTGTACTGTGGGCTTAACCAACCAACGCAGTTCGCTTGTCAGTCAGAACTGGCCAGAGTCCCAGGGATGTTGCGTTACCATGGAAACGGTCAGGATACAGGAGAAAGGAGAAGAGACAGACCCCAGAGACAGCTTAGATATTACAAGATCAGTCTGTGTGTATCTTTGAGGAAATGTGTGCCAGTGCGCATTTGTACTTGTGTGTTCAGTGTGCCTTTAGGCTAATAAATGAACACATTTGTCTCTAGTACACTGTTAACACATTGAAGTGAATATAAAAAAATACAATCTATAACAGCTAAAGGCACTGAAGGCCTTTTTACTAAAAACATTGTGTTAATGCCTGTTTTTTGTTATCAGTTAGTCAAAGGGTGGTTTATGAGCTTTGCACATTTAAAGCTAAAGTAAGAAAACAGGTGCTTATAATTAAATACTTATAAAACTAAAAACAAAAAAACTAATATTACCCCTTTCCTTATCTGTACAGCAAAAGTGATAGGGAAACGGAAGGAAAAAAAAGAAGGTTTCACGGGGTCTGCTATAAATAGCTAGATGGTGGTTTTAACAGAAGATGTAAGGGAGCCCCCCCCCCCCATTCAACTACCTCTCAGCCTGCATCCTTTAATAGCTTTAAAGAAATTACCTGCTTTTGTCCTGCACAGGGTGTGAGGGACAGCTTAGCTTTCTGTGCCACAAGAAGCTTCCAGCATTTATGGGGATATAGAAAGAAAAGGGAATAGGCTAACATGTGGAGCGAGAGATATGTAAGGCTATTGTTGATTAATCTTGACTACTAAATAATTTGCCATGAATTTGGAAACAGTACAGGTTTAATGGATAGATAAACAGACATATACCATAGACATATGCCTAGAATTTCCCACATATTGACCACTCTGCCAAAATTAAAGAACTGCTTCCTCAAACGTACAGATGGGTCCTCATGTTAGTTAGCCCGGCAACAAGACAACACAGTTCAATATAGGTGTCCAGTAATAGTGAGTACAGGAAGCTCACCATAAGGTAAAATGACAATTATTGCCCACCCACTTCTACAGCACTTCAAGGCAGACCTAGACTGGGATTCATAATAGGCCCTTGCATTCCAAGTACACAAAGGCCCAAGCAGCCCCACAACAACCCAATAAATAGTGACTGTCTGTGACATCTTACAGCAGCCCCTCTGGCATTTGCCAGAACCCACATATTGCCAGTCCGGGCCTGCTTCAAGGTACCCACTTCAAAGGTAGGGTAAGTTTTAATTACCCATTTGAGAGGTAACATTCATTAAAGGAATTGTTGAAATAAAAACTGGTTAAATAGATAGCCTGTGCAAAATAAAACATGTTTCTAATATAGTCAGTTAGGCAAAAATGTAATGTATAAAGGCTGCTTTGCAGATCTCTTGGTTTCCACTGATTGGTTACCAGGCAGTAACCAATCAGTGACTTGAGGGGGGGCACATAACTACTGCTTTTGAATCTGAGCTGAATGCCGAGGATCAATTGCAAACTCACTGATTTTTGGCTAACTAACTATATTAGAAACCTTTTTTTTATTTTGCACAGCCTTCTATTTGCCCAGTTCTTATTTTTACACTAAACTATTCCTTTAAGTAACTGTACTAGCTACATTACACAAGTGTGCTGCATTGACCAGCTGGTTTCATAAATTTGATTGAATTTTGATATATAGCTAGATAGATATAGACAGAGATAGATGATAGATCAATAGATAGATAATGATAGGTAGACAATGTATAGAGTGTCAAACTGGGGGAGCTGGGCCCACTGGGGCTGCCAAATCAGGGGCCTGCACACCTCCCCCAGCCACCTCCCCTGGACCATTCGCAAATTCCCCTTGTGTTCCACTTCCCCATACCAGCGAGTTCCTTCTTATTTCTTCATGCAGCTGCAATTGGGGTGGGGGGAGGTCAAGAAGCAGCACAAGCAGGAGCAGATTTGGGCTGGCTAGGCCCAAGAGGGCAGTGGCCCACTGGGTTTTTTACCCGGTGTCCTTCCAGCCCAGACCAAGCCGGGATAGACAGATTTATTTTGGCTTAACCAAAGGGAAGGCAAGTTGCTCCCAGAATGTACAGGTGCTGGACTTAATAAAATGAGAAGGTCTGTGAGTGAGCTTTGCCAGGAATTAGGGATTGTGCTGCTGCAGCTGAAAGAGCTGAAGGAAAAGCTTGTAAGTAAAAATATTCAGAATGGTCTGGATTAAATAGTGACTGAACCACTGTACAGAGAGCAGATTTCATAGATTTTAGTTTAGACTGCTTGTAAACCAGTCTATTCTAGCTTCAGTGGAATAAACATTTATTTATTTCTCTGCTGATTCTATGTGGCTTTAAACTTTTCTTGAGGTAAATAAACCACAGGTAAAGAACTGCTTACAGTTACCCTAAGTGGCAGATTTATGAAGGGGTGAATTTTGAAGTGAAAATCGAAATTCGACCATCAAATTTAAGTCGAAGTTTTTTTCCGAACGAAAACGGGCCGTTTTTGATTGAATAGGTCACTTTTAGTTCGAATCATATGATTAAATTGTTTGATCGGAAGGATTTCACCAAAAAAAACTTTGACTTCTCAAACTTTAGCCAAAGACTCAATATAGATTATAGGAGGCCCCCCATAGGTTAAAACAGCAATTCGGCAGGTTTAAGGTGGCAAATAGTTGAAGTCAAAGTTTTTAGAGACAGTACTTCTATATTCACATTTTTCCAATTCAAATAAAATTTTCGCCTATTCGATAGTTGAAGTACCCAAAAATTACTTTGAAATTCAATTTTTTTTATTTGAATTTTTACTTTGACTCTTGATAAATTTGCCCCTAACTGTCACTGTCTTTCTCTTTATGAACAATATCTCCACTTCTGCCATTTGATTGCATTCTGCTCTGTATTCACTTGCACCCTTGTGTAAAGGTGAGTTCACACTTTGATAAATATTGGCATTAAATCAAATGGAATGCCTGACCTCTCTGCTATTGTATCTGCTGGGAAAAAGAAGCAAAAGCAATTTATATTACCCTTTGTTCTACCAAATTCTTCAGTCTTATATATTTGCAAATGGCAACCCCCATTCTAAGACATGTTTCTTAAATACATAAATGGAAAGCTTGCTTCTGTCCTATTTTAACTATAGATCCTTGAGTCTGGCTGAGAATGCTGGTTCTTACAGTTCAACTGAGGCTAGAACAAATCATGTTTGACATTTCTGCATTAGTGTATAGAGTGAAACCTTTTTATCTTCAGATCATTGACTACGTTCATTGAATTCATTACCAATGTATGGAAGTCAGCATCATTATACAGAGCTGCATGCTCATTATCAGTACATCAATACTCAGCATCACGGCATTATGATCAGTGCAGAGTATTAGAGGCATTATACTGAGCATGCTCCTTTCACATATATAGATTCTCAGTGTCATCCCCGTCAAAAGATTTACTTACAGGGTACAGACATTCAGGATCACTATAAGGCTAATAGCACATGGCGTGTTTTGACCATGGCTGTCATCTGGTGGAAAACAGAAGTGGTCAAAGCATCTATGGCCACCTCTCACTGCTAGTATTGTTATTCAATGGAAAGAGCCCTGGCTGCAAGCTTAGTGGTCACAGGCAAACAGAAAAAGGCAGTCTCCTGCAGACTCCATTTTATCCGAATAATCCAAATTTTGAAAACGTATTTTCTTTTCCTCTGTAATAATACAGTACATTGTACTTGATCCAAACAAAGATATAACTAATCTTTATTGAAAGAAAAATAAATAACAAATGTTTCTAATATAGTTAGTTAGCAAGAAATGTAATGTATAAAGGCTGGAGTGAATGGATGTCTAACATAACAGCCAGAACACTACTTCCTGCTTCTCTAACTCTGAGTTAGTCAGCGACTTGAAGGGGAGCCACATGGGGCATAACTGTTCAGTGAGTTTGCAATTGATCCTCAGCATTCAGCTCAGAAGCAAAAGCAACAGTTATGACCCATATGCCCCCCCTCAAGTCTCTGATTGGTTACTGCCTGGTAACAAGGGGAACCAGTCAGTGGAAACCATGAGAGCTGCATAAATAATTATATTAGAAACATTTTTTTGTATCCCAGCCCCTAATATGCATATGCAAATATTTGGCAGAATCCAAATCCTGCTGAAAAAGGCAGAATCCTGAACTGAATCCTGTGCATCCCTAATATATGTGTGTGTGTGTCCCTAACTTGTAAAAAAATTAGCATATGCAGTCCTTATGTTTATAGGCAGTTCTGATGAAAGGTGCAGCACTAAAATGTTACATTTCCACTACATTAGAAACACTAGGGATACATTTGTGCTCAGTGTCAGACTGGAGGTCCGGGCCCACTGGAGTTTCCATGACTAGAGTACGTTTCGATACCATTCCCCAACACCCCCAAATACATTCCACACTGGTAAGTTTGGTGAAAAGGCCGCAGCTTGTTTTATTAAATAACCTTACACATTTATTCGTTCTTATTTAACTGTTAACCATACCAGTAAAATGCTGTTAACTAAAATGTTGACATACTGTGAAACAATAGCCGCTGAAGGCTGCACATACATTTAACCATGTTTGTAGTAACTTCCTAAACCCTACTTCGTATTAACTATCCTAAGGCTAAGGCTCTGTCACCTGTTTCCTCACTTACGGTGCCTCCTTGCCCCCTGAGCCTTGCTCCAGGCCTATTCAACCCTTACATTACCTTCCAGCTCCCTTTTTGGCTACCCAGTAGGGCAGCCCCATTAGGCCACTGCACCGCGTGCATAACCCCTTATGCAGGCGGCGCTACCCCAGACACCAAGAACGCGGCTCTTTCCACTCCATCTCCCACACCAAGATTAAACAATTCCAGCCCGACATCCGACAAATGTACTCCGTCATTCCTATAATGCCCCGGTGCGGCCTGTTCCAGATCCTTATGCCGTACCACTACCCCACCTGACCTCCGAACATAAACACTCATTAACTGGTTCACTTTTTTCCTGCTCCTTTCCATTGCCAGATGATCTCTAGCCCATCTCCACACCAATCTGGGTATCATCTCTGACCACACCATCACCACCCCCACAAATAATGACCTCAGCTTGTCTATGTCAATTTTCATTTGCCTGACCAAATCCCTCTGACTCATTATTCCCATATCGTTGCCCCCCACATGCAACACCAGTACGTGGGGGTGTTTTTCTTTCCCCGACAGACTTACCAACTTATCAAACACACCCGGCCACAACAATCCAGAGAAGCCAAACCACTTTACTTCAACCAAGCGTTCCGGAAAGCCCAGTTTCCGACCTTTCCACCTAACCGCTGCTCTCCGTTCCGCCCACCGTATGAAGGAATGACCGAAGATCCAT
>CM044431.1:113125084-113135259 GCA_024363595.1 Xenopus borealis | reverse complement strand
CAGTAACGCCTGTTAAATGACAAAGTTTAGGAAATGTATGTATAAATATTATAAAATGCATGTTCATATAGGATAAACACAAATTAGTATAAATAGTTACAATTATTAATACATGTCAATAATGTAACGTATAGCCAAAAATAAGCAAAAGCAGACACGAGAAAGGCCAATGTTTCCTTTGTCAATGGCCATGCCTTATGTACTGTATATAACTTCAGGCTTAGTCCTAAATTTCAGGTACAGTCCCCATGTTTTAAAAATTATCCCTGGGGATTTATGTCCCTGATTAAGTTCTACACTTACAATTGAGAAGAAGAAGAAGGCAATGTCATGTGATTTCTATGATTCAAGTACATTACCCGCATTTATTGCTAATAGGAAAGTATTTTGGGGTGCTTAAAAAAAGATGTCCTAAAATGTACATAAATCAGATAACATACTACCCTCAACTTTTTATAATTGAGTAAAGTGTCACAGCTGCTGTCTGTCTAACTGAAGGCCAGTGCATAAAAATAGCACCCTCCCCAAAATCTTCATGAACACCATATTCTTTATTTTATAAGTTAACGTGAGCATCATATATGCTGCAGATCAGAACATGGAAAACATTTGCCAGCATCTTCCTGAATAATTGGCAATGATGGTTAAGAAGGTATTGTGTGGATGCCTGGAAATCTGTCATAGTTAATTTATAGCTTTTTGAATTTAGTAAAGTCTTTTGTTTCTGCTTAATAAATTTGCAATTACTGCAGCCCAGCAACTTCCATAAACTAAAAAGATTAAATCTATAATGTTATTTGCTATTACCATAACATTTCACCTTGATGTTGTGGCATTTAGCCCTGCTTGGCCAAACATGTCACATGGCTTGGGGGGACTGCATGCCCCAGAATCCATCACTTCACAGTGCAACAAGGTGAGGGAAAGGTTGTCTGTGAAATGGTTCATGGTCAGAGGCAGATTATCTTGGTCTGGGGCTAGAGTTGTCACTTGGTCCGTATTTTATCAGCCTGGTAAAACACCTGCCAAGGTCAAGGACACTTTTACAAATGTACTCTTTCCAAAACTTACATTTTTTCTTCCCCATTGGTGGCATCCCCTTACATTATCACCCTGCCTCCTTGCATTTCTGTCCTGCCCTTTATACACCACATGCTGCCCCCTTTTGTCCCCACCCCGCCGGCTGGTAATGACTTCTTTTAAAAGGTGGTAACACTATCTGAGGCACCATGTATGTCTGTCTAAAATTAAATTAAAGTATATTTATTTTTGGCTGTTCAGAGTGTGTATATTTTTTACACACGCTGCAAATGAATTGAATGAGCTTATGTCAAAAAGGGGAGTCTATATTCCCTTTAACTTATTTGTGTCAAGACCTGAGTTCTCCTTCTTATGGATTATTTTCTTCCTTTGTTGTTTTTAATTTAGTGCTTTTATCCATGGAGCACACTCACCTCTACTGTTTATACAGTTATTGAGTGAATGAGGTGACTATGGCCAACATGTACACGTAGGTGTGCATTCTTCTATTAATTACACAGTGACAGAATATTAGATGGTTTGTCATTTGCTAGCAATAGCTATTTGAATAGCATTTATTGTTTCCTAAGAGACAACACAGCTCACTGGGTAGCAAACGTCATATGAACTTGTCATTTTTTTCTGTAACATTGCAGGAGGCAGCTCCTGAACTGCAAGTGAAATGCTATGGTGAAAGGCACACTACCCTATTCCAACTAACAACGACAACTCATGCATTATAACTATGAATGCATTAATAAGGCACAGTTAGAAAAAAATAACCACAGAGTGATCGAAAGTGTGGTATTCTGGCCTGCTAGTTATATATATACATGCCTGTTTTGCCAACCTGAGTGTCCCTTCTCAACCTGTCAGTTAGAGTTTCTAATGGATTACTGCTGCACAAATATGGCAGACCCCTCATAGAGGAACATGGGGGTAAGAAAGGTAATGTAAAAGCATCGGGCAAATCTTTTTGACAAAATTATAAATAGCATTCAAAGATAATGTTATGATGCACATAAAAAAGGTTTATTTTCTGGTGTCGGTATCTCTTTAAAGGACCAGCAACATCAAAACATTTTTTGAAAAACACATATTAAACTTTAAAATCACAAAGTCTTTCTTAATAAATAACTTATCGAAACTCCGCTTGCTCTCCTCTTCAGAAAAGGCAATCCATCGTGCAGGAGAGGAGAAATCGAGCACCGCAAAATGGATCGTCATCCTGATGCTTCTTCTGAAGACAAGCGCAAGCAGGGTTTTGGGAAGTTATTTTCTAATAAAAACTTTGCGATTTTAAAGTTTGCTGGTGTTTTTGTATACTAAAGAATTAAAAAAAAAATTATGTTACTGGTCATTTAAGTCAACGCTGTGAAAAGTAAACAATGGCTTTGTCTCTGTTACCAAGTTATATAGGCTGAATGAGTCGGGAGGAGGTAACTATCACAGAAAGCATTGGGAAAGTTGTTTAGCTTGAAATCAAAAAGACTGAAAACTGACTTTATATTCGTGTGAACGCACAGCAGTTGATTTATCTAGGTCAAATAATTCCAAATTAGAGTAATCTAATGATCTGTGGCTGTGCTTAATTCGCCACACATATATGCCTGACATACTGTAGCTGGACGAGCAAAGGACGTTGCACACTGACCCTGAAAATGACGACAGAATACAATCTAGACGTCCCTACTTAAATGCAATGGCCATATCATATTACACGTCCCATTGTTTCCAGGGTTTAATGTGCTCACCACGTGACACAAAGGTTGCTCCCACTTGAATCTTCCAGTTGCCATGGAAATACAAGCGTTCCAAGTTTCCCAGCAACTGGGGTAGGAGAAGTAAGGAGGGGAAGTAGTTTGAGACAGAGGCGCGGGGAAGACAAATCAAAAGAAGAGAATCTGGTAAGTGAAGTGTGTGCAGGTTCCTTGTAACTAGTGGCACATAGTAAGTCTGCAAACATTATAAAAGGGGGCTCTTAATGTAAGAATAACACAATAAGGGACTGATGGGGTTAGTTTTAGCTGGGCTTATGCAGCACAGTGTCATGGAGAGTTTTATCAGTGTATCATTTTTTTCATGCTGTTTTTTCTGCCCTCTGTTATTAATGCAAAGTCTGTTTGTCTATAAATATCTTGCTGTCCTCTCCTGAGGATAATAGCTGTATGTGCATTCATTTCTTTGTCTATTTGCCCATGTTGCATATATAGAGGCAAAGGCTTCATTATTCCCATGTCTTTGTGGGCTTTTAGCAACTTTTATCAGCATGACAAATACTGTACCTGTGTCTGGATGCTTCAACACATTCCGTAATATATAAGATGCACAAGGTGCAGACATCTGTGTGGAATTTATGATCCAGAAACCTGTTATCTAAAAAGCTCTTAAATATGAGAATACCATTTTCCATAAAGTCCTACTTAAGCAAGCAATTCCGATTTTTTTGCAGTGGAGGAGGGTGATCATTCTGTTTAGGAATGCTATTAACAGAAAGCTTGAGAACTTATTTTAACCATGACAGTAAAATTTATTATAAGGCACCTGATAGATGAGGAGATTAGTTGCTCCACAATTATACCTATGAGTAAGTGCCCCAATATGCACAAAACGCATTAGGTCTTGTCTTTGTATGTCCTAATAAATTTCAAATATTTTTTAATGCTCTGACTTATTATTAATGGAGGTTCTCACATAATTTGGTTTTGGATTGTTGTCGTGGATTTGCACCCTGGGACTGGTGTGATCTATGAGTATGCCCTCCATTGACTTTTTTCAATAGCTTTTTACTTTTGAAAAACAACCTTTTCTGGGTAGTACCAGTCATATTTATATATTTTGTGTTTTCCACAATTATACTTCTCTAGCATAGGTGACTAATCTCCTTCAAATGCTTTCCCACCAGCAATAATTTCATTCTGCAGTGGGAAAACATATGAGTCACTTCAGCTTTCTGAAGTGGCCCAAAGTTTCCTCACAAGTTAACTTCAGGCAACTTTGGAAAGATGATGTGCTGCATATTCATATTGCATATTGCCAGTGGGAAAGTGCTCAGAGGAGATTAGTTGCCTGTGCTAAAGGAGATTAATCACAGGGGAAATAATCACCTTGTCTATCCATGGCCTAAGCATTGTGTATATATGTCATGTGTACAAATTAAATTAGAGTGCAGAAAAGCCTGAGTAAAAATAATGCATCCTATGCCTTAGCACAAACCATAACTGTTTTGTATAATAAATAAAAAAGCTTATGATGTAGGGATATTGATCAGAAAATCCAACATCTCTAAATGGAGAAAACAGTTGTATTTTCTGATATATACAGTATGCCTTCATAATGTTTAGAATTGCCATTAGGTCAGTAAAAACGATACTCAATGCAGAACATAAAAACACTGAGCTTTCAGTTTATGAGGCAAAGCATACACAGAAGACATTCTTCCCAGGCTCTGTTAACCTGCACCTCTGGTGGGTGAAACAATATTTTGGTGGCGATAGGTGTCCTTAGCTTGTAAAACTTTGTGAAGTTACAAAATGGTAATGGTAATAGCCACACATAAAAATGTTTATGATACAAAACTATATGCATAATAATTTTAATTATTAATTAGGATAATATTAATATTTATTAAAAATTGAACTCCAGCTTTCAGCTTTTTCTGTGTATTTTAATTAGAAGAGAATTCCCTAGTGGCTTTCCACCCACAAGAGAATATTTCTATATGGTTGCTTCAGAATGACAAGTTTAAAAATAGAGCTTGTCACAGATGCAAGCCAGAGGTTAATATAATTTTTAGAGGCACATTTAGTGGTACAAAAAAGCCCTCTGGTGGACTGTGTTGAACTCTGTTTTCACTTTGTAATAAATATTCCCATTGTCACATGACAGATTGCATGGGATACCTCACTGTAACCGAATGGTTGCCCTGCTTTTTTCATCACATGTAATCAGACTGTTATTCACGTGACCGATATAGTCCCTATTCCACAGCAAACATGCATGTCTCTATAAATTTGCTGCCTTTGGCTGTTGTGGAATAGGCCAGGAAACCATAGCTCCCATGCTGTTAACATAGGTCACTATGCTGCCCATTAATACAGTGAAATGTCATCCAACAATAAAAGTAGTAACTAAAACTATAGTGCTGTATTCATGATGGATGGCTGACGCTGGACACAAAGGCATCCATCCATCTTGCCCTCTACCCATGACATTATTCAGATGCAATAACGTAACTAGAGGGGGGGCGGGCCCAAGTGCGGGATGTGCAGCTGGAGGGGGGCGGGACCCCCCTCCATACGCGGTGCGCAAGCTGCCAGGGGGCCCTAAGGTGGTGCGAGTCCTGGCCTAATTGCACCCCCTGCTCCCCCAGTATTTCCGCCACTGTTCAGATGTTAGGGAGCACTGAGGGTGCAGGTCACACACAGTCCTTGCTGAATAGATCAGCAGCAGTGCATCTCTTGCTCTTGTTATAAGTTGTTTTGTTCCCTTTAGGTATTGCTTTTTCCAGTTTTATTTGTATTTCTGGACTGTATCCTGAATCCGGACTCTTTCCTCAATCCTAAATTTTGCAAGATAAAGTTTATTTTGCTTCTGCTCCCCTTGAGGCTGCTAATACACCTATACTTCACATTGTCAGTTTCATTATTGATACTTTTGTTTCTTCCCAGGTGAGTTATGTTGGCTCTTTTTCTCATTTACAATGGCTTTGACTTCATATTCAGCTTCTAGTGAGAATCATCTGGATATGCTTGCTTGCCCCAAAAGGAATTTCAAGAAACATCAAGACAGGTCAGTAAGACAAGTTGTGCCTGAGCAACATGATGTGCACAAGTGGAGTGATTTTGTTACAAGTGTTTTTTTTGTAGAGGATGAAATTTTAATTCTCACAAAGTGAATGAGTTTATATTTGCATAACAGATTTTTGTACAATCATATATTGCCAAAATACAACCTTTTTTAACATAGCCTTCCTGGACTACTGCAACCTCCTTCTAGCTGGCCACCCATATGCCCACTAGGGTTGCCACCTGGCCGTTTTGATGGTTCATCCCAATGTTATTAATAGGAAAAAAAGATAAATATATATAGGAAGGCCGGTATTTTATTCCAGAAAAGGTGGCAACCCTAATTCCCACATCACTTGAATCCTCCAGATTCCACCTGAGAGAGAAAAGCCTCCAATGCTGTTGGACATCTTTACTATGTTTACTGAGTAGTAAATTATGAGTTTGAAAAATGCTGAAGACCTTCATTCCTCTGCGCTCACTGCATCTCTTCTCGTGTCTCTATAAATTCTTTCCTAACTCCATTGCTCTCCGAGCCATCGCTAGGTCATACCACTGCTGTTTCACACCATAAACCATTCTCTTGTGGCTCCTTACCTCTGAAATTACTTCCCAATTCCTTTATGGAGAATCCTTCCTCATCCCTCCATAATTAAACTCAATACTACCTCTTGCAGCTTTGACGTAACATCTGATTTATTGTTGGCACTTATTTTATTTATTATTATTATTTATTATATTAAACTTATTTATTGCCCTCCTATTGTGTCTAAAAGTTACCCACTTGTAAGCTCTACATGGCAGGATCCTCCGCCTCCTCCTCTTATCACCTAGAACTCATTATAGTCTGCCACAGTGAAAGTGAGAGTTCACCCTTTTATAAAAATTACTTACAAATCCCATACAAAACAATAGAGTGTTAGACTTTTGCATTGGAACACTTTTCAGAGAATCATCATTTAACCCTTGTGATAAATATTTTAACCATTAATGGAATTCATTTGAAAATAATTAATTAGAAACAGTAGGAGTATGCCAGTAATAACTTTAAAACACAGCAAACAAATTACACCTACTGACCCGAGATGGGAGTTGACAACCCCACTGTGCTACTTTTATTTTTATGTACAGTAACAGCAAATGGGGGCATTGTTGCATTTTAGTATGGGTAAGGCCTAGGGTTTTAAATAGGCTTTCACTCCACTTTTACCATTTTTGTGAGATACTCAGCTTACATGTGGAAACGGGCGTAACTATAGAGGAAGCAGACCCTGCGGCTGCAGGGGGGCCCAGGAGCTATAGGGGCCCCATGAGGCCCTAATTTATATACAATTACAATAAATATTGGTAAAACAGGTCAACCACTGGACATTTTGGGGGCCTGAAAAATAATTTGCTGTGGGGCCCAGTAAGATCTAGTTATGCCACTGTGTGGAAAGCTTCATCTAGAGGTTTAAGTGATATGTGGTGGGTTTGACCGTGGTTCAGGGGTCGGCAGAGCCCATGCATAAATGATTTCACAGGAGTATACCAGTTATGAATACTGGTTGTTCTATTTTCCATGCAGTAAACATTCACTAGTGTCATTTTGGGCACAGAGCCATTGATCTCATTGATCCACCTTTTTCATGAGCTGCTGTTAAATGCATTTCCAAGCAGTAACATATTTGAATGAATCCTAATCACTAATTATAATACTGTAATTACAGTTTAAAGGTGCTTATATTATTATATAAAATATACTGGGCCAGATTCAACTCAATGAGAAAACATTATCTCACAGTTTATCATGTGAAAAGTCATGAACAAGATTCAATTGAAGGATACTTTTCTCCAAATTCAGTTCCAGTTTTTTTTCTCAGAGTTTTCACATGATAAACCACAAGATATGTTTTTCTTAATTGAATTGCATCTCAAATGTAATCTCGCACATGAGTTTTCACGTGATAATCCTTTTTCTCACTTAATTGAATCTGGCCCTTTATGTCAGTATTCCAAGTACATGATACTGTGTCAGTATTCCAAAACATAATTGCATTCGGTTAGTGTTCTGCATTCCAGCAAAACATAGGTTTTCATTAATGGAGATGGGTTATTTGCCACACAAGGTGGTTTGTACCTGTTAATGTGAGGAAGTTAAGTAGTATTAGTGCTATCAGGCATTTCTGACCTCAGTCTTACAGATTTGTTGGATCTTCAGTTATCTCACTACCAATGTGTTTCTCATTTCACTTTTTTGTTGATTTGCTTTTATCTCTTGCAGTTTGCTAAATTTAGGCTGATGGCACACATGTGTTTTTGACCTCTACTAGACTCTTCATAAACAGAAAAACACTCCTACTTGTAGAAAAATTTAAATTTTATGATATATATCATATCAAACATCTATATCATTAATGTTTTATGTTTGGCAGGAACACAATTTAAATGGTACAATTTAATCTGATTTCCCATGGCAATTCAACATTTTGAATTGTTTAAATGATTGTAGTCATAATAATAATTTTCCACTACTTAAAGGAAAATAAGCATTCCTTCAAAATGAAACCTGACATGACTTTCAATGGCCTTTACAAATGGAGAGAGCAGATTACAGAATGGATGATCATAAGGGATCCTTGTTTTATTTGCAAAATTTAGAAATGATGATCAAGAGGTACATACGCACCATATGTACATGGGGTGTTATATCAAAATGCAGTTGCTGTGTAGTGTGAGCTCACAACACTAAGATCTCCCAGAGGGTCCAAAAGGAGATCAATACTAAATGCAATAAAAAATTGGTTGTGCTCAATTTCTTTTGTATACAGTGCCTACAGTGTTGATCTACAATCCTCTCCTGTGGTTATAGGCTCATTTTGATAAGTAAGATTCGGCATGCATTGCCCTGCCATCAACACATACCACCACAAGGGGAAAAAAAGTGCCTTCTGTGGATACATAGGGGCAAATTCACTAAAGCGCAAATCATCTAACTCTAGCACTAATTCTCCAGCGTGATGTCAGATCACAACCTCGCCAATTTACTAACCGTGTCTGCGCACTGACGAAGGGACGTAACTGCGCTAATTAAGATTCCCATTTTACTGAACTTTACCTCTTGCACTAGTCTTTACTTCGCCAGGTCAGACATGGCAAAGTTTAATACAATAGATAGGATTTTGAAAAAAAAAAAAAAAAAAAAATTTTTCTAAGTCCCAAAAAAACGCTGATGTCTTTTGGGAGTTACCCTCCTTCCCCCCTACATTTCCTAACATATGGCAACACAACTATACAGGGGGCACATGTAGGGCAATAGGACAACTTTATTTTATTTATTAAAGGTTTCCTGGGCTTGTGTAGTGGAATGTAGTGGCTGTAACATATAGTTCTATTATATACTTAAGTTCGCACCATATGCAAATTAGGCATCACTAGTGTAAATGTGATTTGCCTGACGAAGTAACGACAACTTCGCTACTTTTCATCTCCCTGAGCGCAAATTAGCATTTTAGTGAATTAGTGGTGGACTGGCGAAGTGCGGCGAAAGCGTCGCTAGCGCATTTTCGCCGCTTAGTGAATTTGCCCCCTGGTGTACTTGTTCATATTAGGTAGGATCATTGATAGATCTCTAACTACAGAGTGTACATTTCCTTTTGACATTTGTTACACACCTCCTGCTTTTGCCATTTAAAATCATGCATTTTGTTGTTTTATTCCTCCTCACATAATTCAGTTCTAATCATATTAAGTATTCCGGTTGGTTACATAAATACTTGAAGATTGACAGCTACTGTTATTATTAAAACTTGCGGTGCATTTTTCCTTATTATGTGTCATTTAATTATAGTTTATTAATCACAGATCCCCTGCAGTATACAATAAGGCTGAAATTATAGGTGACCCTGGAAAACAAGCCTGTCAGAATACTGACAGAGAACCCGTAATTATAGGGTGCCTCTTTCGTTTTCATAACATGCCACATACCTTGCTCACTGTACCAGTTTCCTGCCAGCTCCAGCAGCATTGTAGCAATCATGTAACATGTTTTGTTATAACAATGGCCCTGCTTGTTCATTAGAGCTTACACTTGTGTTTTGAAGTCACATTGTGTCATTTTCAATACTTCACATCCAAGGGGTGGTTCCTTTAAGGTAACTTTTATTATGTCGTAGAACGGCCAATTCTAAGAAACTTTTCATTAATTATTTTTTATAGTTTTACAGTTATTTGTCTTTTTCTTCCGCAGCTTTCAAATAGGCGTTGTTGACTCCTCTAAAAAACAAATGCTCTGTAAGGATCAGGGCCGCCATTAGAAATCACGGGAGCCCCATACAACAAAATTTTCAACCCACCCTGGTGCCCAAGCCCCACCCCTGATCCCACCCA
>CM044431.1:113073555-113094189 GCA_024363595.1 Xenopus borealis | reverse complement strand
ACTATACCATATACTGTATGTATGTATGTACACACAACATGCACCATTTTGTACCTGTAATTCTTCTAAATAATTTACTTAGGCAAAACCTTTTAACTTTAATTTTTTCTCTTCCCAAATGTTCCGCCTTTTCTTTCCTTTTTCCGTAGCCCCCTTCCCTTCATTCTTCCATGTCCCCTTTAATAAAACTGTCTTACATATTTCTTGAATCTTTTTTATTTTAAGTTTGAAAGGGATACATACAGTCATGGGAAACGTTTAAAAATGCATCAGGTAATAGTGCTGCTCCAGCAGAATTCTGCACTGAAATCCATTTCTCAAAAGAGCAAACAGATGTTTTTTATGCTTATTTTGAAGTCTGACATGGGTATGATTGCCACCTGGCCAGTATTTTACCGGCCTGGCTGGAAGAAATAATGAATGATCCCAATGTTAGTAATAAGGAAAAAAGATCTGAATGTTTTACCAGAAAAGCTAGCAACCCTAGACATGGGGCTAGACATATTGTCAATTTTCCAGCTGCCCCTAGTCATTTGACTTGTGCTCTAATAAACCTGAGTCACTCTTTACTGCAAGTTGGAGTGATATCACCCCCCAGCAGCCTTACAACAGAACAATGGGAAGGTAACCAGATAGCAGCTCCATAACACACAATAACACTATTTAGAGATTGGGAACAAGGGGGCTTTGGGCACAACTTATATTTGGGCTGGCACTGCTCCCTGGAACAATTTCCAGGTTTTGGGCTATGCTCATAGGGGTGCCATCAGGGGAGCACTGGGGTGTCATTTCAGGCCTGTGAGATTTCTGGTTCTCAAGGAGGCTTGGCGATTCTGGAAAAAGAGCTGCTCTGGAGAAGGGGAGAGCAGGAAAAAGAGATCATCAAACCCACCACTACCCACAAAGGGTGTGCTGAGGTTGGCCAGCACCCGCCTGATCTTAGCCCACATATCACTATCGTAAGGGGCCCCACAATTTCTGATGGCAACCCTGAATACCCATGACATTTTACACAGTCTGACTACCTCATTGCTCCACAATGGCTGGAGATATAAATACAGGTGACTGCCAATAGACTATATTTGACCTTTAGAAGCAAATATACATTTTACTAGTGTGGAATAACCTAACCTGGCCTGGCTATAAACTGAGTGATCCATTTGAAGACTAATTTAATGGGTAGCTCTTGAACATTTTAAACTGTGAGTACAAAATGTACAAGCTATTTAGTTATACTTTGTGTTTAAAAACAAAATCTAAAGTTACTAAAATTTTTGTTCCTAAATATTAAAATCACAATGGTTAAGCCACTGTTCTCCTCCTAAAAATGTGGCCTCACTCAACCAATTATATAAATGATTGGTATTATTGACCTTTAAACAAAGAGAACTCACAGCAACAGCACCGGGGGTGCCTGATTATCATATATCAAAGTGCACTGATGTAACGCCCTGCATTTTCCACACACGTCACAAGCGCTTTGTTATACTTTTGTGGGCACCGGGTTGTCGGGTCTAATTTTCAAAACCAGCCAAAGTCAGCTACAAAACCAGCCCAAAACTAGCCAAAAGGAACTTCAAAAGTAGCGCAAAAATAGCACAATATGTGTAGTGAAAAAAAAAAGTCTTAACAATAAATGAAAAGATGTGAAAATAGGCCTTTTCCATTTTCACTGATTTGCACATTTTTCCAAGAATCAAAATCGGAAAGATTTGCCCCCCTTCACCAGGGGCATGACTGCAGAGAGGCTCCAGAGGTATAGGAGCCTCATGTAGGATTGCCACCTTTTCTGGAAACAAAAATACTAGCATTACTATATATTTATCTTTTTTCCCTATTAATAACATTGGGATTAACCATCATTTTTACAGGCCAGGTGGCATCCCTAACCCCATGAGGCCCCAATGCACATGCAGTTTCAATAAATATTGGTAAGACAGCTCAAACTCTAAACATTTTGGTGGCCAGCATATCTTGTGCCCCCAAATTGTCTGAAATTGAGGAAAGTCAATGGAAAATGCGAGAATGCTTAAAGGAACAGTAACATCAAAAAATGAAAGTGTTTCATGTAACATTGCCTTGCTCTGGTAAAACTGGTGTGTTTGGTTCAGAAACACCAATATAGTTCATATAAACAAACTGCTGAGTAGCAATGGTGGAAATTGAAAGAAGGCTATATGGCACAGAATAAACAATGAATAACAGATAAAATTATGTTCTACAGAGCTTATCTGCTGTGTAACCTGAGCCTTTTCTAATTTGAATGGCTGCCCCCATGGCTACAAAGCAGCTTATTTATATAATCAATAGTAGTGTTTCTGAAGCAAACCCAGCAGTTTTACCAGTGCAGGGCAGCACTGCATTATATTTTTATTACTATTTAATTTTTTTATGCTACTGGTCCTTTAGAGGGAAGGGAGACTGGGGTACAAAGCCCAAAATCTGGTAACTCCTGACTACTACACAAGTGAATCATAGGCCTATGATTAAGTATCTGAATGATATGAAACGCGTAAGGCACTTGTGCAGTGAAATAAACTACTTCATGATTTGACAAGCCTGCCTGGAAGACTGGTCTTTGCAAGTGTCTTTTTTCTTTATACGGTGATCCGCTCCCCAAGCTGAGGGTTCAGGGCAGTGCACCTGGACCACTGCTCACAACTGGTGCGTTTTACATACTAACTCAAGATTTTTCTACTATTATTTACTACTATCAACATAAGTGTGTGCCTTTATACTACACAAGCGAGTCGGACATACCTCCCAACTGTCCCTTGGATGTAGGGTTGCCACCTGGCCGGTATTTTACCGGCTGGCCAGTATTTTGGATGGTTGATCCGATCCCAATGTTATAAATAGGAAAAAAAAAAAAAAAATATATATATATATAGGAAGGCCGGTATTTTTTTTCCAGAAAAGGTGGCAACCCTACTTGGAGGGACAGTCCCTCTTTTGACAGCTCAACCTGCAGTCCCTCATTTGTACTGGAAAGTGCCTCTTTTCTCTGCACTAAACAGCCAGAAAAAGAAACAAAGTTTCTAACTTAATTGGCTTTTGGCAGAGAGCCAGGATGCCAACAGGTGTAAATAAGATAGGAAGATAAGAAAATAAGTAAATGTAACAGTTTAGTTAAAGGGCACCTATAGCCCCATAGGTGCCCTTTAAGGAGAAATATTTTCAAAGTTTTATAACCTGCAAAATTGTGTAAAATGAACATGGTAGTTAGGGGGTGTGGCCACCCAAAAATTAGCGACGGTAGGTACGAAAAAAAAATTTGTCCCTCTTTTCACTACCAAAATATTGGGATGTATAGAGTCCCATTGCATGTTGGGTATCGTAGTCTTACATTGAACTTGGCAGTAAACAAAAACTACACTACCCAGCATGCACTGGGAGACTCAGGCTTGGCAAATTAAGGCAAGAAGAAACTTTGGCTGGTTTCCAAAGCGCGCCCCCCAAAAAAAGTAGCAAAAAATCCTTACCTTATCTAATTTATAGTTTCAAAAGCCGCCTGGGCTTTAACTTAGTAGCCCACTTTGGCTCTGGCAGGCACGCTTCGGATACTGTTTACAGTCTAGAGCGCATCAGGCTCACGGCCATTGGATAGGCTAATGGGAGGAGCAAAGTTTTCCCTTCAGGTTAGCCAATCTCTATACATGCTGCTCCGGTTTATACGCGTTGAGAGTAAGTAAGAATGCAGCTTACAACACTAGCAATACCCGGAAGCAATAAAGTAATTGCAAAATTGCACCTTATACACTCAAGCAGCACTGTTTCCGAAGGTGGTAATTATTAATTAACGTATGCTTTTTTGGTCACTGCTCTAGCCGCATAAACCGGGGTATGTGATTGTGAACCATAACGAGCGAGCCCTACACTTAATATAGACTATAAGTTCTTCTCCTGTACCTAGTACTGAATTCTTCTGCTCTCCTTCCGAGACGCCTCGCGTGACTTCCTTACCTGGGGCACACCCCCTCATTCATTACAGCAGCCAACCACCTTCCTCTCTCACATCCGGGCAACGCTGCTCCTCCTAGTCCGATGCTCGACTGGTGGAGGTACCCGGTGCTTTGGTTGTGGAGAAGCGGGGCTGACTTGATTGATTTCGCTCGGACACCCTGTTGGGTCGGAGGTTATCTGTGTCTGTCAAATACGTGTGGGTAACGCTGAGTTCTAATGACTTGTCACTGTCATTAAAGGAAAGAGACAGATAGTAAAGCAATAAAGCCAGTGTGTATCGCTATGTCATTAAAGGAAAGAGACAGATAGTAAAGCAATAAAGCCAGTGTGTATCGCTATGCACAAATTGTTACGCCCATAATGACGCTATCTCTATATAAACTTAGAATATTTTGACTAGCGAGCGTGCAAACACAGTACTTTCTCACATAGTGCTAAGGCAAAGAGTAAATATATGCGATATTTTGAGCGAGTATAAGTTAGTGTGATGCAAAGGGAGGCCAAGTCTTTTTAGTTTAGGGATCTATGACGTGTGTCTTTTCCCTGCGCCCCACCAACACGTTTAAGGGTTTCACAAGATTTGGCAGGATGGAATAGCCAGACACCTGTATTACTGAACATTTATGCTTGTATCTGATTATTCTTTGGCTCAGCAAGAAACCACCCGCTACCTTTAGGAACCTACCTTACCAGTCAAGCCATTGTGTAACACTGGAGACACCTGGTGCCTGTTTGAAGCATTGCTCAACCCTCTGTCCCGGTCCTGAGACGATCAGCAATTGGTCACAGTCAGCGAGGAGTTAAAGCTAGCAGGGATCCTGGACCAGCTGGAAAAGCAGGAGTCATCCTGGGACAATGGGGACACACAGGTAGGATTCAAATAGTAGTCGTAGAAAGCAGGACCAATCCAGAGCAGTAACTATGACTGCAAATTGCTTTTATTGGGGAAAATTCGCACCACACTTTTTGGGGTGTGGACACAGGACACCCTGCAGGAGAATCCGACTACATCTGAAAAAGTGAGCTACAGTTTCTGTTATTATTAGTTCGGACTTTGCTGTGTTTCCCTGTGACACATAGGTAGGAGACACTAGGGACAATGGATACCCTTGATGAGGCAATGTATTTATATAATATGTAATTAACGCTGTTTTGGGGTTTTAGGTGGATGATCTGGCATTTCAGGAATTACTGGACTTCTATGGTTATGAAGCTTCAGATCCCCTTTCTGACCAAGAGGGTGAAATAAAAGGATCTGATTCTGAGCTGCACCAAAGTAGCCAGGAATTGGTACGATTAACTAGCCTAAACAAAAGGCACTTGTCTACTAATTGATCATAAATCATAACTAGGATTTATATTCCATTGTATAACCCTGTGCCAGTTGGGGGTCTGGACAAATGAATTATTTTTGTTTACTTGCAGGAAACAGTAGATGATGTGCCCCTTGAAGCTGAACAGATGCCTCCCTCTTTGGCTGCTAGAGATTCACTCAGTCTCCCACCCTGGTCTCTTGGTAGTAAGTTTACTTTTAAAGCGCATGTTCAACCCAAATATCAACCCAAATATTACATTTTGCCTAATGAAAAGAATTGTAATCCTCAGCAGTATTCCACTGCATGTTAATTGCACATTTTCAGTTGCTACTTGTAAATATAACTGTTTTGAAATTTTATAAGTAGCATATGTTTGTCCCTTGCAATTTTCAGCCCTGGTGGCTAGGGCTTTTGAGTGTGCATGAGTGTGCTCTCTGCATCTCCAAATCAAAAATCCGGCACTTGTTTTATGTGGATCTGATATCTAAATTGTCTTAAATGAAAGCAAAGTATCAGAGGATGGCTATTTTCTTAAATAGCCGGTAAAACACCTGCCAAGGCCGGGATTACAAATTTACCAGCAATGTTAAAAAACATTATTTAAAAATAATCCCCTTACCTGCCCTCAATTTGCTTAGAATTTACCTTACATATTTTTTTTTGGCCTTCTGGCCATCATGCAATGTGGCTCCGCCCACTTTTACAGCACATTGCTTGGCTCTGCCCATTTTTGCGTCATGGAATGCCCCCTTTTTTTCCCCTCCTCCACAAAAAAAGAAGAAATGTGGGAGTGAAAGACAGAACTTTGTTCATTATTTGGCTCATGTGAGCTAACATGTGTGTTTGCCCTTAGTTTATCTGTGTGCATCGTGAATCAGGATCTCCGTGGGAAGCCCTTAGCACTTAAAATGATAATTTTCCATTTAGGATTACCCAAGAGCACATATAAAATATATATTTTTATGAAAACGGATTATTTCGATGAAGCAGGGTTTTACATATGGACTGTTTTATGTGATATAGTTTTATATTTTTTCATGTAATTGTTCAAATCATTATAGCAAAACTTTGTTAAATTTACTAGTGTTTGCCATGGAATACATAAGTGCATTCTTTCTAATGTACAGCACCCTTGTGGTAGGCCTGTACAGGATGGACAACACAGAGTTTAATGAAATATTAGTCATCAGCAAAGTGCAAACAAAGTGCATTAAGGGTGCTGCGACTTTGCCTGTGTGTGGTCAGACACACCCCACTAGATCCATGCATCTAACCTGGATCAAAAAAGTGCTATGTGTTGAAATTTGCCTAGGTGACTCACTTAAAAAGTGAAAAGTTAGTTACAATGCAGTTTGGAGTGTTTATGTGAAATACTTCTTACAAATAAGATGCTGCTAGTGGATGAGTTTTAAATCTGGTTTCTAATTTAGGGATGCACGGATGCAGGAATCGGTTCTCAATTTGGCAGTATCCCACCACTTTTCACAGCATTAGGCTGAATCCATAGAGTTTGTATTTGGTTTGGAAGAATGCTTAGTCATGTGACTTTAAAGCTGTGAGAATCTGAAAATGAAGCAATTTTTTTATTTATCTCAAATTTGAATATGAAAAGTAGGGTTGAGCTTTGTTCAGTATTCATCCAATTTTTTGTGGAGTATACAGTCCTAGTGTAAATTAATATTTTTGTTTTATTCCTGCAGCTCATCCGGACTGGACACTGGAGCCATCTAGAGTTGAAGAAGTAAGTAATTAACTATTATATTTTTATCCAAGTTCTCAGCATTTATTCTACTGGTAAATTATGCACATTCTGTACCTGTATTTAATCCATCAATTCACATTTTCTTTAAAGCAATACTGACACATTCCTATAAAAATCATAGGAACATGTCAGTATCACGAAGGTGCTGCATCCGGAATAGTTCCCCTCAAGCCACCCCAAGCCCAGCAAACCTTTGTGCAGCCGACCCACTGACACTACTAACGGATCTTCTGTGTAGTTCAGTGACACTGGGCTGGGGGCGGAGTGATCCTTTCATAGGCTGAAGTCCTGTTTTCATTATTAATTAGCCTATGGAAGGATCATGCTCCTCCAGCCCAGCATCACTGAAACAACACAGAAGATCATTTAGCAGTGTCGGAGTGTTGGGTTAACGCAGGTTCTCAGGGCTTGGGGCAAGTTTGAGGGGGGCTATGAGGGTAAGAATGGACTTCATTCTGCCACATTCCTATGATTTTTATAGGAACGTGTTGGTATCGCTTTAAATACTGCTCTGGAATCTTGGTAGAAAAATGGTTTCTGTTATTAATTGTTTCTGGAACTTGCTTCAATTCACTGAATTGTTACTAAGTTAATAGGAGTCACTGCCTAGATGGCAATCATAACTTCTAGGCATGACAGAAATTCTTTGTCATTTAGTTACCTGTTACACAAGGTCTTCAATTACATAATTACTTGGGTAAGTCTGGCATAAAAAAATACATATACATACACTTTAGGACATCATCAATATCAGATGTTGCAAACACAAGTATGTCCACTGCTGCTCCATGCTTTGTAAAACAAGAATTGTCAAAGATTTTGTAGCAGGAAGTACCTACCTTTGCACATAGTAAATTGCCCTTTGCACTTAATAAATTGAATATCCTAATTTTTTTTACTTTGGTTTGTTGGATTGGAGCAATCCTCCGATTATTTGATGATAATTGATTACCAGTGCCAGTTGCCAAATATTATTTTCTTTGTGCAATCGCCTTTCTAAAAATTTGGATGAGAGCCGCCAATAAGCAAGTAGAAACAGAGACTTTTATTAGTGCTGAAGGCATCTCTGTTGTAAATCAGGGAGGACTAGTGCGACCCTAGTCTGCAACGGTCTTCTTCCTCAAAGTGCCTTAAAAGCACTTTGAATATTACCTTTCTAAAATGAAGCTCACTGTTATTTTTGCCAGCCCCGTCAAGAAGTTGTGGGTGGAACATATACTTATTACTTGCATAAAATATAAAATGCAGACTCATTTAGACTAATCATTTTTTTTTATTTAACCCAGTGCCCATTGTTAGTTTAAGTATGTTTTAACCAGCTATAGACATAAGATCTGCTCATTTGGTTACTTTTATGTTAGCCAAACTGGGCAGGTCTGTTTGTTTCTCACCCTGGTTCAACAATTATACAGGTATAGGATGCATCATCCATAACACTCCTATAGACTCCATTTTAATAAAAAAAATAACCTTTTTAAAAATGTTTTCCTTTTTTTCTATAATAAAACACTATCGTGTATTGATCCCAGCTAAAATTAAATGAATCCTTATTGGTGTTAAAAAATCATATTGTGTAACTTAATAGTAGACTTAAAGTATGGGGATCCAAATCACGGAACGATCCCTTACCCAAGGGGTCTTCAGCTGCCAGGCCACGAACAGTCCTGAAGTGGGCCACAAGCCTAACGACCGATAAACATGGTGCGCCGAATTGGACACGCAATTGCCACTGACCCCTCCCCCCCCGTTCCTTGAAAAATAAATTGTCTCTACACCAGTCCCCGGGCCGAAAAAGATTGGGGATTGCTGCCTTATCCAACAACATCTGTGAATAATTGCTTCAAAGCATCAAAATGACTATTGTTAATGGGACATGGGATGTTTGATCACCACAGTTCTTTTGGAGCGTTCTAGAGTAACCCTTGCGTGAGAGTGCCAGCATCTGTAATTGGCAATTGATATGAATGTGAAGTGGGTTTAGGAGCGGTTAAGTGTTTTGGGTAATGTAATTTTCCATGCAAGCCTTGCAATGATCAAATGCACTGTGTGCCACTAGTTTTTTAATAGGTCAATGATAGTATGTTCTTTGTTTCAGGAGACAATGCCCAGCTCTCAGGCCCAGCTTCCAAATCTGCATTATATTCCACCTGCTGAGAGAGGTGCAGGACTCTACTATTTATCAATGTGTTAGTCGATTAGATATTCTACACTTCTTGTCTATATCTTTAGTAGAGCAATTTTCATAAAATACATTATTACAGTTAATCTGTCATTATAAAGTACATTGGCATTATTAATTATTATTATTATTAATAATAAGCAGTCTGAATAATTTCTCAGCCTTGTGCATTATGTGCTTGGATACCTAGTAATGACGTAATGCTCAGGCCTCTTAGATGGCACCTAAATTATCATATTAGCTTTGGCCTGTGTTTCAAGCAGGTGGTATAAACAGAGGGAGCTCTGTACTTTTTGTATGTAGGAAGTTCATAATGATATCATTAAAATTAACTCAAGTCTTATATATCAGAGCATAGATACTTCATATTCCATTAGTGGCCACACACACACTGACATCAACCTATACTTTTATCCTCTGACTGTCCCTAATTAACTTACACACAACAAATACTGACAGGGGCTTTAGAAGGAGAAAGAATTTAGGTGGGCAAAAAGACTCCTATATACAGGAGCACATTAGATTATTGCTAGGAACCATTTTAATGTGTACAGAGACATTCCTATTAAAATTAAAAATATATTTATTTTCTTTAGGAGGTATGACTACATGTAATAAGTGTTGGTGTCAAATACATTCTCTTGAGTTTTCATAGTACACAATTATTTGTTCTTTTTTACAGATGATTAATATAATGTTATTATATCTAAGCATCCCTATGTTTTGCTGCATCTTATTTATAGATTTTGATGGAAAAGACCAGCTATTATGGGATCCTAATGTCCTCCCTGAACTAGAGGTGGAGGAATATCTGATTCGTGTCTCTGAGCTTCAGCACAGAGCAGGCAGAACATATGTTCATGATGCAGAGCTTGTAAGGGATAATGAGCAGGTAAATTGTCAAAAAGTTCTATACTTTCTTTGATCACAGAAATAGTATATTTCACTTTTCACTCATTTTCTATACTCTTCATTGTTTTCTTTTTTTTATTATTTTCTGCTTGGCTGGGTAAATTATTCTTTGGATGTTCTTGCCTCTACTCAAGTGAGGTCACAATTCTTCCTTCCACCTCATATATAAAAAAATGTTTTTATTGTTTCAGGCACTCTATGAGTTGGTCAAGTGTGAATTTAACTCAGAGGAAGCTCTTAGAAGGTTGCATTTTAATGTGAAGGTGGTACAAGGTGAGAAATTGATGGTAGCTTGGCAGAAACTGATGAAAGTAAACATATATAAGTGGTAAATCTAGAACACTGTGTCTGTACCGATAAAACATAAGTAGAACTATACACTGATTGAGTATGATTTACATGGTTAAAATACAATTATTTACCTCTTCTTCTGTTTTCATGTGTTTTAACCTTAGGTGGACTCGGTGCATGGAGTGAAGATGAGCGCAGACATTTTGAGCATGGGTTCCGTGTTCACGGCAAGAATTTCCACCTTATTCAGGCTAACAAGGTGAGTTGAGAAGTGGTTGGAATGAATTGATGGCAGGTAAGACATGGGGATGCTAAAAATACTTGAGCAACAGTTTATATCAAATTAAGTGGCATATTAAAGAATCTTGCCAAACTGGTTTATATATTTAAGTAAATATTGCCCTTTTACATCTCTTGCCTTGAACCACAATTTCGTGATGGTCTGTGTGCTGCCTCAGAGATCACCTGACCAGAAATATTTCAACTCTAACTGTAACAGGAAGAAGTGTGAAAGCAAAAGACAGAACTCTGTATGTTAATTGGCTCATGTGACCTAACTTTGTTTGTGTGCACCTTTGAATCATACGATCCCAGGAGGCTGTCCTTATTTTTTAAAATGACAATTTTCTATTTATGATTACCGGGAACGCGTTAGGCCATTTGCAGCAGTTTGCTACAATAAATATTATCCAGAAGTGCAGTCTGCCTGTGGAGTTTTTGATGTGTATTCAGTGGGGACACTGATGACAGAGCACCTTGTTAAAGGAACAGTTCAGTGTAAAAATAAAAACTGGATAAATAGATAGGCTGTACAAAATAAAAAATGTTTCTAATATAGTTGGTTAGCCAAAAATGTAATTTATAAAGTCTGGAGTGACTTGATGTCTAATATAATAGCCAGAATCCAATCAGCTCTTTAACTTTGAGTTAGTCAGCGACTTGAAGGGGGGCCACATGGGACATAACTGTTCAGTGAGTTTGCCATTCATCATCAGCATTCAGCTGAGATTCAAAAGCAACAGTTATGACCCATGTGGCCTCCCCTCAAGTCACTGATTGGTTACTGCCTGGTCACCAGGGTAACCAGTCAGTGGAAAACAAGAGCGCTGAATAGCTGTTAGTGTTCTGTCATGTTAGACATCCAGCCACTCCAGACTTTACACATTACATTTTTGGCTAACTAACTATATTAGAAAGATTTTTTATTTTGAACTGCCTATCTATTTACCCAGTTTATTTTTATACTGAACAATTCCTTTAAGGGGAAGAGCGGAGAGCTGGAGCAGGTTTTTTTCTTTGATCTTTTTATAGAGACCTACATTGTTTGAGGGGTATAGTTTTACTTTAAGCGTGTGTGTTTAGGCTGCAGCTCCTAACACACATGCTTAGCAATCTGTGGTTTATTAGACCACACACTTATTATAGACCTAGTTATTGGGCTTGCTGACAAGACCACAATAGCCTCAGGCAATCTCTCAAGCCAGTACAGGTATGGGACTTCTTATCAAGAATGCTCAGGATCTGGGGTTTTTCCATAATTTGGACCTTCATACTTCATAGGTTTCCTAAAAAATAATTTAAAGGAGAACTAAAGCGTAACTAAAGAAGTACTGTAGTTATAAATGTTGTACATTATGTTTTGGGCTTCTGTACCAACCCCAGGCAACCACAGCCCTTTAGCAGTAAAGATCTGTGTCTCCAAAGATGCCCCAGTAGCTCCCCATCTTCTTTTCTGCTGATTCACTGATTCACATGCTCTGTGCTGCTGTCGCTTACTGAGCTTAGGGACCCACTCACAATATACAGTATACATAGAATACACTATACAACTATTATTTATATTATATATATAATAATTAATACATGGCAGCATAGAAACCAGTGCAACTAGAATCAAACATTAATAATCGGCTCTGTAGCATCAGCTTATATTACAGATCAACTTCATTTTCTGCTGGATAATTTGTGACAACCCCTACACTTAGCTTCTCAACAGCTGCTCAGATCCCACTGAGTGTCACAGACACTTTCCAAGATGGTGAACCCCTTTAACAAGTATGAAGTTCTGGATTATTGCTGCTATTGAGAAGCTGAAATTTGAGGCTGGTGTAATAAGTTCAGTATATAAAATATAGCATTTTTAGCCATATTCTTTTTTTAGGGTTTAGTTCTCCTTTAAACTTTAAACACAGAAGGATTGTTTTGCATCCAATAACGATTAATTTTTACAAGGTACTTGAATTATTTGATAACAATGGAATCTATGAGAGAAGGCCCTTCCGTAATGCAGAGCTTTCTGGATAATGTATCCCATACCCTCCAGCTTTGTCGTGGAGAAAATATATGCTTTTTTAAAAAAAAAATATATATTTTTATATTAACAAGAAGTACAAAATATTGTAACTCAGTCAGGCTATTGTTTGAATAATATACAAGATAGATAAACATTCAACAGTAAACCTGCCATAAGATAGTTAATTTTAGATAATGGAAAAGGAAAATGAGATAAGAGCAGCTATAACTTCCTTGTTAGTCAAGTCCATAATGACTTAAAGGGGCTGTTCACCTTTGAGTTAACTTTTAGTATAATGTAGAGAGTGATATTCGGAGACAATTTGCAATTGGTTTTCATTTTTTATTGTTTGTGGCTTTATAGTTATTTAGCTTTTTATTCAGCAGCTCTCCAGTTTGCAGTGTCGGCAATTTGGTTTCTAGGGTACAAGTTACCCTAGCAACCCTGCATTGATTTGAATAAGAGACTGGAATATGAACAGGAGATGGACTGAATAGAATGATAAATAAAAAAAAGTGGCAGTAACAATACATTTGCAGCCTTACAGAGCATTTGTTTTTAGATGGTGTCAGTGACCCCCATTTGAAAGCTGCAAAGAAACAGAAGAAAATTGCAAATCATTAAAAAACTATGAAAAAGAAATAATGAAGACCAATTGAAAAGTTTCTTAGAATTGGCCCTACTACAATATACAAAAATTTGACTTGAAGATGAACCACCCCTTTAAGTAAACAAATCAGAAATAGCTGATTATAATCACTTACTAGGCTCCATCTTCTTCAGTCTAGGCAGCCGCATGAGCAGTAAAGTAAAAGCCGAATGTAAATGCAGAAAGCTACCTTATTTTGCACTATGATGCATGTGCCTGCCTGGGCCTTCAGAAAAGAAGACAGAACAGAAAGGAATAGAATGCTCTTAAAGTGATACTGACACTAAAAACCTAATTTTAAAAATATGAATGTACATTAAAAGTTGTCTATAGGTCACGTTGTTAATTTTTCACTGATAGGTTTGTTTTGTTTGTAATTGTTAGTTGACGCTACAAAATGCGCTGGTGCTATAGAAATACATGTTAAAGGGCACCTATTGGTTAAAAATACTATCCCCAACCAACCGCACTCCGGTTTAGGATAACAGTAGTTCTTTTTTATTTAAAAAAAATACCCCCCCACCAGTGCTATGTTACTTGCACAGGGAGGGAGCTTCCGGTGTGAGCAGCCATGTCTGCTCACTCGCATGCGCATAATGAAAAGCAGTGCCTAATCGAGGCAGCTTTTCATTATGTGAATGTGCGTGACGTCACACAATTGAAATGCGCATGCAAGTGAACAGATATGGCTGCTCGCACCGGGTAGGGTTGCCACCTTTTGTAAAAAATTTTACCGACCGGTGGGGGGCGGGGCCAAAAAGGGCGGCGCGTGACGCCAGAAATGGGCGGGGCCAAAAAGGGACTATGTTACGCCAAAAAGGGGCAGTCAATTACGTTTTGTGGGCGTGGTCACGAAGCGGAGCCTGCAAGAAAGGGAAAAAGGTAAGTTTACAGGGGATTGGGGGCTGGCCGATGGGTCTTTTTAAGGGTATTACAAATTCACCGGCAGCTACATTGCCGGTAAATTTGTAATACCGGCCCCGGCCTTGGCAGGTGTTTTACCGGCAACCCTAGCATCGGGAGATCCCTCCGCTGCAAGTAACATAGCGCTGGCTGGGGGGCATTTTTTTTTTTAACTACTTTTATCCCCAACCGGAATGCAGGCTCTACCAGCCCGAACCTTTGGTTGGGGATAGCATTTTTAACCAATAGGTGCCCTTTAATAATAATAATAATAATAATATATAACTAAACCTGACTGTTTTGCTAGCCTGACTGTCCCATCTCAGCCTATCAATTAACATTTCTAATGCTAACAGACTCCTGGCAGCCCCCTCATACATGAGTCTGATCTAGTAAGATAGGTAATGTAAAAGCATTGGGCAAATACTTTATGGCAAAATTATAAGTATTATGCAAGGCCAATATTTTTGATAGGGTTTGAAAGGGTTTAATCTCTTTAATGAGATTTTTCAGAAAAGCCCCCAGCGAGAACAGTTTTTTTTTCTAATTGGTGGACCTGGTTAAAAGAGAAGTGATTATAATCACTGGGGAGGGATGTCTTAGGATTTGACACCCTCAGTGATTTTAATTTTAGGGTTTTTTTTTTTGTTTTTTTTCTCTGAGCAAACTTGTCATTTCCTAGTATGAAGTCTCCACTAGTTATGCTTTTTTTAAACCAATTTTTTTTTATATTATAGGTTCGAACAAGATCAGTAGGTGAGTGTGTTCAGTACTATTACCTCTGGAAGAAGTCTGAACGCTATGAGCTTTTTAGACAGTCTCGTCTGGGGAAGAGGAAGTTTGGAAACCCACCATCAGTGTAAGTTTTTATGATACATAGAGTAAGTATAAACTGCAGCCCATAATGTGCCATGTGAGGGTGATTTCATCAAATTTTGTAATGCCTCCTATAGGGAGAATGAATTTGACCTACCAGAAGCAACATGCCCAACAAAGTTGCACAAATCTGTATTCAGAGGAGAACTTTTAGGACAAACAGGTAGAGGTTTTCATATACGTAGCTACTTAATTCACTGCCTGAACACATTGCTTATATCTGTCTATATTTGGAGCAGCTTCTTAGTTACTATATTTACCTCCCTTTATACTTCCTAACTAAATCATCTCACATTGCCACACATCTTTTCTGTGACACTAATTAGTATATTCATTATTACGTTTATCTTCTACTAATTTACACCTTTTCTATTGTTGGATTTTAAGCAGCTGTTACACAGAGAAATTCTGTAAACTATACCACCTGCAGTTGCAACAAAGACCAGTGTTCCTGTGGAATGAGAAGACAATCTGGTGCCAACTCCACTGGCTATCAAAAAGCCCTTCCAATCACTGGTGACCTCATCAGCCTCAACTTTTCTCAGCAAACTCTGCCCTTGCTGCCTGGTTTAAAGGCTCAGGACCCACCATTATCAAGTTTCTCAATGACAGAAATGGCACTATCTGACTTCCTCTCAACACCCTCTCTTCTTTGTACTGCCTCCCTTCCTCCCTAATACATCTTTTCTATTCAATTTTCTGAAGAAGTGAGATAAAGATTTTCAGTTACAGATACTGGCCATTCTGTTCATTTTCAACAGGAACAAAGAAATGGAGTTATTTTCCGGATACCTTTCAATGAAGACCCTTTTCTCTCCCACAGGTGCCTGTTGCACCCAAATTATTATCCTCAGGGTGAACGTTACTAGTATTTAGCCACTGGGCTAGAAAACGCTGGTGGCTGAAAACAATAATTTGTTGTACAATGACAGCAGTTTAGCCATTTCATAAATTCTATTAAAGAACCTTGAGTGCCAGAGCATTGTGATACAGCTCAGAGTAAATAGATTTCTTTGTAGCCTTTAGGAATTGTCTGAATACAAATTAGGTTACTCCCTGGGATTTCATCATGTGGAGAATGCCTAAAAATTTTTTGTATGCACCCTCTGTGCCAGCAATAGAATAGGATGCATTTATTTTTGTGGATGGTTAAATAATTTTTTTGAACGTTTTGCTCTTTAAATGTAAGTATTTTAGAGTTTTTCAGTGAAATGTCCAGATGTATTTTTTGGGTAAAATTCTAGCCTGTATTTCTATGTTGCAATTATAGAATTTGTTATTGCTAAACTTCTTTACTGCTGTGCATTTAAGAGCACAAATCCTTTTTTCTCTCTGTTGTCTTTTGTCTCTCTTTCTGTACGAGAGTCTGGTTGCCAAAACATGTCATGTTTTATACATACGTAAATTCTTACATAATTTTGAAATGAAACATTTGTACAGAATTCAAATGGGTGTCTGCAGTCAAGATCCTTACATCAAGTTATATCTTCAAATAAATTCCAAATTCTGTCTATTCTTGATAACAATGGCGGTGCTCTGTGTGAATAATCTGTTGCTTATAAGATCAAAAAATCAGATAGCACTCACAACCTGCAGTTGTGCTACTACATTCAGGCATATTGATATCTCTGCACAAAGTTTTGCGGAATCATCCCCAGTTTGGGCTTGAGTCACTGGTTTAGGTATGTCAATTACACATGGGTCAAAATGAAAACACACAATGTTCCAGCATTCACTGAACACATACAGTTGTGCTCATAAGTTTACATACCCTGGCAGAATTTATGATTTCTTAACTATTTTTCAGAGAATATGAATGATCACACAAAAACTTTTCTTTCACTCATGGTTAGTGTTTGGCTGAAGCCATTTATTGTCAAACAGCTGTGTTTACTCTTTTTAAATCATAATCACTACACAAACTACCCAAATGACCCTGATCAAAAGTTTACATACCCCAGTTCTTAATACCGTGTATTGCCCCCTTTAACATCAATGACAGCTTGAAGTCTTTTGTGGTAGTTGTGGATGAGGCTCTTTATCTTCAGATGGTAAAGCTGCCCATTCTTCCTGGCAAAAAGCCTCCAGTTCCTGTAAATTCTTGGGCTGTCTTGCATGAATGTTTGAGGTCTCCTCAGAGTGGCTCAATGATATTGAGGTCAGGAGACTGAGATGGCCACTGCAGAACCTTCACTTTAGGACAGGTCTACTTGGTCTTGTGTTCTGGATCATTGTCATGTTGGAATGTCCAAGTACGTCCCATGCGCTTCTGGGCTGATGAGTGCAATTTTTCCTTCATTATTTTTGGATAACTTACTACATTCATTTTGCCATCAATTCTGACCAAATTTCCTGTGCCTTTGTAGCTCAGAAATCCCCAAAACATCAGCGATCCACCACCATGTTTCATAGTAGGAATGGTGCATCTTTCATCATAGGCCTTGTTGACTCCTCTCCAAATGTGGTGTTTATGGTTGTGGCCAAAAAGTTCAATTTTAGTCTCATCACTCCAAATGACTTTGGTTTGTCTCTGTGCTGTTTGGCGTATTGTAAGTGGGATACTTTGTGGCATTTGCATAGTAATGTCTTTCTTCTCGCAACTCGACCATGCAGCCCATCTTTCTTCAAGTGTCTCCTTATTGTGCATCTTGAAAAAGTCACACCACATTTTTTCATAGTCCTGTATTTCACCTGAAGTTATTTGTGGGTTTTTCCTTGCATCCCGAACAATGTTTCTGGCAGTTGTGGCTGAAATTTTTGTTTTATTTTGTTTGGTTTCAACAGAACCCCCAATTTTCCACTTCTTAATTACAGTTTGAACACTGCTGATTGGCATTCTCAATTCCTTTGATTTTTTCTTATATCCCTTTCCTGTTTTATAGAGTTCAACTACCTTTTTTGCCTGCAGATCTTTTGACAATTCTTTTGCTTTCCCTATGACGTAGAATCCAAAAAACATCAGTGCAGCACTGGATGAAAGATGCAAGGGTCTGTCAGGAGTCCAGAAAGTCACTGACCTTTTATACACACCCACTAATTACAAGCAGACATCACAGGTGAAGATGGTTACCTTTAATAGCCATTCTAACCCTTTTGTGTCAAGTTGTGTGCGTGTTATCAGGCCTAATCACCAGGGTATGTAAACTTTTGATCAGGGTCATTTGGGTAGTTTATGTAGTGATTATGATTTAAAAAGCGTAAACACAGTTGTTTCAGCCAACTACTAACCATGAGTGAAAGAAAAGTTTTTGTGTTATCATTCATATTCTCTGAAAAATGGTTAAGAAATCTTACATTCTGCCAGGGTATGTAAACTTATGAGCACAACTGTAAATTCAGTGCACAAGGACATAAAGTTAACAAGCGAAAATTTTAGCAAATTAGCATATTTGAAGGGAAATCTGAATACTGAACTATGCATTAAATCCACTCATACTGATAAATATTTGCTGCTTGATTCAAACCATGCTCTGAAAAATACACTGGGAAATATCAAAACTATACAGGAGAAGGAACAAAGAATACAAGCATCTCAAAGGAGCTTGAGGATACCCCTACTAGGTCTTGTCAGAGCATCAGTATCATGCAAGATGACTAGATTAACATAAACAGGAGACTCGAGGCAGGAAAATAGCCTATATGTGGCTGGAATACTAAAAAAAAAACTATTTCTGAATTATTGTATTTGTGCATTTCAAACCAACACCCTAGATCAGGGGTCCCCATCCTTTTTTACATGAGCCACATAAGCAAGACAAAATTCTTGGGGATGCTACATAAGGGCTGTGACTAACTATTACCATGTACACTGCTAGCCTGCAGGAGACACTGTTGGAGTAAACCTGTGTTATGCCTCCGAAACAAATTTAAGTCTGACATTTCAAGCGTGGCACTTACTATGAGGCCCCTGGGAGCAACATCAATGGGAGTGGAGAGCAACATGGGGCTTACATGTTGGGAGTCACTCCTAGCCAGTAGCTGGTGCAGCTGGAAGACGCAACACCAAACACAACAAAAGTAATGAGGTATATGTCAGATCTATAGACTGAGGACTACAAACAACTGGACAAATGACCCAACTTTGAGGGCTAACTCTTCAGGAGAGGAATCATCAGTCTCTCTACAGCTAAAGGACAAGGGACACTACTAAATTGTAGCGCTTCGCAACAAGTTGGCGCTATAGGAATAAATGGTAGGTGTCTTAGTTTATGCATGGTATCTCCCACTTTTAACACTTTTTACATGCAATAATTCAAGCTCATAGAGTAACTATTCTAAAATGTCATTTTTATAGGTGTCCCCCTATTAATCTAATAATCACATACAGTTAGGTCCATAGGGGCTCAAAAGTAATTGGACAAAAAAACTGAAAATAAAATATTCATTTCTAAAACTTGGTTGAAAACCCTTTGCTGGCAAGTCTTGAACTCATGGACATCACCAGATTCTGGGTTTCCTCCTTTTTAATGCTCTGCCAGGCCTTTACTGCAGCAGCTTT
This sequence comes from Xenopus borealis, assembly GCA_024363595.1. Lineage (NCBI taxonomy): Eukaryota > Metazoa > Chordata > Amphibia > Anura > Pipidae > Xenopus > Xenopus borealis. Next base: position 113,074,547 of record CM044431.1, on the reverse strand, counting down.
TAGTTGCTGTTTGTTTGTGGACCTTTCTGTCTGAAGTTTAGTCTTCGACAAGTGAAATGCATGCTCAATTGGGTTAAGATCAGCACAACTCTTGCTCTAAAATGGGTGTTAAAAATTAATATTTATGCAAACGGTATATTTACATTTTTAAAATGTATATTCTCAAATAAAATAATGCAATATAAAGTTTGAATCTTGAATATGAAGGTTTAATAAGAAAGGAGGATTCAACCTTCAAACAATATTTTGCCATATGCCATTACTAGGTAAAATGAGTCCAATTAAGTAGCATGAGGGCATTGCAATTTCTCACCTTGACTTCACAGATGCTTAGTTTCCTATATGCTCTAGTTAAATAAAAGGATCAATGATACCATAGGGCTAACAATGTGAGCTTCATTTCACTGCTGTAGCCAGAGCCAGCATGGTTGTAAGACTTCAGCATGGGCCACTGCACGTGTTCTAAGCTGAAAGCAAGGGTGAATATCGCTATGCAATATTACACCCATCAGTTTATTAGATTAATTTGATTGCAAACATTTCTTAAACAAGATCAGTACACTCTTGTAATAAAGTCTTCTTACCCTGGTGGTCCAGTGGTGCGGCAGGGACGCCTGCCACGCTGCTCCTTTCCTATGCACTTGCCGGCGTCTTTAAAGGGACATGCACACTGACATATGATGTCAGGGCGCAATGGCGCCAAATTCAAAATATTTAAAGGGGACTTTGGTATTTTCTGCCTGTGATAGGTTTTTGTAGCTGGTGCTTTTGAGCTTGTTGTGATCCTGTGCCGATTCTGATTCTTTGTTGTGACCCCTGCCTGGCTTTGACTACTCTACCTTCTGAAACCTGACCCTGCCTGATATTTGACTTTGTTTCTGCTGTATCCCTTCTGATTGATTACCGGGTTTTGACCTCTGCCCGCCTGACTACGATTGATATCCACCTGCCTTGACCACAATTCTGGTTCCTGTTCTGCACTGTGACCCTCG